>CM057846.1:59504650-59517722 GCA_030068395.1 Apalone spinifera | reverse complement strand
GGGGGAGGCGCGGGATAAAGGCGGGCGCGCTCGCTCTCCCCGGCGGCGGGGCGGAGGCATCATGGCCGCGAAGTCGGACGGGCGGCTGAAGATGAAGAAGGGCGGCGAGGTGGCGTTCACGCCGCTGCAGAACTCGGACCACTCGGGCTCGGTGCAGGCGCTGGCCCCGGGGCTGCCCTCGGGCGCGGGGCCGGGCGGCGGCGACGACGAGGCGCCGGGGGGCGGCTGCTGCAGCGGCGGCGGGGACTGTTCGGGCGGCGGCTCCAGCTGCTGCGGCGGCGGCGGGAGAAGAGGCGGCGGCTCCCGGGGCTCGGGTGGGGGCTCGTCGGCGCTGTGCCTGCGGCTGGGCCGGGAGCAGCGGCGCTACTCGCTGTGGGACTGCCTGTGGATCCTGGCCGCCTTGGCCGTGTACTTCGCCGACGTGGGCACCGACATCTGGCTGGCGGTCGATTACTACGTGCGGGGCCAGCGCTGGTGGTTCGGGCTGACACTCTTCTTCGTGCTGCTCGGCTCCCTCTCTGTGCAGGTGTTCAGCTTCCGCTGGTTCGTGCACGACTTCAGCACCGAGGACAGCGCCGCCACCGCCAGCCACTGCCCGGCCGCCGAGAGTAAACTGCTGGTGAGCAGCGGCTCGGCGGCCGGGGACATGGACGCCCCTCGCCCCTGCACGCCGCAGAGGCAAGCGTCCAACGCCAGCAAGAGCAACGCCACCACGGCCACCAACAGTAGCAACAGCAGCAGCACGAGCGGCGGCAGGGCCGGCAAGAGCAGGTCCGCCTCCTGCGCCTTCTGCATCTGGCTCCTGCAGTCCCTCATCCACATCCTGCAGCTGGGGCAGATCTGGAGGTAGGACCCCTTTACTCTCTTACACCCCCTATCGGTCCGCGGGGGAAGGGAGAGAAGCTAGGCGGCTCGGCTCCTGCCCCTCCTGTGATATAGTTGGGAGAATGACGGGGGGACTCCTCAGGCTTATTTCAATGAGTTAAAACTTGCATTGCTATTAAACTTTCCCTCTTTCTTTTCCGGAAGCAAGTGACCCTATAATTAACGTAGTTGGGGTGTGTGCCGCTCTCTGTAGCGTAGCTGGATTAGAATATTACCCAAGCTGGTTATCTCCTATGTGTATGCGGAAACAGGGTTAAACCTTTTTCATTGCCACCACTCACAATACCATCCCTTTCCCAGGGGCTGAGTAGATAGACAATGAATATATTGCATATCCCTATTGGTACCCTGTGTTTTATTTGGATTGTTATTTAATATGCAGTGTGACCATGCAAAAAGTATTGGTAACTGCCTCTGGAGGATTGGCTGTTGTAATGTGTTCAGGTGATTAGGATGGCTGTGTCATCGTGCATGGCTCTAGAGGAGGTTAGATGACCAGAGAGCAAGTGTGAAAAATCAGGTTGGGTCATAATAGGGTCCCATTGGAAATGGGGGAGAAAAGGATCTTATATAAGACAAAGTTCCACTATCTGGATGGTCGTGATAATGTCAGGACATTTTGTTATCTTAAGAAGAAACTTAGTAAAAATCCTAAAAAGTAAGGTAGTGGTAAGTATGGTAAGCCCGCTGAAGTTTTAATGCTAGTGGGCATTTAAGCTTGTTGTTTAGTTGTCTTCTGTTTGCCATGTGCAGTTAGTACCATTACACCCGGATTACATCAACTTGGAATTCAAAATATAATGCACCTCCAGATTTATCTGTGGGATCACTGGAGAGGGAAGGGTTTTGGGGCATGGAGGATCACTGTGCAGGGCAGGGGCTGGGGTGAGGAGGGTGGTTAGGGCTCGGGGGGATGGAGGATCACTGGGGAAGGCAGGGGTTGGGAGGGAGTTATGGTACAGGGGGATGGTGGACCACTGGGGGGGTAGGTGTTGGGTGCAGGCGGAGCATCATTGGGTGGGGTGGGTGGTGGGGGCAGGCAGGAAATCACAGGGCAAGAGTTGGGTGGAAGCGCTGGAGGGAGACTCAGGAAAAATATACCATAATTGATACTATCTAGAATTGTCTTCATATCTACACATTAATATGATTAGAGAACTTCAGAGAGTGAAGATTACAGCTAGAAAAGAGATGCTCTGCCTAGGGGATGTATAGTCATATTGTTGTGCTTGGAAAACATATACTTACATAACATCTTGTCCTAAAAATCATGTTTTGTAGGGTGAATAAATGTTTCTGAAAACTTTTGAATAGTTATCTATAATGTGGTGTTCATGGAAAGGCCATGTTACAATTGTTTATAGAAGATATGGTACTTAACTGAAAGGACATGTGCACTGAATATCATCATTGGTATTCAAGTTTTTGCCAAAAACTTGATGCCATAGTAACTGTATAGTTTCAAATGCTGAAATGCTATTAAGTACCATGTAGCTTAAGTGTTCAAATAGACACCGTCTTTTCTTCATCCCTGAAAGATGTTTTCTGGAACTGAATTTGTATTCTTAAAACAGATTTTCAAATTGAGGCATAGTAATTTGAAAGCAAATTTTACTAGTGTTTAAAAAAGCCTACTCTTGACGAAGCATAATGTATGCTGTTAGTTACAATTTCAAAATAAAATTAGGGTATACAAAAGCAATGTTTCAGGTATGCTGAATGTAGCAATCTATTGAGGCAACAGTCAAAAAAGTGTTATTGAAGTCTCCTTTTTTGACTGGTAGAAGGTGTATTTTTAGAACAGGTTATTTTATTAGCATTTATAATACAAATATTTCCTGTTATAGTCACATCATTTAATAAGAATTTTTATTATTTCTGTTTCATATTTGGATTCAGTACATCACCTTTTAATGTTCTAAATTTGGAATTTTTAACTTCCAGAGATCTCCCTTTTGGATGAGAGGTTGTCCCTTAACACAATATAAATCTGACTGTGGCCTTTGGATACTACTTCAATATAAAAATATTAAATAATAATCTAGAGAGTTTGACAATAGTAAATATATCAAATTTCCTTTTTCATAACAAAGTCTTGAATGTTAAATTCTGTTTTTCATAGAAGTGTATTGAATATTATTTTTCATCAAATCTGTGCTGGGACTAATCCAGAATCACAAGTTTTTTAAACATTTACTGACTGAGAAGCAAATAGAATTTCAACCAACAAAATATTTGTTCAAAATTGCTTGTGCACTTTCCCCATGAGGGGCTGAACTCAGGACTCCCAGTGAGATGCATCATAATTACTATTTAGACCCAATCTTGCAAACAGACAAGTATCTTTATGCACATGAATAATGCCATTGAGTACAATGACACCATTCACAGGTGTAAAGTTGCTTGTGCTTATCTGTTTGCAGAATTGGGACCTTAGTAAATATGATCTGATGCCATGTAATTTGTATATATTGAGAACACATTTCTCTTCCTCCCCCCAGTCCACCTCCAGAATGGACAAAATGGCAGGAGTGAAGCATTTCAGTTGCAGGTGGGAGGTAGCAGGTGTAAAGAAGCATACAAATAGAGTCTGTATCAGCCCGAGTGCCTCAGAGCAGTGCTCCACAACATCTCTCTGGATTGGAACGTGCAAAGGTTAGGGTTTGTGAGTGGAGCTGGGTATGGTCCAACATTGGATGGCAATGCAGGCAGCATGGTGATCTGGGATTGATGTGTTTTAGACCCTTGTTTGTTTGTTTTAAATTTTTGATCAATTATTTGACCGGATTCTTAGCTGTTCGCTGGTAACTTAACTATTTTCTCTCTTTTTCCATAAGTCTAATTATTTTATCGCTCATTGTTTGTAGTATTGTATGTAGTTATTGTTTATAGTCTATTTGCCTAATTTGTTCCTTGCCTTCCCCCCCCCCCCGATATATTTCATGAAAGTCAGAGACCTGATGGTTATCAAAAATGAATTATATGAGAAATGAGGTATGCTTATAACATTCCCATAGAAGTTTTAGGCCTGAAGGAACCATTATGATCAGCTAGTTTGATTTCTGGTGTAACACAGACCATAAAATGTCCTCAGAATAATTCTAGAGCAGGTCTGTTAGAAAAACATCCACATTTCGTTTAAAAATTGCCAGTGATGGAGAATCTACCATAACTATGGGTAAATTGTTTTCATGGTTAAATACAAGCAATATAAAAAAAGTATGCCTTATTTCCAGTCTGAATTTGTTTAGCTTCAGCTTTCAGCCATTGGATCTTGTTATACCTTTCTCTGCTAGACTGAAGAGCCAATTACTAAATAATTGTTCCCTATGTATGTACTTGATTTTCTTGAATCTGTCATTATAAGGCATGTTCTGTAATCTCATCATTCTTGCTCCTTTTCTCTGAATCCTCTCCAACTGTCGCTGTTGTGGGGATCAGAATTGGACAGCAGCCATTTCACCAATGCCAAATATAGAGGTAAAATAACCTCTCTATTTCTACTAAAATTCCCCTGTTTATGCATCTCAGGATGACATTAGTTTTTTTGATCACAGCATCATATTGGGAGCTCATGTTCAGCTGGTTATCCATCAAGACTCCCAAGTTTTCATTCAGAGTCACTGCTTCACAGGATAGAGAACCCTATCCTGGGATTATAACCTACATCCTTTATTCTCCAATATGTATGTTTTCACTCTAGCCATATTAAAACACATATTCACATGTGCTCAGTTTACCAAGTGATCTTGATCATTCTCAAACAGTAACCTGTTCTTTTCAAAATTTACCATGCACCCAATTTATAGTCATTTGCAAACTTTATCAGTGATTTTTTTATGTGTTTTTTCTTTCATGTCATTTATAAAGATGTTAAATAGGGCCAAGAACTACTCCATAAGGAACTCCACTGGAAGTAGACCTGCTGAATGATGATTTCTCAATTTTTATAGTTAGCTAATTTTTAATTATTTTATTGTGGCTGTATTAATTTCATATTAGTCTAGTTTTTTAATCAACTCAAATATCTTACAGACATGTAAGTATTTTATGTCAATACTTCTCGGTGCAATTGTGGGTCCAAAAGAATTGTGCATTCAGGAAAGTAGGTGCATCCTTCTGGAAAAGTAAGCACAATTGCAGCAGGAAATCCATAGAACTGAAAACTCTCCCACCTAATAAAGCACGTAGACTGGCCTGAGAAGTTCTCATGTAAGCAGTCAGAATGCAGGCTGACCTCTTTGTGAAATTTGGTTTGTACACATTATTAGCACCACCTTTTGCAGGCCACTGTGGTATGTTATATATTGTATGTGTCCTATTAGTCGGACATGCACAATAGTCTAAAGATTGAAGTTCTTGCTGTTGAAAACTTGTGCTGCTTTCTTCTCTTTGCTTTGGGGATGCTATTTTACTTTACAATTTTTATGTGTTTTTCCTTTGGCCTGGGTTTAAATCTGCCTTATCAGCCTAGGTTCTTCTATTGTCCCACTACCATAGAATTAGAGTGCATTGTCAATAAGTAAAAACGATGATGATATCTTGCTTCCTCCTTGCCAGCAATTAGACTTAGGTGCTGAGATTCTTTTTTGTTTGATTGGTTTGGGTGATTATTTATATATCCAACCAACAACATATATATGAATAAACATGAAGGTATAAGAAGTGGGTTTTGTGCTTAGCTGTGAAAGCACAGAACCAGTTGTTCATTCTCATCACATCTGGCAGTGAGGACCATCTCCTGTGAAGGTTCTGACTCCAGAAGTCATCAGTACATCCCTTATTTTCCAGCTGATTTACTGTTTCAATGGAACTTAGATATCAAGGAAATGGTGGTCATGTGGAGAGACAATCGCACAAATAGCTAGGAACAATTCCATGCAGGGTGTTAAAATGGTGACCTGGAACTGGACTCTGAATTCAATAGGGAGCTCCCACTGAGAGTAACAATTGGTGTGATGTGTTTCTGGTGACCTCTGATGCCGAGCAGTTGCATTCTGAGTTCACTGGAACAATCTCTGGCAATAGAGCTTCCTTCCTAAACACAGGGAATTGCAATAGCTGTGCATGGACATTATAAAAGCCAGTTCTGAGCCTAGTAGGTTTGATGTCACCTTGTGACATATTTTGAAATGACTTGGCCTCTCAAGATCTTAGTTTAAAGAAAATATTAGTTTCATTAAGCTATTGAATGGCTAGAAATTGACCTTTCTTAATATCACATTCAAGATTCATTCTTATTTACAAATGTAAATGTGATTACTAAAAACAATTACATATTAATTTTAATTGAAGTGTGCTAATGGGAAATTAATGGGAGTTGTCATGCTGCCTGGGGTGATGCTGTGAAATAGTGATTTAAAATCAACTTCTACTACAATGTAACAAAAAAAAATCATGTAACTGCAGATGAGCCACAGATGACATGAATAAAAATTTAGGTTGTTCTTTTGTGTGTTGTCACTGATTTCTACAGACCATTGTACTCCTGGCTGAATTGTGCCGTTTAGAAGGAAAAAGCCCATCTGTGAAAAGATTTGGCGGCTTTCTGCAGACTGTCAGCCAGGACTGATTCTCTCGGTTACAGTCCCATTGAAGTTAGTGTGGTTGATGGAGTGCATCTGAAGGCAGATTTTTGGGACTGTGTAGAAAGTTGAATTTATACTATAAATTGTTAATTGCTTTGTTTGTTTTTTAAAATTCTGCCTGCAGACTTAGCTGTGGGTATATTCTCTTATCCATGGCTCTGATACATTCTGTGTTGAACCTGTTGTGATGCTTTGCTCAGGGCACTCAGAACCATAATCTACTGTGTTACCTCTCTGACTAACCAGGAGAGAGCTTTGCTGGAGTTTACAGTATGAGACAGCTCCTTTCCACACCAGTCTGTTTCTCTCACCAGCAAACTCCTCAAGAGTTTGCATTCTAAACCATGCCTTACAACTATCAGTGAACCCACATTCCCTGGAGATGTCTCTGCTGTGTATCCAGTTCCTCTCACTGGGCACTTATATAGCAACCTGGGCACTTACACACTGGGCATTTGCACACCAATCTGTTAGCTTAGCTGAGGTTCCCCAGTTTACTTTATTACAGCACTCAAATGGTTTTGTAATAAATTTTAGGCTATGTCTACACTGAGCAACTTACAACAGCATGGTTTATGCTGCTGCAGCCGCACCGTAATAAGCTAAGCAGTGTTCCGGCTCTTTGTTGCTTGGAGAGAGCTTTTCTGGTGACAAATTAAAACCACCCTCAATGAGGAATGTAGCTTCAGTGACAGGAGAGTGGCACCTACCAATGAAAAGTCATCCACACCAGTACTTTTCATCCTTAAAACTAGTGTTATTTGGAGGGATGTTTTTTCACATCCTCAGTGACAAAAGTTTTTAATGACGAAAGTGCAGTGTAGACAAGATCCTAGACCAGGGGTCTCAAACTCCCTGTCTGCAGGGCAGTCCTGGCCTGAGTGATTGAGCAATCTGGCCTGGGATTCTTGGCAGGCTCAAGGAGGCTGCTCACAACTGGCCCCAAACCCTACCGCTTTCTACCATTGCCCTGCCCTCTCTCCCCATGGCATCCCATCCTCCAAGCACACAACTTTTGGGATCACTGAGGGGGCCTGGTGCCACATGGCACCAGCGATCACACCTCCCTTCCCCTGCACTCCCTCTGGCACCTGTGCCTTCAAAGTGTATTTCACTTCCCCCACAGCTCCTCCTGCCACAGGGAGTGCGGGGAGAGGGGCGTGAGTGGGAGACAGTAGGAATGGGCAGGGTTTGGGGGCTGGTAATGGACAGGCCCTCCCCCCAACCCACCAGAAGTCCCAGGCTGGATTGCACAATCACTGCAGCTGGGACTGGCTCAAAGGCTGGGAGTCTGACCACCCTTGCCTTAGACTGCCATTTTGTTCCCCTTATATTTCCAGAGTCCATTGTCTTTGCTGTAAGAACTGCAAAGACCTCCTGGGGTTCAGGCCCTCTGGAGTGCTCACCAAACAGTTTCTTCCACTGCTTTGATTGCTTTGTTTACCTGATGTGTAAATGTACTTTCAAAATCCCTGGCTTACAAAACTCACCAAGATAGGTAAATCCACATTCTTTTGTCTGAAACAGGCTTGTCTATTGACTACCTTAAAAACGTATTTTAAGAACATATTTCCAGCACACCTACATACTTCATTATATACAACCTGTACTTAATACATCACACAATGATATTCATGACCAGCATGTCACCAGTTTTTATGATCACTTACAAGACACAGTTTAGCTAAATATTATGATAATAGTATCTTAAATGCACCTTTCACCAGTTAGCATAAAGGGGAAGTTAGGGTCTCACCCATATGTACATCAAGAAGAAAGTATGGAGCCCTGTCCTCCAAGGGCTGATGTACATCTGCTGCTGGAGAGACATTTGGCTACAGATTTTGGGAAGCACAGGAAAAGTGGGGGTTCAGTTAGCACTGCCAGCAGTTCTAGTAGTCTTAAAGAGGTCATGTATTTTCAGAGTAAGGGTGGGTCTATGGCCTTGTCAACCCCCCATTCTGGCGGAGTAATACTGGGAGAAGTATAGAATGTCTCCCTTTTTAAAATTGGTAGAGCAAGAACCACCTACAGCTTAAATCACTTCACTGCCTCCTTTTTGCTTTCCTTAAGGCACTTCATATCCTCCACAGGATCAGATGTGTAACTTCTAAAACTCGTTCTTTTTCCTTCTCCTCCTTAGCGCTCATTGTGGAAAAGTTACTCTGAACTGATTTGGAAGTGACAGCTGGTTCTAAAAACAATGGGATTTGTAATACCTGTGATCTTGTATGGAAATGAGTGTTAAAGTTGGGTCAGCTACCAAAGAAATTTGGATGCTTCTTTCTCATGAGTCTTGCAGTAAAGGGTAAGACTCGTGCTAGTTGTATGGTTTCTGAGGAATGCAGCTGTTAAGATAGAGAATTGCTTCTATACATAAGGCTTGCCCCTACAATTATTTCTTAAGTGCATCTGAATAAAGGACTGCATGATTGGATCCTTCAGTTGGAATATAAAACAATGTAATACAAGTTAAAAAATAGCAACAAACATTATTTTGTTGTTAAATTCATTTCAACTTGAGTAATGAGTCTACAAAATGAACATATCCATGGATAGTATTGCACCATGGTGGGAAACTATAGTAAAGCCAGAGATGCAGAGTTTTCAAACAGGAGACTCCAAGTGTGATATATACAGTGAACACAGATTTTGATTTGGTGACCTTGAGGCATGTAACATGTTGAGTTTCCATCTTCTATATGCAAGAGGCATGCAGCAAACTGGAAAATGTTGCAAACATCCTACATTTTTGTATGATGTATTACATTTTTGTATGATGTAATACATACTTCCATGTATTGTTTCGGAGGGGTAGCTGAGTTAGTCTGTAACTGGAAAAAATTGTTGTTTAAAAAACAACTAATAGTCTTTTATCACCTTAGGGTACATCTACACAGTTGAAATAAACTATTTCAGAATTTTTTTTCCAAAATAGCTTGTTTCTAAATAGCATGTCTACACTTCAGGGAAGCCTCAAAATTAGTCAGAGGGAAGCTTCCCTAATGTGGATGTGTAGTGGAGCATCCACACTACTGCTATTCCAAAATAGCTATTTCAGAAATAAGCGTTATTCCTCATGGAATGAGGTTTACAGATTTTGAAATAAGTCATCCATTATTTTGAAATAATGGAATTGCTGTGTAGATGCTCGTATTGTTATTTACAAATAATGACCATTATTTTGAAATAACTGTGCTGTTTAGACGCACCCTTTGGGCTCATCTAGACTATGAGGAACAGTTGAAAGTTGCATATTTTCTTCTGATTGCACTTTCAAAAGCAGATCTTTCAAAAGTGAAAATAGTTCAGACGCTTTTTTGGCGACCCCTCCCCCTTTGTCGAAAAGCTGCTCCTCCTCAAAAAAATGAGGTTTACGCAGCTTTTTGACAAAGGGTTTGCCGAAAAAGCCACATTTAAACTACTTTCACTTTAGTATGATCGGAAGAAGATATGCAAATTCCGCAGGAAATATCCTCTTTTGACTGTTCCTCATAGTCTAGATGAGCCCTTAGAGACTAAAGAAACATGTAGATGGTATCATGAGCTTTTGTGGGCACAGCCCACTTCAGATGAAGAAGTGGGTTGTGCCCACGAAAGCTCATGCTACCATCTATGTTTTGTTAGTCTTTAAGGTGCTACAAGAATATTCGTTGTTTGTTTTTCCATGTATTGTGTTTCTCAGACAGTGTTTTGGGGACAGTTAAAAGAACATTTTACTCATTTTGCTTTGCTAGCATTTTTGAAAGTTCAAAAGATATTGTGCAGGAGAAGGAAGGAAACAGGCAAAGCACCTATCAGCATGAATAACCTGTGAAATGTGTATGGAAATAATTAGGTTTTAAAACATTTTCTTTATTGAGCTTTATAATAACTTGTCACCACGAGTAATGGTATTTACTTTCAGTGATGTAAGAAATGAAACAAACAGCAAGGACTCACTGAAACCATGTCAATTAAATGTCTGTCCAAATGCCATTCTGCTTTCCCTACTGTGGTGTTCTAGAAGAATTCAAGATTTTTCACCTTTCATGTTTTAAATCTGGAGGTATTTGCTCAAGAGTATTAAATGCTCCCCTCTATCCAGATGGTACGTAAGGTAGACCGGAATGAAAGCAAATTTTTATGCACACAGATTCTATGATATATGTTCCACGAGAGAAACTGTACTAAGTGGATTGCTGCATTTTGCACCAGGTAAAATTTTGAGAGATTTTCATGTATAATGTTATGTAGGACATATTACACTAATAAAACCTAGTCTGCCAAAGGTAAGGATCATGTTAGTAGGACTCAGTTGCCTCACCTGAGATTGTGGGAGTAGTGAAAAAGCATTCATAGCTACAAATACTATTTGATCCTCAGTCTAAAGAAATCCTTGCTTCTAATAAGATCCATTCTATTTTGTGCACCTTACGAACAAAATTCAACCCCTCTATTAAGAAAGCTGCTCTTTAGCTTTCTCTTCTTCTAGAAAGGGACCAAGGAGTATAGTTTCCATCATCCCCACACTGAGTGTAATCAGCTACCTCTTTTCTAGCTCTTTATCACACTTAGACAGCGGGAATGCTGAGAAACTGCATCATCCATATCTGATGAAAAGGAAACAGAGCAAAATGTGTCATGGTCATTAATGGCAATTTAGCTCAAACTACCTATCTAGTTCCTATAGACATAGTGAATGAGCAATGACAGAACAAAGCCTTGTAGCGTCCCACATGAAAACTACCAATGGTAGAAGAGCAATCACTATGCAAGTTCTAGGGACACCAGCTAACTGGTGATACATGCTGTTTTCACAGGAAAGAACTCTCTGCTTCTGGTGCAAGGTGAGGTGTTTGGTGGTAGGTCTCTTGTTTATATTTATGATTTGGGGGGAACGAGGCCTTTTATTCTTTAATATCTGATTTTTCTTGGTTTACAATTTGCCACCACAGGTTAAACACTCTAGTCTGGTACCCTCAGGACCTGTCTGGTGCTGAACCAGAGAATTTGCCAAACTACGGGAGATCAATATTGTCTAGAAGCATTACCAGCACCTCCACTGCTTACAGGGCTCTTAGAAAACATTCAGGGGTAAATTAGAGCTAAATAAGAACACTGAACACTGTGAGCCAGGACAGGTGGTTGTAAGCAAACTTTATGGGACGGTGGGAAACTTGGCCAAACTCAAGATAAGTGAACATCTGGCTAACTAAAACCATGCTGGATCACAGATGTTGCTGGACCAGAGAGTGCTAGATTAGGGAGATTCAGCCTGTAGGATTTTATCTGTCTTGCAAGTCTTAAAGACATAATTGCCTACTCTGCCTTGTCTCCAGGGTTAGGCGTTAAGCATAGTTTCATTGATCTCACCAGGACTATGCCATTTTACACCATCTGAAGATTGGCCTTTGGTGTCAGATTGAAGGCACATTATAGGATATCTAGTATGTCCAGTAAATTATACTTTTTATATATTTAGGTCCCAGACTTTTCAAAAACTGAAAGTCTATTTTCCTCCCATTCCAATAAGCAAAAGATTATGTTTCTAAGATGTGTTTCTAGTATCTCTCTGTGGTGTTTCTGATATTTTTGTCCTGTTGCCCTCTAGGAATTAGATCAGGATGGGCAAAGTTTGGCCCATGAGCTGGATCCAGTCCACCGGGTTAATCCCTGGCAGGCCCCCATCGCTATGTTTACCTGTGCTTCCACAAGTATCAGATGATCGCAGCTTTCCTTGTCCATGAAATTGCCATTCACGGCCAGTGCAAGCGGTGGGAAGCAGCATCGCAGTCTGTGCCACTTCCTGCCACTTGCTTTGGCCACAAATGGCGATCCATGGCCAATGAGAATTGCGATCATCCGATACCTGCAAAGGCGCAGGTAAACATAGTCCTTGGTGGGCTGCTGCCCTTTTATTGCCCAACCCTGAATTAGATGGTCAATAATTCCAACTGTCACAGGACCTCATGTGAGAACATGTCAAACTGTCACTAACTTCTCTCAGCGTTTTGAAATCTGCCAGTTTGTTCCATTTAAGACCAAATTCATGAGTGAGTCATTTTCTAGAAAAGATTATTGCATAACTTTTCCATCTGTTTCCCAGTGCACAGGAAGGCTATAACTTAGAGGTACCATGTTTCTTCCACCAGGCTGCAGGCATTATTGACTTAAGTCTTACTAGGTATTGTTTCCTTAAGTCAGGGGTTCTCAAACTTTATGATACTGCAACCCCCCTCTAAGTCGGGACCCACAGTATGAGAAACGCAGCCTTAAGTGCTCATGGGAGGTGATTGATGGACAGAGCAGCAGCAGACGGGGCAGTTGCACTTAGAGGGAATTTATCTACCTTAGTGCATTTTAGCTTCTATTAATCCATTCAGTAAAATAAATATTGCTTTCCTTTTGTTGAGACATGTGGATGAGTGTTATGTTTTGAGATATTAATGCGAAGCTCCATTCTCATTCTTTAGAATCACTCACTACGAGATGGTGTGCAAATTAGTCTCCCCATTCAGTTTATCCTTACAATCCAAACTGCATATAAATGTTGCTGATAAAGTTTCATGAGTGAGTCATTTTCTAGAAAAGATTATTGCATAACTTTTCCATCTGTT
>CM057846.1:59479617-59493751 GCA_030068395.1 Apalone spinifera | reverse complement strand
CTCACCCTTCCCCCTCACCAGGGAAAAGGGAAGGAGCAGGCCGCGTGGCTCCTGACCCCCTTCCCCCAGTACTGGGGAGACTGCAGCTGCCGCCTCTACCCCCGGAACATTGGGGAAGGAGAAGGGGCTGCAGGATGCACAGGGATGTGCTGACGCAGGAAAAGTTTTATTTTTATATATATATATATATATATATATGGAGAGAGAGAGAAAATCATGGTGTATGTGTATATATATCTATATGATAACCTCAGAATGACTTATCCTCTCATTTGGAACTTCATAACAATATCTGCCGATTGATAATGGGCACTAGCGGCATATAAGTGCTAGCATTCATGTAGGAGTCTGTATCCCACTGAAAATAACACTGTAAAGGTGATATTCAGAATTCAGACTATACTGAATTATGACAAAATTCACATTTGAACAGCTGATGACTTTACAAGTTCTATTAATAGTATATAAGTAATAATGTAGGACTTGTCATATTGAACTCAATTTCCCTGAGGATGTGTGAGTTTGCCAGTATGTACCCTTTTCCACAGACTTCCTGGAGGGGACATTGTATGTCTAGGGATTTTCACAGACATAGAGTGTAGGATGGCTTGGCTGTATCCTATTCCTAGATTAAAGATCATCAAACTTATGGTACAGCCCTGAGCTATATTGACTGTCTGCTGGCCACCTCTTTTGGTTGGTTGTCAAGGAAACCTTTGAATCATGGCTCTAAAAGCTGTGTTGCTAGAGCACAAGATGGGCTGGTAGGGATAAGCAACCATAATGGAGGTACAAACCCTTCATGGGGATGGTCCTGAGATCTAGCTGGCCCCTACCATGTGGTTTACAGATATCCTGTCTCCTGCTAACAGTTTCCTCTTCCAAGAGTTTTCCCATGTGAGGGAGTGATCAGCTCCATTGTTAGTTATGGGGATTTCTAAGGTGCTCATCAACTACATATCTAAGCCCTGGATTGTAAGTGGCCCTGGAAAAAGAGATAAAGCACTTGAAAAAGGCATGTAACATCTGGAGGCTATGAATCATGAAAGTGCCTTTTCAATTCCTTTTTCTCTTTGCAACTGGTTTTTCATCATATTTAGGCATTAGTTCTGAGGAGAGATAGATAATGTTCTCTTCAAAAGACACTTCCTCCTTAATAAATAATTCAGATTTTAGATTGTTGATATTTTGTCCTGAACATGGTAGTAGTACTTAACATTCCGAGCAATTGCATTAGCTCTTCCCCACATATGATTTAAATGGAGTATGACAGTTTAGGGTTTGTATTTTGCCCCATAGCATATTAGGATCCGACTTGGCAAGGGCTTGCAGTGCTCTCATGTCTGCTGGAGGAAATGAATGAAAAATGCATAATTCAAAGAGGTTTCCTTAATTGTATTGCAACTGCATAGCTTTCAGATGCTAAAAACTAGCATTTTCCAGCTATGTTCAGGGTGTAAATTGTTGCCTATGATCAGCTTTAGTACATGTGAGTATTTTGCCTTTCCTCTTAAGGATATCTGTCCATTTTAAAATTGTCCAATATGTTTGAAACAAAGATCTAGTGTATAAACTTACTTTGTATTAAATTATGGTTGGCAGTCTGTTCTCAGCCTTCTTGAGCTGTATACTGCCCTTGAAGTTTTCCTCAGTGGACAGACCTCTGTATGAATATGTTCAGAAGTACATGTTACTGTTCTGATCCTTCACTGTTTGTAATTAGGTTGCTGACAAACTGATTCCATAGCAGGGTATGTGTTACTGATTTTGCTGAAATTAATTGTCTCTTATTCTTTTGTTTTATATGGTCAATACAATTGACCAGCTCTTGACTAACTTTGTATTTCAACCTGTAGGCAGGGAGGCTTACAGATTCCCTGTTCATGTTCAATGGAGGATATAGGGCCAGAACTAGTAGCCACTGATGTAAATTAGAGCCCTTCCTGCAAGTATAGAGGTGAGTAACTTGATGTAAAGCAGTCTCTTGAATTCAGGGAGAGTACTCATGCATTAAGTTACTCATGTGAGTATGGGGATTTGCAGGAATCTCTTACTGGTGACCTTTGGCAAGTCACTTTTCCTCTCTATGCTACACTTTCCCCATCTGTTTAAAAAAAAAAGGGATAAGTAATACTTATCTCCTTCACACAGCATTGAAAAATCTGCAGATGAAAAATTCCTTATAAATGTTAGGTATTTATGTAAATGAGGGACCAGTGTTCTAAGAACTTTTCAGTATTGCTTAGAATATTGCAGGATCAAACCTTAAATTATATAACAATGTATTTGCTGCTAAATATAACTTGTAATTTAGCATGTAAACAATATACATAAAGGATCTGGAACAACAAAGCTTTAGATTTTCTAACCCTGCAGTAATAAGGAAACTCTTGGCATCAGCTCACAGTACAATTAAGTCAGAACGGCTATAATAACATTTTGTAAGAATTTATAAGCTACAGCTGCTTTGACTCTCAAAAATAAGATCTACATCAGAAATCTCTGTTATAGAACCCCACTTATGTCTGCTGGAATTTTGTTTATTCTCCAGGCATGATCTAATCAAGTAGAAAACTTGCTGGTAGAAATTCAGTCAAAACAAATTCGGGCTTTCAAAATTTTGATTTTGTTCCACAGAGATGTATTGTCACATACTATGAAGTCAAGAGGCTTAAAAGTTTCATGGGCAATGATTTAAGCTTCTACTAAATATCTCCTCAAATAGCATTAATGCTTCTGGGTCCATGGCTTTTCTTGAGACTAGTTAAATTAGAACTCCGTGATGCAGCTTTCCATACAATGATTATTCTTCACTGTGATAATATATATGCAGGTCAAGATTCTCAAAGCTACAAGCCTAAAGTTATAACGTTCATAACGTTAATGGACACTACTGAGCACTCAACACTATTGAAAATCAGGCCACTTAAATATAGATTTAGGAACCTAATTTTAGGCTTGTATATATGGTGTCTGTAGTTGACTAATTTTGTATAATGGCGATCTATGGTGTTGGGATAACTTTGGTCAGTCAAAAGAAAGAAAATCTTTGAGGCACTGACCATGTGCTCAGAGCAAAAGAAGGCAAAAATACAGAGAACTCCTCCTGCTCTGACCTTGTGGAAGAGACACTTAAGAAGTCCAGACCCAAGTTCCAGTATTTTGTCTTTTTGTTTAGTTAAAATTTTAAATCAATGAGCATTAAACTGTTTTTCTTTTTTTTCCTCATTGTATACTCTCCTCTGAAGTATTTGTAACTACAAACATTGCAGCATAAGCATGAGAACCAGACAATGAAATGAAAGTGAAGCTCAGATTTCATTGAGTCAGACTGTACACTGTACGTCAAAATCAAATAACTATTTAATGTACAGCCTCTGGTGTGATGTGCCCAAGACATCCTTTAGAATGTGATATATGAAGTGGCTGAATAAAAACTAGAGTTTTTCATACCTCAGGGTGGTGAGATGCCTCATATTTCTTGCACCATACAGAATGATATTGTGTAAATGTGACTAACTCCAATTCTGAAGTAATATGAAGTAAAACTCCGCTGTGGTTGTATGGAAACGAAATCAGGGCAAAATCTGTATCTCATGTGTCACACTTATCAAATTCTTCACTTTTTACTTATGGTGAGAAATAGTACCTTACTTAATGATTAATTCCATTGACTTCAGTAGGACTACTTATGAAATAAGTGGTACCTTACTTATCATGAGTAGGAGTGATAGAATCAAACCTGTAAATTTTAGTAGAGGCTTGCAAAAAATGCACTATTCAGTCTCAGTGAGCAATAATATATTTTTCTTATAGATGAAAACTTTTATTAAGTAAGTATTTGAACTTCTTTGCAGCTGCAGCAGTACAGGTTGAACCTCTCGTGTCCAGCACTCCCTTGTCTGGCAACATCTGTAGTCTGGCATGATATTAATTAGCCAGATGTCCACTTACCATGGGTGTGGCCAAGTTTCCTGAGGGCCAGTAAGGTTTTGTTACAGTCACCAGTCTTGGCTCTCAGCGTTGTGTGCTGTCATTTAGCTCTAATTTACTCCCAAATTTTTTGTAAGAGCCCAGTAAACAGTGAAAGTGTTGGCAATGCTGTTAGACAACATTGACCTCCCATGGTCTGGCAAATTCTCTGATTCGGCATGGCTCCGGTCCCAAGGGTGCTGTACTAGAGAGGCTCAATCTGCAGTTTCTGTTGGATAAGATTTTACAGCATAAGATCCAGTAATCCCATTGGTATCATTGATCATCATGCACAGAGAGCAAAAAAAACCTAAATGACCTGAGTATGGCACATTCTTAGCCATACAACTGGACCATCAATAACAGTGCTGAGGTATATTGGACAGCAATGCAGATAAACTTGAACTGGCAAAGCAACCAGAGCTATGTACTGTTGAAATATTTATCTTAATATCCACTTTTAAGAAAGTGAAGGTCAGCAACAAAAAATCATTCACTTTAAGATAAGAACATTTTGTTTGAATAGCAGGACAATAATAATGAGATTAGCTAGACCATGAACTAATCACCTGAGGAAAATGGTAGAAGACCAATTGTATGTATCATTTAAAAATCAAATCACTAGAAAGTCTACTTCATGGATTAGTCTTTTATTGGCAGAAAGGTAGACTGGATAATCTATTGGGTCCTTTCCATCCTGAATTGCTGACTATAAACATATAAATGGAAGGTGGCCACCTGACTTTCAGTCCAGTTTTGGACACCTTTCGTCTTGATTATTTTCAATAATGTTGGGTAACAACAGCTTCATTTTTAGTCTGTGTGAGTTGCATATGCTCAGTACTTCCAGAAAATCAGGCTCTCAATATCTTAAACTGGATGCTTAAATCGTGAGGCTCTGCTCAAAATCAGTAGACATTTAGGGTTTAAGAGAATTCAGTGGTTCATAGTCCTTGAACTGTGCTTACATACAGAAGTGAATTTCCCCCTTTGAACACTGAAAAGTGACTCTTTCATAGTACTAACTGCATGCATGTGGAATATACCTCGATAACTGCTTTGTGGTAAAGGTTATAGCCTCTGATCCTGAAATCAGTGAGGCTCTGAAAAGGCACAAGTATTCATGCCAGGGCATCTGACTTCAGGACTGGAGGCAATGTTGGTCAAATATTGCCAGCTTTAACAGTTCATTCTAGAAAATATCTAAGGTTTAAAGCTTACTGTTTTACTAAATATAGATGGTAATTTATTGTTCAATATTAATGTTTCTTGTTGCAGTGCTTATGGAATTACAGCATGCTTAAAGATGGAAGTTCTCTGCAAAGATGTGTATAACTGAAGTTGATACATAAAGGTTTTTGGTCCTGTTTCTCTCTCTTTCCCCACACCCTCCTCTGTTGTCATCAATTAAGGAAGAGGAGATGGGTATATAACATTATGTTGCACACAATTTCATCTGAATATTTAATCACAAGTGATTAAGTTGAAGATTTATAACACAGATTTTGACATTTGGGCTGATTATAGCAAGGTTAATAGAGCTATATTGTCCTTGGATATGGATTGCCTGGGAAAGCAGGAAAGACTATAATATCTGAAGCTATCGGAAGAAATAAGACCTTCAAAAAGACTTTCACTTCTGTATTTTTAATAGAGCTTAATGGAAAACAAGAATTCTGTTTTACAAAAAATCATTCATTCTGCAGGTTGGAAGGAACATGACACCTTTTGAAATTCTTCACAAAACACCATGAGCAAAATACACTTGAGAATAGCCAATAATTTGGTGTCACGGTACTCACATGGGTGTGGCAGACATAAGTTCAAATCAAGCCTGATTCAGAAGAGGGATTTTGAATCTGGTTGCCCTACATCCCTAAGCAACAGGCTTATTGTGGAGCAAGCATCATTCTTTTCCACCCTTCTCCCCCAAATGTTTCTGCAAAACATTTTGGTTTCAGTGAGATTTTGTTTTTTTGATGGGGAGACGGGGAAGTGGTTAATTATCAAAACCTTTTTACCAAGTGTCATTTTGATAGGAACCTTATTGTACTATAAAAGTTAGAAAATTGATTAACCGTATATCAATGTCAAATGGAAAGCAGGATTGTTATCTAACAGGATACACAACAATGGGTTTATAGAAATGTTAAAGCAGCAAGGCAACTTAAAACCAGCACACACACACACAAGGCCACCCAACACCCAAACCTCACAATGAAGGCAGTACTTGACCAGAATAAACATCCAATATATCTGAAAAGACTTAGAGGGCCAAATTCTGCTCTGATTTATTTCAGCTTAGCCTCATTGACGTTAATGGTATTGTATGGATGTGACTAAGGCCAGACTTGTACAACACTGTTTTGTAAAAAATCTGTATGTTCTAGAGATTAGTGAGTTTTGTAATATGTACCCTGTAGTCTTCTAGGAACCCTAGGTATCACCAGGACCTATAGGTAACTAGGTAAACAATACATGCATGTACAATGCCTACATACAATCAACTAAGAAGACTCTGTTGGTACAATATTGAAAAAGACCATGTTAAATTTTGAGTACATGGAGAGACAACCTAATTCTCCCACCCCTGATTTTTATTTTTAGGTTTTTAAATAGCACTTGTCAAAATAACATCTGATAATCATACAAATACTAATTACTGTATACTCACAAGTCTCCTGTGATAGATGGGACTATTATTATATAACTCCCATTTTACCACTGGGGAAACTGAAGTACCAAGACACTAAAAGTAGGATTTTCAGAAGCATTCATTATTGATTAAACTACACTCCCATTGAAGTCATTTAGTTAGTTTTTAGCATGAGCTTCAAAGGGAGCAGTGTTAACCCACTAAGTGATTTGAAAATCCACCCTCTGTGACTTGCCTGTCTTTTCCTTCCTCTTTTTTGTACCTACAGTGTCGTCATTTTCTTCCTTTCTTCTTGGCCATTTTCTCCCTTCTTTCTTTTCTCCTGCCCCTATTGTCTCTGTTCAGTCTTAGGCTATGTCTACCCTGCAGAGCTTATCTAGGACACCGGAGGTATCCTGGAAAAGCTCTGCCATATCCAAGGAACGCATCTGCTTTTCCAAAAAAAAAAAAAATTCAAAAAAGCAGATGCATTTTTTTGGCATCTCTGTAAACCTCATTCTATGAGGAAGGGATGTTCCGAAAGAAGATTTTTTTTTCCCCAACATTTGTCCCCGTGTAGACAGGCCAAATTTTGGAAAGGTCTCTTGGAAGGAAAGAGGAAAAAGATACACAAATTGCGGTTCAAATTTGTGTATCTTTTTCCAACTTTTCTTTGTAGTGCAGACGTAGCCTTAGCTGGTATTCAGGTAGGAAAATTTCCTGTACAGCTCACAAGTTGTTGGGTAGCCGTTAAACTTTTCCAGATTTGGCCTATCTCCAGTATTTATTCCTGCTCACCTAGGATAGATTTTGAGATTTATCATGTAATTCATATCTAGGTCTTCGTTTATACTGTCATGCCAGATCTACACTGGACCTGGATGTTCAGCTTAAGGTATGCTACTCCACATAAGCAAAATGTGTAGATGGAATCTGCTTACCTTAAGCCAAGCCATGGCGGTGTCTACACTGTGGGTGATCAACAGGAGCAAATGCTCCCGTCAACTTACCTTATTCCTCGCAAAAGGGGGATTACTAGAAGCTGGCAGGAGCCATCTTCAGTATCCAATTTACGGGCCTATACTACACCCACTAAATTGAATGCTAGAAGATTGACCTCTGGAGTGTCAATCTTGCAGTAAGTATAGATGTGCCCAAGATATCTAACTGCTTTGTCCTTTTTTGGGGGGCGAGGGGACACAGAATGTACATCTTCCAGTGACAAATTAGATGCTTTGTTTTTACAGAAAGAGGACAATTACTTTCACTAACGTATAAATAATTGACATGATAGTTCATTAGTCTTGCCCAGCAATGCAAAGATAAATGTTGTGTGTATGAGAACAGTGAGTGAAGCTGGTAATGCCCATTAATTGGTAGACTTCATAACTTGCAGCTGTAAAATACAGTGTGTCTGACAGGATTTTTCTTTTCAGGATATCTTGGGGAATTTGCTAATGTTTCTGGTATAGTAATATGCTTTAGTTATATTAATAAAACATTATCAAGATATCATGTTTGAAAGTCAAAACTGTGAGCCCAATAAAATACAGAAGTATGCTCCATTAAGCAATAGAACATTAAGCTCTACTTAAGCTGCATTCTCAATTATTAAGAATTTTTATACAACATTGTTTTTAACCCTTTGGTAGCTATGTGGGGCAATTGAAGGTTCATGGAAAAGGCATGACTCAGAAAGATGACAAGTTGTGAGTAATGCTTCTGATTGGCTATGAGTTTAGGACACAACTAGTTTATATTGAAACCTCCTGGACCTGTGTCTTTATTGAGATGCATTTGGGATATTCATTTGCACCAGTGGAAAGAGTAACCTGCCACTGGAACAAGATGGTAGAATTTACATCCATTTTACAGTGGTATAGAGTATGTCTACACTGCAGTGCTATTTCGGGATACTTCCTGTACCCCAAAAGAACTATTCTGTGTCTTGACAGTCTGCCCATTATTTCCAAATAGCTTTCAAAATAAGCAGGCTCACCATTCCATGAGGATTAAGGGACATTTTGGATTAGCAGTTGATTTAAAAATTTGGCACTGCGTAGACCATGCCAAATTATGAAATAAGCTATGCAGTTAGGGTGCATAAAGTGAAGGGAAACATAGAATCCCTATTGTCCAGTCCTCCCTCTTCCTCTTCCAGTTCCCCTTCCCTGGATATTTGTTTCATCCATCTATTATGACTTGTCTTTTAGAGCCTGATCCTGCAAATGATTGTATGTGAGAACACCCCTGCACTCACATGGAGTCCGACTGAAGAAGAGTCAGATTGTTCTCTCCCTTGACCCCGGATTGATATTAGAGTGCATATTGCTATGGAGATGTGGTGTGGTCGAGATCTTTATTATGCATAAATAAATATTCCTGATACTATCTGGAGTAGGGTTGTAAAGGGTTAACTGGTTAACCAGTTATCCTGTAAGCATTAGCTTTACTGGCATGCTTACTGGGGTAACCAGTTAATTGGCGGCCTGGCCCAGCAGAAGCAGCCCCTCATCTGCCACACAGTAGGGCAGGCTCGGCCCAGTCTGGCCAGAGCAGCCCATTGCACATAAGGCCTGGCAGGTTGAAGCAGTTCCCACTCCTACTCCCCCAGCAGCGGGATCCCAATTAAACATATTGTTTATCCAGTTAACTTTTTAAAACTGGATTTTACATCCCTAGTTTGGAGTTGGGAATTGTTACTAAATAAGCAGGCTTTGAGCAAACTGACACAGCTCTGCTAGTTCACCTCTGTGATGACGTGAGGGATGCCTGCTATTGCAATCATAGCTCCCTTTGGTGTAGTAACACAGCATTAAGTTGTGTGACAGATTGGTGATGACGTCTTGGATGAGCACAATGTACTGATTTTTGACTTGTAACATAAGTGAGATTTGAAGCTATTACAGTATCTAGAGGTGAATCTAATTCTAAATCTAATTCTAAAGCTTAGAATTATATATAAAATCATTCATCTCTACTGCCAACTTACAATAGCAGATGTGACAGACTTTCATAAAAGTATTTTTTCCTTCATATGCCAAAATCAGGAACAGCATAATTATGAGCATTGATCTGAAAAAAAAAGTCATCTTGACAATCATTAAATCCATCTCCCAGTTGTCAATGAATGTCAGACTGGAAAAGAGTCCAGTTGACCACAATCTGTACTTCTAGAAGCTCTGAATGTCAAGTCTGTTGAAGCAGTTCATGGCACTTTATGGCTTTGCTGCTAGCACAAAATAATGGTTAAATTCCACTAAATGGTCTCAACTTTGAAGCATTTTTTAATTCTATATTTACAAAGCATTCAAAATCCTCACTGAAGCTGTTGGTAGGAAAATTTGGATTTTGGTGGCATTATCTTACATAAGAGTGGTATTTAATAATAAGAAATATAGAATGGTTATTTCAACAACCTTTAGAATTATATATAAAATCTATTCTTTAAAGCTTTTTAACAAATCCTTTACTTTAACATTACTGCTTCTAAGGCAGTGGGTTTCTTTATAAAGCTGTACTGAACAACTATAATTATTCCAGGAAACACTATAGTCAATACTAGTTTATTATTTTAAACAGCATTATCAACATGATTTTTAATAGACTAATTTTAGAAGTGATTTTTTTTCTCATGTACCATACCTACAAATAATAAGTCTGGAACATGTTTGGTTTAAAAAAAAGTAATAAGGGTTTCTAAAGGGTTGAGTTTACATTTCTTCACTTTTGCGGAGTCCAAAGAGTGATAATGCCAAAAACAGTCAGGCATGCCCTTTTTTCGATCTCTTCATGCATCTTCCTGATACTTGTTTTCAGATTTAGCTTCCATTTCAACAGAACCATTGATGCTCCCCTGGGTGGTCTATAGCTCTCCAAGATCCACTTCTGCTTTGAAGCCTACAGTGGATTCTCACCAAAAATGATTAGGTAGAAGTTCAATATTTTACATACTATATACATAATCACAATTATTTGGGACTATCAAATTAAGTAATAGCTCACCTCTTTAACCTCATTCTTCATTACATTAACTTATTGTGTCTTGTTTTAAAGTTAGACTGTAAACTCTTCAGGGCAGGGATAGCTTCGTCATATGTGTTTTCGGATGAACCTAGCACAATGAGATCCTTGATTGGATCTCCAGGACATGTTGATGATAAAGTATGTCCTGATTCAGCAAAGCACTTCAGCAAATGTTCAACTTGACATCAGTTAGACTGATCCTCTTGAAGGACCTGGAGGAGAGGTCATGTATGGCCAAGAAAATAGTAAAAAATGACTATTCATAAAATAAATGAGTAAAGTAAACAAATGGAAGAAAGAGAAAATATTTCTTCTAATCTTTTCAGCTATAATCAGAGGGTTTATTTGTAATAACAGCTATTTAAAAAAATTCAGATGGAAATGTGATTTTTTTTTTAAGGTGACAGTATTCATGTAGCAGTCACACCTGTGCCAAAATAGGTATACTAAAATCTCTCTTATTCCTATTTTGAGATTCATCTGTTTATACTCCAAGTATTGCATTGGCCCTTTGGATCACAGCATCACACTAGGAGTTTATTTCAGCTGATAAACTATGACCCCCAAATCCTTTTCAGATTCAGTGCTTGCCAGGGTAGAATTCCCCAACCTGTAACTATTGCCTCTGTTCTTTGTTTCTAAAGGGTTGAGTTTACATTCAGGTATATTGAAACACATATTGTTTATTTTCCCACTTTCTCAACAGATGGAGTGGTTCTATATCCACAACCACCTATCTTCTTCATTATTTCCTGTTTCTCAATTTTTATATAACCTACAAAATTTTATCATTGACTTTGTTTTCTTCCAGATCATTTGTAGAACTGCTAAATGATATTGAGCCAAAACTGATCCCAGTAGGACCTAATTAGAAAATCACCTGAAATGATGACTCCTTGTTTAAAATTAGATGCTGAGAACTGATAGCTTTTATTAATCCATTTAATGTGTGCCATGTTGATTTTGGATTATTCTAGTTTCTTAAACAAAATGTCATGTGATACCAAATTTAAGTATATTCCATCAATCCTCTTACCTAACCTTGTATTCTCATAAAAAGTTAGTTTGACAAGATCTATTTTCTATAAACCTGAGTTAATTGTCATTAATTATATTACCCACCTTTTAATTCCTTATTAATCAAGTCATACATCAGCTAAAATAATGAGAAGTCCCATGACACCTTACAGACTAACAGATTTATTGGAGCATACGCTTTCATGGGCAAAGACCCATTTCATCAGATGCACTTCTTGCATCTGACGAAGTGGGTCTTTGCCCACGAAAGCTTATGCTCCAATAAATGTTAGTCTATAAGGTGCCACAGGACTACTTGTTGTTAGTTGTAGATTCAGACTAACACAGCTACCCCTTTGATACTACATTAGCTATTCCACTATTATGTTCAGGATTGGCATTGGGCTGACAGACTTATATTAATTGCCTGTGTTATCTTGTTTCCCCTTTTTAACTATTGGTTCAACATTGGCTTTCTTCTAGTCCTCTGAAATTCCCTAATATTCCAACCCTATTAACAATCAACATTAACGGTCCAGTGAACTTCTTGGAAAACTGTTTAAAAACTATTGAATGCAAGTTTTCCAGCTCTGCTGAATGTCTAAGTTTGGTAGCTGCTGTTTTAATGAAAAATATTTTATCATATATGACTACATGGTCTGTGCTTCCCATTCCACAAATACAGAATATAAATGCTTTTGAACAATCCTGCTTTTTCTACATTTCCTTTTGGAAATAGTAGAATAATGGACCAATAATATTATTCGGATTACTTCTATTACTAATATATTTAAACATATTAATATACTTCTTATTGACTCTGCTTCCTTTATTAATTGTCTATAATTCATTACTATTAAGTTATATTCACTTGTATCACCTTCCCCCACTTGTCTATTTATCTATATATAAAACACAAATAGCCTGCCTTAGAGCATCTAACCTGGCCAGAGATGTTTTTTAAACCAGTGTTGCGTTCTCTATTGATTGAGAGAATGTTGTCTTTGGTATCTAGCAAAATGTTTATAAAACATTCCCAATTATTCACATTTTTCTGCTTTTAATTGTTTCTTCTATTTGATTTGGCTCATACTTGCTTTTTGCATTGTGAAATCAATCCTCCTCTTTAAAATATGAACTATATAATTGGTTTGAGCTTTATTTTGTTTGAACATAATAAATGTGATAGTCATGATCACTTGCACATAAGCAAACCTGAAATCTTTTAATGCAGTGATTCACTCCTCTGTGCTTGTCAAGACAAAGTCTGGATGTAAAATTCTCCTCTATTGGCAACAACATTTTTTGAATTCGGGTATGGCTAGACTGCAAGGATCTATTGGAAAAAGATCTGCAAAATGCGCTCCGCATTTTATGTATCTTTTTCCAATACTTTTGTCGGAAGAGGCTTTTCTGAAATTTGGCCCATCTAGACTGGGCCAAATTTTGGAAAAAAACCCTCTTTCAAAAGCCTCTTCCTTCCTCTTGGAACAAGGAATACAGGGGCTTCTGAAAGAGCATGTTTGCTCTTCCATTAAAAAAAAAAAGCAGAAGAGCAAACACGTTCCCTGGATGCAGCGGAATTTTTTCGGAATACCCCTGGTATCCCGAATAAACCCTAGAGTCTAGCCATACCCCGTATTTGAGAATTGTTGTCTATATTTTTTACAAAATCCAATAGAAGCATCTTTAAAGTTTAGAGTGAGCTCTTTTATGTTAAAATTTACATACTATGTCAAAGGAAAAAAACACTTGATGCGTAGCCTCTTAAGTGACATGTCCATGATAGTCTTTTGCATGCACCACGAGAAGCTACTGACTGTAGAATCTTTTGTAACTCATATTGGGCTGTCAACAGTTGACATAGGAATGAAGTGGACAAACACAGGATAATTTAAATCAGTTGCAATTTTTGAAGAGGAGATGAGTGTATCATGAACGGACATTAGAGACTTGCAAATATTCTTTTTTAATTGTCTTCTTTCTAGTTTTTGTGGTGAGTGATTTGTGGCTGCTCTGAGACTTGAATAATCAGTGCTCTGAAATGATATTTTGATAAAAAAGCAGTTTCAGGGAAAAGGAGTTAATTATGAGTCTCTTACATTTACCAGCTTTACATTTACCAGCTTTTGTTATGTAAGCACCTTAAAGATCAAATGCCAGCCTTTATACATCTACCTAAATAATTGTAGCTAATGTTGCATTGCTATAAATAGATAAACAGGTAGCTAAGAAAATTAGGTTTTAAATCATAGAATACTAGGACTGGAAGGGACCTCGAGAGGTCATCGAGTCCAGTCCCCTGCCCTCATGGCAGGACCAAATACTGTCTAGACCATCTCTGATAGACATTTATCTAACCTACTCTTAAATATCTCCAGAGATGGGGATTCCACAACCTCCCTGTGCAGTTTTTTCCAGTGTTTGACTACTCTGACAATTAGGAAGTTTTTCCTAATGTCCAACCTAAACCTCCCTTGCTGC
>CM057846.1:59399608-59452295 GCA_030068395.1 Apalone spinifera | reverse complement strand
ACTTAACTTAAAGAAACAGGATTTAACAAATTAACAGTGAATAACAACAATTAACAAAGTACACAGAAGTAAAAGGAACTTATCTAGCTGCCATTTGCTCTGCCAATATTTATCCCACTCCAGAGTGTGCACACACCTGGACTCAGAGTCCCAGTCTTTTGCTTGTGTGGGCGCGCTTGAAGAACTGCAGCTGTAATGGAGATTCTCTGTAGGTAGTGTGTATGTGGGTCCAAGCTATGCAGCAGCTTTGGTTCACCAGGTTGGCCTCTCTGCCTCTCTTTGAACCCAGAGTTAGTCTGAATCTCTGAGGTCTGTCCCAGGCAGCATTTTCCCAAAGATACCCAGTTACTCTCAGTCTCCTTCTGTGTGCTGGATGCAGAGTAGCTTCTAGCCACAAGTACAGCCAAAGGGCTTCCCCTCTAGAGCAATCAGAAGCAGCCTGCTAGATCCCAGTTCCAAAGGCTCTCTTTCCCAGTCTGTAACTGCAACATAACAGCTCCCGAACTGGAAAAAAACTCCTCCACAGCAGCCTGGCTCTTTTTTTCCCGAAAAACAAAGGGAAGAGTCCATAGACTGCTGAGTCTTCCTCCACGCACATGGAGAGACTCAGCTCTCCAAAACAAAAGTCACTTCCTTCCTGGTTTCCTCCAGGGCTCATGGGAATTGTAGTCTCTGGGGCTAGACTGCAGCATACAGGATCTTCCCAGAGAATAAGCAGAGGCGCCTTTAATAAGGGGACTACATTAGCTTTTACTGGTCACTTCAGGAGTTGGCGCCTTTACCACTGCTGCCCCTGCTGGCTCACCACCACACATAGTATGCACTTGTGTGCACTATAATAAGAATCTGCTGCAACATCACTGTTGTGTATCTTCTCCTCCTGCTTAGGAGTGTTTGTGGGAGTGCCCTCTTTATGTGCCAAAGGATATTCTAAAGAAACGGTCCTGGAGTCAGTAATTATTAATTTTCAACAAGCTTCTGTTTTATTTAGAAACCTGTTTTCAAAAAAAAGGGATTTTTTGTCCATAATTTCTCCCTTCTCCATCTGCTGCTGCTCCCACATAATTCCCACACATACACGTACCTGGCTGTAAAGTCCAGTAATCAATCCTTGTTCCCTATGCATCTCTCTTCCCAGTTCTGGCAGCTTTTCTACCATTCCCTGTTTGCCAAGTGGTTCCTCTTTAGCTTCCATGCAGCTCCTCCTTGCTTGCTACATGGCCACGTGTCCCAGTATAGAACCCAAACAATTCCTGATGCAGGAACTTCTCCTTACCTGGCCAGAGGGAAGACATGCAACGGGGAAGGGGCTGATGGGAATTTCAGTCTTCTGCTGAGTAGATCCATGTCAAGTGGCCGCATCTGGCTGGGCTACCTTCACACTAAATTACTTTCAGATGACTGTGTGCCAGTGGCTCCTTAGAAAGCACAGAGGGGATCACTCCTTCTCCTCTCCTCCACCCCCACTCATTTTGTTTTAACCTGCTCCCTTTTTGTAGTGTGTATGAAGATTTTGGGGGGATTCAGTGTCAAAGCCCCTCTCTTCCCTCCTCTGTCCTGAGTGATGCCAAGAAAGCGTGCATCAGAATGGCCACTTGGACATTGCTTCTTCTGCAGCTAAATGTTTTGAAACTTGTTGAAAATGTAAAAAAAAAAAAATGCTATCAAAACAGACCTTTTTTTCAAAATGTGGTTTTATGAAAAACTGAAATTTTGTTTGTCCCAATTTGGAATGAAACAAAATGTAAAAGGATTTTTTTCCACAAAATGGAGTTTTTTGGGCAGAGGTTTGGAGAGAGAGAGAGAGCACTCTGCTTATCTGTGTTCTTTTTCGGGGATCATTCTTCCACACAGACTCCCCTTTGGTCAGCAATGTTAATATAACCTTTCTACCAAACAAGAAACCGCTCATTTCTCCCCCACTCCTCCTGTTCTGGTCAGAGCAAGTGCCCTTCATAAGGTTAAACTGCTTCTCCAAAATATGAAGGGCAATGAAGTCTTAGCTGAAAATACAAGATACCAATTAACAGTCCAATCAATTGTAAAACAGTGACAGTTTCTAGGAAATATTCACCCTACTCAATATATGTCCTCAAATACACCGTTTCCATAAATAGTCAGGTAGAACTTGGTAAATAGTATAAAAAAGTTCCCAAACTTCATATTTTAATTAATTGTGTTTTTTCATGCTCTTGCCCTTCTTGTGTTCACTTTCAGTAAACGTTCCAGTAATCTGGTTTACTGGCACAAATGGGTGCAGAAAATGAATCTTGAATCAAATGCTGGTATTTGCAACAGAGAGTCAGACAGAAGCTGGCTGTGTATTGCCGAGTTGATTGCTGTGGATCAACCTCTTGCTAGGATAGCTTCACTTGAAATGAAAGAAAAGAACTCTGGATGTGAAGAAGAAAATAATCTGCTCTGACAGAGTGAGAGGAAGAGTTTATCTGATGAGAGGAAAGGCAGAGTGGGAGGATTGAGGCTTGGAAAAGCTGAACGTTTGATTGGGGCCTTGAATAACATTAATATAGCCAAGCAGTGGAAAGCACTTCCAAATGTAAGCTTCCAGAAATGCTTTGGAGATTGTTCTTTTACTCCTCACTCCTCCCCCCCGCCTTCCTTATTTTAATCTTCTCTTCCCACCTGCAATAATGTAGTGGGGGTTTGGTTTTGTTTGTTTGGTTTTGATGCTGAGTAATTACGATTCTTTCCCACTTGGGAAAGTGCTGTTGAATTAAGAGGCTACAGATCAGCAGGTGTTCAGATGAGAACAAAAATAAATAAATTAGCAGGTCAAGAGGTTGCTATTTTTTTACATCATACAAGGTGTTTTGTTCCCAATGAATATATAATCAGAGTGGGACCTAGGGCTTGGTATGTCATTACAGTCATTTGGGTACATCCCTGAAAAATGTGAAAATAATTTATAAAGCAGAGTGGAAGCCATTTCATTTGCTGAATGTTTTTGAAAATATAATTTCCAAGCAATTAAAATCGAAAGGAATGTAAACTGAATTCTGTTTTCTCTTGGGATACCCACCACCATTTCATTTGTTTCTGTTTTATCCTTTTGCATTTTAAATTCTGATAAGGCTGCTAAGACGAATGAAGTATTGGATTTTCTTTTACATTACAGCAAAGGGCAAACAAACTGACAATCAGTACATTTATATGACTGAAATACTCAAATATATCCGGACTCATCATCAAATAGTAAAATGTCTGCATATGTTGCATTTGACAGGGTTTTGCAAAATCATCTACACATCTTCAGCTATGCTGGTATAAATAACACCTCTACATATTGGAAGTGGTGAATTATTGCCAAATTGAGGATAAGCGTCATGGCTAGTGAAAAAAGTTTCATATAGGCTTTACTTGGTATATTATAGAGCCCTAACATATTCAGAATTAGGAAAATAATGGAAATGGAGCCTTGAAGTAGGAAAAAAACTATAAAAGGCATTTCATAAAATGACAGGTGTAATCCAATGCAAAGAAGACACAACAAATATCTTTTGCAGCCAGTAGTATAACTGGGGCTCTAATTTATTGCTTAAATTTTTGCTGTAGATTAATATGCTATAATTGCATGCCAAATACTCATGGTAAACCTCTCTCAATTTTTTGCATGTGAGAAATGCTACTCAAAGAAATGTCACTTTATATTTGTAGGGAGATATAATTGCATCATATTTGCAATATTTTACTTAATTGAAAAAGCTGGAGGTATCTGGTATGGCACTCTACTTTTCTGAAGCTTTCACTCTGTAATTTGATCCCTACTGGTGACAGAATCCAACAAAGGTTAGTGCAAGCACAAGATCTTCCATTCAGATCAGATTTTGCAGTGCCAGGATCAGAGGCTACATCTACACTGCAGGCTTCTTGCGCAAGAACTGCTTTGCGCAAGAATACTTGCGCAAGAGCACATCCACACTGCCATGAGCTTTTGCGAAAGAGATGTGCTTTTGCGCAAGAGCGTCCATGGCAGTGTGGACACTCTCTTGAGCAAGAAAGCTCCACTGGCCATTTTAGCCATAGGGGTTTCTTGCACAAGAAACCCCTGTTGCCTATCCACACTGCCCTCTTGTGCAAGAGCTCTTGAGCAAGAGGGCTTATTCCTCGTGGGGAGAGGAATAACTCTCACACACAAGAAGCACTCTTTTCTGATGCTTTACTGTAAATTTACTTGCTCAAGAACGCATGTGCAGTGTAGACGCCCTCAAGTTTTTGTGCAAGAACGGCTGTTCTTGGGCAAGAAGCCTGCAGTGTAGACGTAGCCTAAAAGTTTAGCCCAGACTTCAGGGAGAGCTCATGTCTCAATGAATAGCTTATAGGACTGGGAACAAGACGTGTTCTAGTCCTAAATCTGTCACTTGGGACAGTCACCTGACCCTCATGTGCGTAATTTTCAGTTTCTGTTAGATGTGAACAATAATTTCTAACTTTGAGAAGCAGTTCAAGGTCCTTGGTTGAAAGATAAGTGCAAGGCATTTTTTTTGTTTACTATTAAAATATAGTTTGTAGAGTAACACTTTATATGGAATAGATAAAGGATTGTTTCACAATTGCGGTTCATTGGCAATGTATATCCATAAGGGTGTGATAGATAATAACTGTGGTAACATAACTATATGGATAAAGATCCTCTAAAACCAAGGCCCAAGATGCCCTCTAGGGGAAAAAGGACCCCATGAGAAACTATTGTAAGCAATATTGGAGAATTATTGTATTTATTTGGGGCAGATACAACCAAAGTCCCAGTTCGGCAACTTGTTCTGTGTGGGTGGATCCCTTTACGCAGGTGGATTAAGGCCATAAATGGTCACAGAACACTCTGATATTGCATACAGAGCAAGCAAGCACTGTTATATTTAAGATCCACTGGATTGCACAAAGGCACAGGGTCCACCCCTGTGAAGCAGTTTGCACGATTGCACGATTTAGGTCCTGATCCTGCAAACCCTTGTGTAAATGCTTCCCTTACTACTATGAGCAGTCTTGTGAAAGCAACCACTCACAGTAATCAAGTTAAGTGCCTACCTATGTGTTTGTAGAATCAGGGTTTTAATGAGTGTGTTTTGCTTCTTTAGAAGAGTAAAATCAGGAACAATTTGCTCTTGTGATTATGTAAACTTCTTTAATAGGATGTAGTGCCTATTCTACCAAGTTCTTCATAAAAGCTGACAAACAAAAATTGATCTGTTTTGAATCTCTGAAGTACAATAAAGTACAAACCAGTCTAAACTAATTGTGTTTCAAACCATTTTAAATGTGAGCCCCTACACCTAAGCATGCTTCTTGAAACATTAAAGTGTTTTGGGGAAGAGGGGGGAGATATATATATGTATTTTAAGTGAGAACTTTTTTTGCCTAACTTTATTGTTGGGAGTAAAAACAGAGTTAGAGGAATGAAAAAAAAAATGTTTGGAGATGAAGAATTCCCCTCCCTCTTTAGTTAATACAAGAAAAGCTGCCCTGGTCTTTATTTTGGTGCTATTTTTGATAACTTTCAGTTCATACTTCGCTGGCCAGTTCAGCTCCGAAGTTGGCGGATAGTTCAATGAGCCATGCAGATCACATGTGGGCCTGTGACTGAAGAAATAATGAAATTGAAAATGAAACGCTGACTTAATATAAAATTCATAACATCTTAGTTTTGCCAGTCTTCTTTATACATAAATGGGAAAACTGAAATGTCAGGATAACTGGACAATAGGTAAAGAGCTGTATGTGGTATTCCACAGATAATTAAAATCTGTTCAGATTTCTCAACTAGTAGAGAATAGATATTACATTTATATTTGTGGAGGGAAAGCGGGGAGAGAGGCTGTGTGGGTATCTGAAAGAATGGCTCTCAGAACTAGGGATGTTTAACTGGTTAACCACTTAACCTGGATCCTGTGGGCAGTGGGCTCAGCTGGGCTGGAGCAGCCCCCTGCCCATGGTGCGGTGGGCCCAACCAGGCTGGAGCAGACCCCTGCGCTACAGCCCATGTGGGCCCGCCACACTGCAAGCTGCTCCAGTCAGGTCGTGCTGAGCCTGCTGTGAGCAAGGGTTGGGTCGGCCAAGTCAGGCCCATCGCACCGTGGGTGGGGAGATGCTCCAGCCTAGCTGGGCCTTGGTTAAAAGGTTACATCCCTACCCAGTACCAGGATATTTATATCTTCATCAGTAATTTTATTCTTGGTGAGCACTATTCTGCAAGTATGAGACTGGAAGGGATCTCAGTAGGTTATCTAGCCCTATGCCCTGCATTCAAAGCAGGACTACATGATAACTAAACCATTCCTGATGGGCATTTGTCTAACTTATTCATAAAACCTTCAATGACCGAGATTCCACAGCCTCCTTAGGCAATTTGTTCCAGTGCTTATGTAACCCACACACCTGGACTATGTCTACACTGGCGGGTTCTTGCGCCAGAAATATGCAAATAAGGCTAAATGTGGAATATCACTGAGCCTCATTTGCATATCTAATGAGCCACCATTTTTGCAGAAGAGGCTCTTGCTCCAGAAGGAGCGTCTACACTGCTCCTTCTTGCGCAAGAAAAACCCTCTTGCGCAATGCCGCTATGCTGATTATTTTCAGGAATAACAGCATTGCGCAAGAGGGTTTTCTTGTGCAAGAAGGGGCAGTGTAGATGCTCCTTCTGGCGCAAGAGCCTCTTCCGCAAAAATGGCCTCATTTGCATATTTCTGGTGCAAGAACCCGCCAGTGTAGACATAGCCCTAGTGTGGTTACTGAGCAATGCAAGTGGTACCTAGACCACAGCAACAGTTAATACCAAGAGACCTCTACAGCATGAGGTAGGCGGTAGCCGGCTTTTAGCTCAGAGAGTAGAGGCTCCTTTACTCAGCTCCAGAGGTCCCTGGTTTAAATTTGCCTGGTGGCGGTTACACTTAGCTACCATGATAATTAGGAAATGCTTTTTTTAATGTCCAACCTAACCCCCTTTTTGCTGCAATTTAAGCATTGCTTTTTGTTCTATTCTCAGAAGTTGAGGAGAATAGTTTTTCTCCCTCCTCTTGTAACATTTTATGGACTTGAAAATTGCATCCCCTCTTAATCTTCTCTTCTCTAAGGGTACAGCTACACTGTGTTTTCTTTTTTGGAAGAGGTATGCAAATAGCTCTCACATTTGCATACCTTCTTCTGGTTTTTTTCCCCCGGAATAGGCTTTTCCACCATTTGGCCCTGTCTACACAGAACCAAATGTCAGAAACCCCCCCTCTTTTGAAAACTCCCGTCTTCCTCGTAAATCGAGGTTTACGGGGCTTTCAAAAGAGGGTTTTTTTTCCGACATTTGTCCCCGTGTAGATGGGGCCAAATGGCGGAAAAGCCTCTTCTGAGGAAAAAATGGAAGAAGGTATGCAAATGTGAGAGCTATTTGCATACCTCTTCTGAACAATAAAACACAGTGTAGCTGTACCCTAACTAAACCCATTTTTTTCAATCTTCCCTCATAAATTATATTTTCTAAACTTTTGATCATTTTTGTTGCTCTTCCCTGAACCTTCTCTACTTTGTCCACATCTTTCTTGAAATGTGGCACCCAGAATGGGATACAATACCTGCTGTGACTTTACCAGCAAGGAGTAGAAAACATTGCTTTTTGTTTCTTGATGACACTCTTGCTAACACATCCCACAATGATTTTTTTGCTTTTGTTTGCAACAATGTTAATCTGTTGAGTCCTATTTAGCTTGTAATTTACTATAACCCCGAGATCCCTTTCCGCAGTACTTTCATAAACAGTCATTTCCCATTTTACATGTGTTACAGGTTGTTCCTTCATAAGTGGACTGCTTCACATTTGCCATTATTGAATTTCATCTTATTTATTTCAGACCCTGTCTCCAATTGGTCCTGACTTATTTTAAATTTTAATCCTGTCTTCCAAAGCTTTTGCAACCCCTCTCAGCATGAAATCATTCACAGACTTTCTAAGTGTACTTTCTAAGTCATGATCTGAATCAGGGCTCATCTAGACTACAGGGAACAGTCGAAAGAAGATATGCAAATTCAGCAAGAATTTGTATATCTTCTTCCAATTGTGCTTTCGAAAGCAGAGCTTTCGAAAGTGAAATTAATTAAGAAGCAGCTTTTTCAGTGACCCCCCTTTGTTGAAAAGCCACGTAAACCTCCTTTTTCGAGGAAGAGCAGCTTTTCGACAAAGGGGCTGGTACACTGAAAAAGCCGCATCTTAATTAACTTTCACTTTTAAAAGCTCTGCTTTCGAAAGTGCGATCAGAAGAAGATATGCAAATTCCTATGCATATCTTCTTTCGACCATTCCCAGTAGTCTAGATGAGCCTTCATTGACGAACCAAACCCAGGACCCCAATCAGCATGCCCTTCCAGCTTGACTGCAAGCCACTGATAACTGCTCTTTGGGAATTGTTCTCCAACCAATTTTGTGCCCACTTTGTGATAGCTAGGGATCATAGAGTCACAGAGATGGAAGAGATCTTAGGAGATCATAAAGTCCAGCCCCCCAATGTGAAAGGTTAACCAGCCAACTGGCAAGCATCACCCTAAATGGGTAATGTTTACTGGTTCTGGTTATCCGAAGGAGCTGGAATAGCTCCCTGGCCTCTCTAGGCAGAGGGCTGCTCTAGCCCTCTAGGACTGACCACAGGCAGTGCAACTGTGTAACCACTGAGATTTTCAATGGTTACATGGTTACTTTTTAAATGACTTTTTTCATCCCTAGTGGTAGTTCCATCTAGGCTTTATTTTCCCTACTTTGTTTGAGAAGATCATGTAAAACAGCATTAAAAAGCTGTTAAATCAGAATATCCCACTTCTACCACCCTCCCCTCAATCACAAATCTTTTTGCTCTGCCAAAGAAAAAGCTATTAAGTTGATTTGAGATGATTTATTCTTGACAAATCCACATTACGTTTCATCTTATTGGGTTCTAGTTGTTTGCAAATTAATTGCTTGATTTGCTCCATTATCTTTCCAGACTGCTCTATGATTCCCCAGGTTGTTTTTATTTCCCTTTTTATAGATGAGTGCTATATTTGCCCTCTTCCAGTCCTCTGTAATCTCCCGTCTTCTGAGTTTTTGAAGATAATCACTAATGGCTCAGATATCTCCTCAGTCTATCATGAGTATTCTAGAACATATTTCATCAGGCCCTGGTGATCTAACTGTCTAAGTAATTTTTAACTTATTCTTTCCCTATTTTAGTCTCAAATCCTACCTCATTTTCACTATGTTAGACATCCAATTGGTACTAACTTTTTTTAGTGAAAACAGAAACAAAGTCATGTAGCATGTCTACAAATTCCACATTTTCTGCTACTCTTCCCATTACCCTCTTATAGGCCTACCCTGTCAGTGGCCTTCCTCTTGCTTGAAATATATTTGTAGAATGTTGTCTTGTTATCTTTTATGTCTCTATGTAGTTTAGTCTTGCTTTGTGCCTTGGCCTTTCTAATTTTGTCCCTACATACATGTGGTGTTTGCTTGTATTTATCCTTCATAATTTGATCTAGTTTTCACTTCTTATAGAACTATTTCTTGAGTTTCAGATCATTCATGATCTCCTACCTAAGCCAGGATGGTCTCTTGCCATACTTCCCTAGTTTTCCTGTGCAATGGGCTAGTTTGTCCTTATGCTCTTAATTAATTATTGTTTGAAAAATTCCTAGCTCTCTGGAGCTATTTCCTGTGGCATCTTACCTACCAACTCCCTGAGTTTGCTAAACTCAGCCTTTTCAAAATCTATTATCTTTATTCTGCTACTGTTCTTTAGCATCATGAATTCCATCATTTCATGATCACTTTCACCCAAGCTGCCTTCCACTTTCAAATTCACAGCCAGTTCCTCCCCATTTGTCTAAATCAAATCTAGAACAGCCTTTCCCTTAGTTGCTTTCCTCACCTTCTGAAATAAAAGTGTTTTGAATGCATTCCAAAAAGTTGTTGGATGATCTGTACCCTGCTATATTATTTTGCAAACAGATATCTGGAAAGTTGCAGTCCCGCATCACCACCAATATATGGTCTTTGGATGATTTGTTAGTTGTTTTTAAATCAACTATCTCAAAGCTCTGTTGATCTTACTCTATTATGGTCTTACAGACAAACATTTTCCTGCATAAATATCCCCAAAGCTATTAGCTTAATCAAGCTCAGCTAAAAAAGTGAGGCTTTAGGCTATTTATTACTGGTTGAAGGTTTGCTAAAGAATTTTCTGTCTTAAGGGGCTTGTTTATAGTCTGTAATTGTTGGTTGCTGTGTGTTTTTTGTGGGTTATTTAAAAAAATGTTTTTGTTTTAAATAACAGGATACAATAAGATTTTTAAGAGTGGATTTGAACCTTAGTGTTTCTGTAATTGAATGGCAAGGTTCTTACATTGATTCACCCATTAATGGGTGAGGGAACCCACCAGAGAGATGCTGATTGAGTCCTGCTGAATCATTATGGCAAGTATAGCTCATTTACTCTACCTGGGTAAAAGGGATGTAGTGTGGTTTCTGACCACATGGCATGGAGAATTGAGAGCTAGCTATAGAGCAACCTTAAGTGAAGGTTTATAGGTTTGCTGTTCTGTTTCATGGAGAGGTAGAATGCAGTTAGAGTATTCGGTCATAAAGTGATGGTTTGAAAGGCTCCAGGAATATAAGTGGAAGTATGGATGAGAGTATGTAGTGACAGAAGTGCATATCCTCTGAGCCTCCATCACTTCCAACTTTGGTAACATCCAAAAATTAAGTGACCACTTATTAAAATATTTAACTTCAGACAGGGGGCTGTCCAGAATAGGTTAGGCAGGTAGCACCTGCTCTATTCTTCATTGATTTTCTCTAAATCAAAGACTGAAACAAAAGGAAAAGAACAGAATTGTTTTAAAGGAACCTACTACAAAAAATAGTAATATAATTTTTAGTGTACATGTGTGTGGCAGCAGGGAAGTGGGGTTCTCAGCACCATAAATATGCACGATACTTTGGATAAGACATGTCTCGGTGCCGACAAATTTACAGTTTAAATGCCCAAAACTTGAAAGCTCTACTGGGTATGCTGCTTACTGCAATAAACACTACATCAGATGTAAAGCAGTTGCCAAGTCAGGCCCACACATACAGCACTATGAATGATGGTATCAGAAGAAGGGTAGGATTAGGAAGAAGTGAGAATGAGGATTACAAGAATATAAAATCATGTGATTGCTTGGCTTGATAAGGTATATGGATTTTTTTGTAGATTCTGCTGTTTTAAAAATTGTTGTGTGGTGTTTATTACACTATTTCTTGGCTTGCATCTCACCAGTCTCCACTGGTAAATTGAGTGGGTCAGGGAGGATGGCAGGAATCACTCATATTTTATTTCTGTATATTCCTGATAGGCAAGGGAGAACTGATTTATTACACAGTGATATCTTGGAGATTTACAAGGAGGTGAATGAATGTAAGCTAGAAATTACTACTACTCCAGAAGCTGCCTCTTGGCAGGATAAAGTAGTAAAATGTGATGCATTTGTCAGTTAAATGATTCCTGTATTGTAGGTTTAATGCCTTTAACTATAGCCTATTAGAAATTGCCTCCTGTCTAAAGCATGCTACAAAACCTATTCCCTAAAGGCTAGATAAAAAGATCTTCCTTTTTAGTCTTTATTCAGCTTGAGCTGCAGAATGAATGGCAAAAGCATCACATGGAAGCCATTCAGATGAACTGTGCTTTTCTCCATCGCCCAGAGGGGGAAAAATTAGTGAGAGAGAAATTTCTTCCCCCTTTTCCCGCTCCCATGTAGTTTAAAAATTCCAGATACTTGCAAACCATTCTTTTTATGTTTATGTAAAATTCCACAATGAATACTACTGCTTATTATTTGGATAAACCAATAGCTATTTCTACAGTTAATGTAGAAATTTGGACTTTATTTTTTATCTTTATTTTAGATGGGAAGAAGGAAGACAGAGTGGGGGAGAGGCAGAAACCCTTACTCATGGTGTGGGTGGTTTTTTTGTTTGTTTTGTTTTGTTTTTTTGTCCATTCTGGAATAGGTTTTAATAACTACTTTTCTTGAACTCAGTCTGATTTTCTGACCACCCTGGGCATCTTGACTGTTTTCTGTGTAATGCTGGTTCACGCTCATAATCCAGCCAGGTAGAATGGTGAACAAAGAGCAAGACACAAGGTCTGATTTTTTTCCCCCTAAATTACATCGGTTTTACACAAGTATAATGCCATTTTCTTTTATGGAATTACTGATTTACACCAGTCTAATTTGAGATGAGAATCTACCCCAGATATATCAGTACAAGATTATGTACTAGAATATAGTTAGAACATAAGAGCATAAGAACGGCCATATTGGGTCAGACCAAAGAACATCTAGCCCAGTATCCGGTTTGCCAACAGTGGCCAATGCCAGATGCCCCAGACGGAGTGAACAGAACAGGGAATCTTCAAGCAATCCCTTTCCCATTACCCATTCCCAGCCTCTGACAGAGTCTCGGGACATCATTCCTGCCTATTCTGGCTAATAGCCATTGATGGACCTCACCTCCATGAATGTATCTAGTTCTTTCCTGAACTCTGTTAAAGTTCTGATCTTCACAACCTCCTTTTGCAAGGAGTTCCAGAGGCCGACCATGCGCTGTGTAAAGAAAAGCTTCCTTTTATTTTAAACCTGATACCTATTAATTTCATTTGGTGAATCCTAGTTCTTATGTTATGGGAACAAGTGAATAACTTTTTCTTATTCACTCTTTTTCCACACCATTCATGATTTTATAGATCTCTGTCATATTCCCCCCTCCTCCTTGGTCTCCTCTTTTCTAAGCTGTAAAATCCCAGTCTTTTTAATCTCTCTTCATATGGCACCCATTCCAAACCCCCTAATAATTTTTGTTGCCCTTTTCTGAACCTTTTCCAATGACAATATATCTTTTTGGAGATGAGGCAACCACATCTGTATGCAGTATTCAATATGTGGGAGTACCATGGTTTTATATAGAGGCAATAAGATATACTCTGTCTTATGCTCTATCCCTTTTGTAATGATTCCACAAGGACTCCAAGATCTCTTTCTTGAGTAGTTGTAGCTAAATTAGTCTCCATCATTTTGTATGTATAGTTGGGATTATTTTTTCCAATGTGCATTACTTTACATTTACTAACTGTTAATTTCTTTTGCCATTTTGTTGCCCAGTCACTTAGTTTTGTAAGATCTTTTTGAAGCTTTTCACAATCTGCTTTGGTCTTAACTATCTTGAACAGTTTAGTATCATCTGCAAATTCTGCCATCTCACTGTTTTACACCTTCCAACTGCATGTTTATATGTTCCAACTCTTCTGCTGGTGTTCATTTGCCTTTGCAGCACATATGAATACTGACAAGAACACGGTTAAAAATTGAAGCACTTCTTTTTCATAGCTAGTAACAGTATGTTAGCCAAAAGTCACCTGAGAATCTCACTAGAGCAGAACTTGTTGCTTTACAGAACACATTCTGTTCTGCTTCTTTTTGAGCTCCAGAAATGTACATCATTGAGCCAAAAATCAGTAGAAATTGTGACAAAAAGTCTGCAAATGGTGCTAATTATTCTTGAGTAGCAGTTTACAAACCAGCACCAAGGGTGTGCTGTTATAGTATAAATATAACATGCATTAAAATGTAAGCCAATGTAATACTGCTTTACTCTGAGGCTACGTCTAGACTGCAAGCCTCTTTTGAAAAAGCCTCTTTCGAAAAAAAGCATCTAGACTACAACCATTTTTTTTGAAAAAGCAAGCCGCTTTTTTGAAAGAGAGCACCCAGGAAGTCTGGATGCTCTTTTTCCAAAAAGCATAGTTTGCATTACATAGCGCCTTTTTTCGAAAGAGCACTTTCAAAAAAAGGCATTCTTCCTTGTAAAATGAGGTTTTCCGCAGTCTAAAAAACCGCTGTGTTCTTTGGATTTACTTTTGAAAGAACGCGGCAGCAGTCTCGATGCAGGGGAAGTTTCTTTTTTTTTTTTTTTTTTTGTATTATTTTTTTTTTCGAAAAAACTCTGTAGTCTAGACACACCCTGAGAGAGCTGCAAGAATGAAGGGGCTACCAATATAGATCAGATTTGTGACTTTGTGTATAATGCAAATAGATCATACACTGAAAAATATTGATAAGGCTTGTAAACAGTACAATTAATGAGTTTCATTTATAAGCAATAAAATACAAAGATGGACAAGATCTTCTAAAGTAAATCTCTGCAGCTCTGTTGACTGACAGAGCAATGTCAAATTCTGTTAGCTGAGGATCTGACAAATGTCTCCAAAGTATAATATGTTGTAATTCAAGTGATTATATATAATGTATATAAATGTACTTGCAGGAAACATTTGTTACAATGGGGGGAAAAATCATGTCACAGCATTCAGTTTGAATAACAGAATGATGTTTCAGATTTTGGGGTTCTGAGTTAATTTCCCTAACCATGTCCAGAAACACTGAAGTAAGGCTGAGGGTACGTCTACACAGCGTTATTTTGGAATAACTGACATTATTCTGAAATAACAAAATGTGTGTCTGCACTCCAAGTCTTAATTTTGACATAATGCCAAGCTGCAGGACTTTTTACTCTGACTCCTATAGCCCTTATTTTATTAGGAATAAGGGAAGTGGAAGGAAGGGTGTTCATCTTTGACTTCCTGCTGTATAGACAGCATCAATAGCCAAGTTAAGCTATTTCAACTTCAGCTACACAATTGATGTAGCTGAAGTTGCACAGCTTATTCCAACTTTAGCCCTGCTGTGTAGACATACCCGGAGATTGCTATTATCTTTGACCAATATGTGGAGCAAAACTGAGAAGTAAGGTCCATCAGCTTGGTCTTTCAGTGTAGTCATGTTCCTTGCTTTTTTAAAACAAACAGGACCAGATTGTGATACCCAGAGGAGTTGTCTCCTGCAAAGTTAACTCAAACTGTTGGTTGGCTGGCCTGCTCTGGGGAATACATTAAAGCTTAAGTTAGCACAATTTATCAGCTGCTAAAACATGCACCGAAAACAAAGTTTTTCCCTGAAAATTCCATTTTGTTTTTCACATGCAGTAACCTGCTTTTAAATTAAGTTGTTCGGGGTGTTAGTTTATGGGGTTTGTTTTTATTTAAAATGACAAAACTGTTTGTTTTGGCTGATCTTTGCAGGACTGAACTATAAATCTGTGTTTGGGCTGTGTCTGGTGGCTTAAAAAAAATCACAAGAACCAAAACAACCCTGTTTTGTATTAGGTAGAAAACTATTTGAGACGTGTTTCTTAAAAAGGCTAAAACTTACTGTGTGTAACTTTTAAGAAATCTTTGTGGGGAAAAAACCCTGACTTCTTATTTCAGAGCAAGGACCTTTATTTGGCAAGTTTCAGCTCAAAGTAACTCTGACAAGCTCTTGAAACTCTAGAAGACATCCAATACATCAAGGGAGCCTGTTGCACGTTATTTAGCTCCTCTGACTGTCACTTACAGTGAAATTCAATAGATAACCCTTCCCTCTGCATTGCTTCTTAAGGGAGTGGAGTTATTTACCACAATGAGAGTTGAGGAGTTATAGTAGTCAAACTCAGCACTCACCAGATTGGGCCCTATTTGGATGTCTTTCTGTACTGAGAGAACATATGTTTAAGAGGCATTTCAGAATGTGGCTGTCTGCTTAACAGGGCCAAATTCTGCTTCCTGTATCCATAGTGTGGTGCAATGTACTTGACAAGTCATGCCACTGAAACAAATGGATAATAAAGGATCCCTCATACTTAGCAAAGATTGCATAATTTGGCCAAAACTGGTGGTCTGTGCAGAGAACATATTACACCTGTATTTCTTAGCTTCTGTTGATTACCTAGGGTATATGTACACTTGCTCCCTTGTTCGAACTAGGGATGCAAATGTAGGCGACCAAAATTGCTAATGAAGTGGGGATTTAAATAGCCCGCGCTTCATTAGCATGAAGCTCAACAGCTGTTTCGAAAGTGAAAGTGCATGCCAGGATGTGTTCATTCAAACCAAACTCCTTGGTTCGAACTAACATTACTCCTCAAAAAATGATCTGTCCAGGATCTGTGCACTAGTCCAGGCAAGAGCTGTCCTGCATCTCTGGCCCATGGAGCAGCAGAAGTGCTAGCAGTCATCAGACGGTCCAAGGGAACATTGGGGTCACTCATGTCTCTCTCGGGTCCTGGCCTTTCACACAGGGTTTGCACAGCTGGCTATGAGGGAGAAGCCCTTCTCCTCTTCCCGGGACTTTTAGAGCTCCACAGGAGAAGGAGAGCAGTGGAGACACCTGGTATGGCCAGAGCGGTCAGAGATGACAGCTGCAGGAGGCCTTCAGAGGCCAATTAGTTTGAATTAGCAGAACTGGAGCATCCACACTAATGTTATTTCGACATTACTATTTTGGAATTAGCGATACTCCCCGTGAAAAGCAAGAGCACTGAGTTCGAATTCCAAGGCCCTTTATTTTGAAGTAATGGGCTTGGTTGTGTGGACACATTGGTCATAAATTCAACCTTGGGGACTTATTTTGAAATCAAGTCCTAGTGTAGACCAAGGCCAGTGAAAAGCCTCCTTGGTGTAATTCCTTTAATCTTCAATTGAGTTAAACTAAACTACTCGATTTGCTTTGGGAATGGTAATAATTATAAATACTTTGCATTTTCAGCCCAAAATTTCAGCACACAAAGGAGAGGAGGATATTTCATAGCTAACAAAAGATAACTGCTGGAAAATAATGCCCCAATCTGCAGGAATCTTTGTTTCATTCCTCTTGAATGAATTCCCTACAATCAAATACAGCCATGCCACTTTGTGTTCGTATGATCTCTTCTGCTTTCAGAGGTTTGGAGTGAGTCAGATAGTACTTAGTTAAGTAATCTTCTGGGAACATGTACGTGTTTTAAAAAAAGGTCAGGTCATGGAATCATAAAAGCTAGAGAAGGCAAAGACCTATTAGACCATCCAGTTCATCTTCCTGCCAGTGAGTAATTGTTTCCTTTTGTACATAATTTATTAGCATTTTATCTGGCCTAGTTTTAAATGCCCCAAATGATAGGCCTTGCGGTACTGTTCTTGGGGGACTAAGCCACGATGTAATGAATCTTACTGTCAGGAAGTCTTCCTTAGACTGGGCTTTAATTTTCTCATTCATATCAGTAATTATTCTTATTGCTCCAAGTTCCAACCTGTACTGCTCCTCTCCCACCTTACTATCCTCTGGACAGTTTTCAGTCCACTTAACTCTAATTGATGATTTGGTGAGGGGTGTCCTCCAAAGACTATCTTGAATCAATGGCATGACATGGTGGTAGGGAGTCAGAATAAATGAGGGTGGTTCCAGTTGTGTGAAATGTAAAACTGAGGTCCTTCTAGTCACTAAAGATCTTGTGGCATTTGTCATATGACCAGGGCTGTTATCCCCAGTTTCCTGATCAAGTTCTAATTTTAGTTGGTTTTATTCTGCCCACCTATAATCTCCCATGTTGTTTTATTTAGAGAAAGGTATTCTATTCCTAAATTGTTGTACTGTTCAATAATACATAATGCTAGGGTGTTAGATGAAGTGCTCCTTATATATAGTTTGTAAAATGTGTTAGGATGAAAGACACTATATAAATATAATATCATTACACTTATACACCATTAGATCATTTTTATTAAGAATATTCTGCAAGCAGAGTTTCTTTGCAGTATTTATGGTGCCTAGTTAAAAAAGGGAATCTGATTTTGAATTTTGTTTCTTTTTGAAATTGCATGGGAGGATATTTTAAAAGTGATTAATATTGAATTTAGGCATCACTCCATCTGTAATTTTCTGATTATATCCTTCTGCTTGTGATAGGTAATCTGCACAACTTCATAGCTCACTTATAAATAAAGAAAATTACTAAAAATCCAATGATTTCTAGAGGTCAGCTGAGAATGCTAGAGTTGCTAGATTGTAAATGGGGCCTATCTACATGGACCAGAGTTTTCCCTAGTTTAATTCAATTGAAATCAAGAGCTCTTTTGCAAAAAGGCTTTTTCCTCATAAAATGAAGATTACCAATTGCGCAAAAAGCCCTCATTGTTGAAAGAATGTGTTTGCAGTGTGGATGTAACTCAAGTTTTGTCAGAAAAAATGGCTGTTTTTCCGACAAAAGTCTGTAGTCTAGACATAGCAATACAGGAACCATGCTGATTCCATCACAAGAAGAGTCCTAGTCACATGTGAAGGAGAAAGCAAGATTTGCCCTTGAGGATATATGACAACTGCACATTCTCTTACAGTGGCCTGTAGAGTATATCCACTCCATGTTGGCCTACCATGGGTGCAAATAGCAGTGTAGTTGGTGAGACCCTTTTAGGTCAGTAAATGCCAGAACGTCAGGGTATATATCCTACAAAGTTTTCTACATGCCAAGTCACTCCTCCCACATCTACACTGTTGTTCTTAGCTGTGTAGTGTCCATCTGCTTCCCCACTGCTGGAACCATTCCCTGTAGTGGGAAAAGGTGCTGGCATCAGGGAAAACTATGGCAGCTCCCTGTCAGCAGGACTGGCTATACATACCCTACAGGCTGCTGTCATGAGCATGCAGTATGGGCCTGAGAGTGCATCTTTTCTAACCAATTGCCAGGGAAGGTTCATCTCACTTGTGACATTGGGATTAGTTTAAAAATCAGCAAAAGGAAACATGGTCTCAAACTCTTCATCCCCAAGGCTATGTCTGCACTCGCGGCTTCTTGCGCAGGTAATATGCAAATGAGGCTAAGCGTGGAATATCACCGAGCCTCATTTGCATACCTAATGAGCCACCATTTTTTTCAGAAGAGGCTCTTGCGCAAGAAGGAGCGTCTACACTGCCCCTTTTTGCGCAAGAAAAACCCTCTTGCGCAATGCCGTTACACCTATTACTTTTCAGGAAGAACAGCATTGCGCAAGAGGGTTTTTCTTGTGCAAGAAGGGGCGGTGTAGACACCTTCATGCGCAAGAGCCTCTTCTGAAAAAAATGGTGGCTCATTAGGTATGCAAATGAGGCTCGGCGATATTCCACGCTTAGCCTCATTTGCATATTACTTGCACAAGAAGCCGCGAGTGTAGACATAGCCCAACTGTTCAACTCTGGGCAACATGCAAGATTTTCTGTTAATAAAGGAACTGCTGATGCCATTGATATGATAAAAGTCCTGTGTAAAAGCCCCTGAAGAACAGCTGACTAATACAGCTGAAGTGCTCTTACCACAGAGAATATTGAGGAACCAAGTACAGCTACTCAAGTCGTTAATCATGACCAGCAATATTGTAACATGGATTCATGAACAGATGCAAAATTAGCTAATTAGAACCCCCTATTTATGGAGAGAAGGAGAAGAGGTGGCTTTGAATTGTTAGAGAAAAAGGATTCTCAGGCTAACAATTAAACTACCACTCACTGAAAAAGAGACCATGTGAGAGTAAAAAGAGATGTATCTTGGGGGCAGTAAGTCTGAGTGAGTGGCTGCTGGAATATAATGTGGCATTGTTGCTTTAAACAGACAAGGCCTTGGGCTGCCCTGAGATACACCTGAATATCGCCAATTGATATCATTGGGAGCTACAAATACATATTGCCATGTTAAGTGGCAGTGGAAAATGCAGGGAAAATATTACTTTTTTATTATTACATATTTATTTTATTGCTTACCCACTCTTGTTAAGGATTGCAAAACATTGTATCCCCTGTTCAAGTGTGCCTCAGGAAAGATATATAGTTGCCATGCTCGAATGGAGCTGTGGCAAAAACAGACAAGGAAGCACAAAACTGGATGTTTGAGGAATACATTTAACTGTATACAGTAATGATGATCACTTCAGTGCACTGTATCTTTACATGTGTATGTTCTAAGATACACTTGAAACAGTAAGTAAAGAAACCATTTGTCACAGTTACAAGGTAAGCTTCACTTTAGATCCCTTTTAGTGGCTCTTGTAAGAACCCCTCAAGGGACAGATTTTGCTACCTTTGTCCCTCTTGGGATGCCATCATTCCATTGGAATTCTGGGCTGCAGCCTTTTGTCTGCCAACCCTTTTCAATCACAGGCCCACTTGTATTTGGCACATGAAAGATCTTTTCTCCAGGAACCTGCAACAGCAGCTGATTAAAGTGTCTTAGGGTACGTCTAGACAACGGCGATTTTTCAAGTAAACAGAAATAGCATTTTCCGCATCTTCGCAACAAGCCCGCTATTTCAAAATATGTTCAAAATAACGTGCTTGCTATTCCAATGTCCCAGTAAACCTCATTCCATGAGGATTAAGGAACTTGTCAGAATAACAGTCTGTTTCAAAATTTGATGCTGTGTAGAGAGCACCCAATTTGAAAATGGACTGTCTTGAAATAAGCTACACAATTTGCATACCTTGAATTGTGTAGCTTATTTTGAGATTCCTGGCTCTGTATAGACGTACCCTTGAAAACAACTTCTTCAAAACAAGGCATTATTTCCCCAAAGGCCTTTCTTTTTCCCTTGCCTTTTTTCTTTTTCACCCTTTTTTTCCTTTTCTTTTACACTATGTACCTAGTGCCTCCTAACCAGGGGGGCGGGAGTGCAAACGGGCAATTGCCACAGGCGGGCCTGTCAATTCAAAAGAGCCTGGCTCCCAGCCACCACTACCTCTGCTTTATGAGTGCAGCACTCTCTGGGCAGCTCTGAGAGCTGAGGGGGCTGATGCATCACCCTCAGTGTGGTGATGAGGGCTGTCTGCCCCAGCTCCACCCCTTCTACCCCAGGCCATGCCCCTTTGGAAGCATGGAGCCAGGCCTCCCCCCAACCTTGTCCTTGTCCTATTTATTTCCCCCTAACAGCCTCCTTTGGTTTAGTTTTGTGCAGGGAGGCAGGATAATATCCAACAGCTAAACTGAGGTCATGTAATATTTATAAAAATATATTACCTGTAACCCTTCAGTCACCACATCCTAGTTCTATCGCACATCAAATAATAATAATAATTTGTCCCAAATTTCTACATATCTATAATTCTCTCATTTTCTGATTTGTCAGAGTAGTGTTTCCCATGCACTTTACACTCACCCTGCACTGGTGTAAAACTAGCATTATTATATGCAGGAAATCAAGGAGATAAGCCCTATAAGAAAAGTTAACATATAAGGAAATCTTGGCCCCATCGAAGGAAATGGCTAAATTCCCAGTGATTTCCATGAGGCCAGGATTTCACCATAAGTCTTAATTACTACAGTAGCACAAAAGTGTGTTAAATGTGATTTCACTTATTGATGGATAACTCAGTGAAAGCAAAGACATTTCTTTTTCCTTTGTTCTTAAATGTTGCTCCACCATAAAAAGAAAGAAAAACTGCTAAGAAATTGCCCTCATTTGCATGAGTATGGATTTACATTTACTGTTGTATTCTGTACGTGCCATTCAACTGACAACTCTGTAGAAAGGAAAGCAAGCAAGTTTTATAACAAATTTTGTAAGGAGAAATCAAATTCAGATGACAAATTAATCCTACATAATTGAGCATCTTGTCAGTTAGAATGCTATCAGATCAAAAACACTACTGGTAGTGAGATGAAGTAATCCCAATGTCTGTATCAGTTCTATATTGTTTCCCACTAGCAAGATGGAGATGTGTATTGTTAGATGCAATATGTTTCCAAGTTGGAACAAATGAACCTAAGACAAGGTCCTGCATTATATCTCTTAGAAGACATGGGGAATAGACAGCAGTTTGAATGATACATGATTACATGCTAGAGAGAGAATAACCAGCAACAATTACATTTCACTATAAATAGGTCTGCAGTTATATCATGGTCTGGAAAACAATTACTTTTGTAAGTATAATATGGAGGATAAATTGACCATAATGCATTATAATTATTTGCATTCATTACAGTACAATATTAAGTTGATAAAGTAACTGATCAGCTGTTGAATATACATTTGTGTAGCTTCATATATGTATGCAGCAAGTTAAAGCTAGTGATATGAGAGGGGTTTTTTAATAGAAAGACTGCAAAACACAGGCTATGCATTTCAATTTTTTTTTTCATTTTCTGTGCCACCCTTAGAATATCAGCTGTAGGCAAAAATAGCCTGTCTATTTTTCATTCACGAGGAAACCTAAGTCAGTTCTGTGATTGGGAAAAGGCAGGGTTTCACTAAAACTGACATACAGTGATACCCAGTGTGAATGTTGCAGCTACTTCATCTACCTTAGGATAAGATCAGTGTATGTCACAAATCCATCATTCCAACCTTTACCAAATGCGAAGGGGAAATCTTCTTGATCTATGCTATTGATTTCTTGCATAGTCTGCATTGGTTCCACACATTGTGCTGACAGCGATGTGATTGGGAGTCCTTTGCACAGGACAGCGTAAATAGGCATTCCAGGCATCAAATGCATAATAAGCAAGAGATGTGTGCTGCCAATAAAGATGCACAGTGAAGAGCTGTGAATCTTTCTCCATTTCTCTTAATGTATCTTGTCCTTTTGAGTGCCTACCTGGTACTCACTGTATTATAAGCACACAGATCCTCTTGTTTAGATTGCCAGTGAGGTCTCCTGAACTTGATGGGTGCTGGTTTTTACACACAAGGTTATATTCTTCCTTTAATATTCACATGGAACCCCATTTAGATTAATGAACACTTGTATGCAAAGATCAAGGATAGAATATGACTGATGCTATCTCTCTCTCTTGAAATAAATTACAGCCAAGATTAAGTTTTTGATTACACTGATCATATGACTAGAGAATATCTATCTATGGAATTATAATATTTACAAATCTTTGATAACTGCAAAATTATACCTCCTTCCCACCCAACAGAGTGACGTAAGTGTAAACACATGTATTCACCATACAAACACACACAATATTTCAAAATAATTAAACATATAAATGATTATATTTGTGTGGCACTTGTAATAAATAAATGAATTCCACCCCAAGCAAACACAACATATCGAGCATCAAGGTGTCACCATTACAAATTTCACCAAGTCAGTTCATAAGAAGTATAGTCAATCTGCAGCTGGCCACGGTCAAGGCATGGAACAAACCCAACATATCACACCACTCTGTCCTGCAGAAATTTAAAACTGGCCAGTTTAGCCTGGTTAGAAGCAGCATTTCACTCAGAGAATGAGGTTAACATAGATAGTTTACTGTAACAGTATTTAAAGTTTATCCAGATTTATTAAAAGGTTACAGAAATGTACTTAGCTTTTCTTAAATGCAATGCAGAGTCTCTACTGGGCACGCATGTGATGAGATGACCTAAATTTCTTTCATGCTCAAAGAGAGAACTCTTCTCAGCAGAGGCTGATGTTCCACTACAGGTCATGTATGAGTATTCTCTTTATCAGAACAGACACCTAGGAAGACCTCTCTTCCTTTCAAGTTGCCTCAGCTACATCCGAACAGCTACTTAAATCTCTGGCTGATTTCTGCCCATCCAGCACCTCCATCGCACTCCATTCTCTCTCTTTTTCCCCTTCCTCCATTTTTGTCTTAAAAACACTGATGTTTGGTCCTAGTCTCAATAATACATTGGGCCTGATTCTTCTCTCATACATAACAATACAATTTGGTTTATTTCATAGAATTACTCCCAATTTTGCCTGGTATACATAAGAGGCAAATCAAGTGTTAGGACTGGTTTGATGCCAAAGAGAGAACTGTCCTCTTCCTCAGTTGAAATTCACAATTAAATATTATCATGTGCTGACTGCTGCTGGGCAGTGAGCCATCAGCTTATGCCTTCGTTGCAATGTGAAATAATTAAATCTTCCTGGCATTAGTTTCTGCTGATTTCAAAAGAAGTTTTCCTCCCAGGACTCTGTCACTTAGGCAGATTAAATATATCTGGGTGTTCTTCCCACAGCTTCCAATTCTCTTCTAAAGATGCCAAACTTCCCCCCTAAGATGAGAAAATGAGTATTTGTGTGTGTTTCCCAAAGAAAAAGTCAAATTTAGGCCAAAATGTTGGATATCTTCAGGCTTGGAGATGCTTTTACCTCTCCCACATTCCCCAACTGATATTTTAGTGAAAAATTAATATGGGGTGATTTGAAAAGTTTAGCTTATTGGTGAGAGACAACAGGGGAGGATCTATTCCTGATCTAAAATCTAGAAGTGTTCCCTTGACTTCAGTAGGTACTCTTGGTTGACACCAGTGAAAGTGAGAGCAGAATTTCACCCTTTATTAGTAATTTTTCTTGTCAGGCAGGATGTTGCTGGAGCAGCGAGCCCCAGCAACAGAGGTTGCTGGTAGCTAGGAGTGAAGCTGACCGGTGGGGCAACAGAGCCCAAGGGGCAGCAGAACCTGCATCCAGCAGGGGCAGTGAAGCCGGGGAGGGAGCTGGCAGTGCCACCAGAGCCAGTGGTGCAGCAAAGCCCGCAGAGCTGGTGGTGTTCCCAGAGCTGTCAGGGCCATGGAGCTGGTCGTACGGCTGCCAGAGCCAGCAGGGCCGGGGCAGAATCTGCAGAGAGGAGCCCAGCGAGGTGGCTGTATCCTCCCCCACCTCACCTGGTCCAACAAACTCCCTTGTCCAGGACCAGTGAGGTCCAGAGAGTGCCGGACCAGGGAGGTCCAATCTGTAGTGTTAAGCAAATGGGGAATTCATATGCTGCTGTGGTGAAGCAGAACACAGTGGATTGAGAGATGTGTGGTGGAGCACAGCAGGATGAGGGATAGTTCTGGCTCTGGCTGCCATGGTGTGTACGGGGGAGGGGAACCTCTGCTGCAACCCCATACCAGGCCCTCTGGTAATTCCTTGAGCTGCTCTGGACCCCACAGGTCCCATCCATAGGATGGCTGAGGTGGCCACTGCAGGGCACACCAAAGCGTGGGGTCTGGGGAGGCCACCTCAAATTGTCCTATGGATGAGTGGCTCTGGATATGACAGCCCTTCATCATCTGTGTGCTCTGAGCATTATAAAATTATTTTTGTCCTTCTGGAAGACATTTAAAATCATGTCATCAAACTCCTATTGAAATGAAAATGGAAAAAATTTATTTGAAATCCTAACTAGCTTGTTGGGTGGGCACACAAAGTCAAATGTATTATTTGAGCAGCCAAATGATTATTGATTAATTGCATTAAGTATTAATGTTATAATAGTTTTAGAGAATTTGGTGCCAAACAGTATAACAATTCAGTTATATAGTGGAATAAGCCCCCATGATTTTTTTAAGTTTGTGTTTTGCAGCTTTACATTTCTTATATAACATGCAGTGTCTATGAAAGACTAATCAGATGGTAAAATACAGCTTTTTGGTAAAATCCTAATATATGATTGTTTCTGTCTGGATAAAATATAAGCCATTGGATTGTAAACCTATGTTTTTTCATTAACCATCTTGTTCTTTTACAGCATGCACAGTTAAATTTTACACCTGAGATTATTGCTCTTTACATTTTTATATGCTTTACACAAATTAACTGTAATGGTCATTTTAAGAGAAAAATTGATGTTCAGGATTGATGTTCAAGCTGCTTTTTACAAGTTATTAAACTGCCCAGCATACCACTACATGGAGCTATAACTGTATTCTATATTACTTACATTTGTATATAACAAATCTACTCCACCCCCAAAAGAGATTCATATTTAACTCCTTTTCAAAATGTTAATTTACTCCAGCAATTTTTAAATCCATTTGTACATTGGGAGTAGAGAGATGCTTCAATTACTTTAAATCAGTTTTGCTTATTTCAGCCTGGCATGTAGACAAGTAGCAGACTATCACTGTGGCATAGAATATATTGAGGTGATATAAAATAAGAAAACCCTTATAACCTCCCACAGCTGCATTCTAGAGAACAATTACATTTCAGGGAATCCAAGACAGAGTTCCATATTTGTGTGGCTTTATTATTTGTTTATTGTTAATGTATCTAGTAACAAATTCGCATTTCTAATAAATACATGGTGAGCTGCTTTGATTCCTGTGGAGCGCTTGCTGCAACATATCCTTCAGTTAGAGTTAGTGAAATTAATGCAGCATAACAAAGAATCTAGATTTCATTTACAAATGAATCTAGTAGTGATCTGAAAAAAACTTCAGCTAGTTGGGCAAGTTGGCTGGAACACATGCAAGTGGATCTCGCGGTGATGTTCTGGTCTTGACTTTCTCTGCTTTAAGAGTTTCTATTTCAGCTTCTACAGTAAGTGTCTGCATATTCTTTTTTCTTTGTCATCAGTAAGGTCCCCCTTCTACCAGTCTTAGAGGAACAGAAAAATAAATAAAACATGAAACTCAGTTTAGCTCTTTCCAAAAGTATTTAAAAAAAACCCAAACACTTATTTTTTAAAATACTTATGCACGCTGTTCATGCATTTATATGCAGACAGATGCTGTGGTTACATGTATCAGTCACCTGCCAGGGCTGCTGAGATATTTCTCCAGACTAATGGGCCCAGCTCGGGGGGTCCCCGGAAAGGGTGAGACCTTAGACAGAAGGGATAGCACTTCAACCCCCAGAAGCAATTTAAAGGCCCAGAGCTCTGGCTTCTGCTGCTGCCAAGGTAGCAGTGGTGGCCAAGAAGCTCCTTTAAATCACCAGGCCCCAGGACAGCTGCCCTCTCCTCTTTGCACCCGGTCAGCAGTCCTGCTCACAGTTCTTTGGACATGTATGAAATCTCCTTTCTTGTTTTGAAAAATTGACCTAAAATGTTCCATTGTGTTTGAAATTCACCAAATCATATTCCTATTGAAAACTCTAGTTTTTCAAAGGTCACTCCTAATTTGGTCACTTCACTGAACACAGCTGCCACAATTAGAGTCATATTTGTGGTCTGTTCCACTCTATGGTACCAGTTTGAAAGATATATTAACACAGCTGGTGTGAATGCAGGTTTCTTTACACCGTGAACTGTTGCACCATTGGCAATTCTCAAGAGCACTGATCCACAGAAAATGAAACCTCAGATACAATCAAAGCATAGCAAATGCTCCTTCATTAGAATTCATACATTAACAATAATTAACAGATAGGATTTGTGCATGGGAAATTAACATACTCTCCCTGATTCTGTAAGTACAGCGTCCAGTATGGGTTTTCACAATGTCACAATGGATATTCAGGGAAGGCCCTGATTTCCTTTTACAGCCCACTAGGCCCAGCAGAGGACTAAAGTACTCTTTCAAAGGAGCTTTACATTAAGGAGCATACTGGCCACAATACCATGTTTATTTTCTGATTGGTTTTATATATAACTATACATGTAATATCAAGTTGATATTGTGTGGGTGTCTCATTGAATCTTATGTTTTAAAATTACTATAGTGGGGATTATTTTTAGAATACAATACATGCCTATGGGCTCTTATCAAAATACAGTATGTGCCAATAATTATACACTTTACATAGTCAGAAATGTATGGGTCAAAAGAGTTTGTAAGACAGTGGATCATTTAAGGTTTTTTAAATTTTTAAGATGAATTTCCATATGTCCAAATTGTTAACTAAACTATGAATTGTAAGACTAATAAAGTATCTATATAAATTACAGACAAATTATTTTAAGGTTTCTCTCAGGGTTGGTGCCTGGAACCTCAGTGACAACTAAAGCAAAATAGGCATTAAACAACTCAACTTTATTGGTGTTACCGGGTATTAATATTACTTCTTTGCTAGGTGGTGGATCTAGACTTTCCTTCATCTTTCTCTTGCTCCAAATATATTTATAGAACCTCTTCTTAATTGCCCATTATGTCCCTTACGAGGCGTAATTTATTTTTTAACTCTGCTTATCTGAGTTTGTTCCTACATCCTTAGCAATTTGTCCATGTTTCCACTTTTTGTAGGAGTTCTTTTTATGTAGGATGATGCAGCTATATTCTTTCTTTCTTTCTCAGATGGTTTGCAGTTGTGCCTTTAGTATTGTCACTGAAAACCTGCCAGGACTCCTGAACTCCTTAGATTTTATTCCCAAGGGACCTGACCTATTAGATCTCTGAGTTGTTAAAGTTTACCTTTTTTAACTGCACTGTCTGTTGTTCTTATTCCTTCCTTTCCTTGAAGTCATCAAGTGTATCATTTTATGATTACATTCATCAAGCTCAATAATGTTTGTTTTAATTGAAAAAAAAATCAGCCAGAGATGGACACCTGGCATGGAAAATGTAAATTTCAGCCAAAATAATTCACCCATTTCTGAGCATCAATTAAAGAAAAATATGAAAATATGTATTTTGCAATGTGGAACGTGAAATGTGGGGATTAGGAAGGAGATGAATGACTTTGTTTCAGGGATATTTTGCTCTTTCTGTTGAATATTGCCCAAATTTGACACAACAACATAGAGCATGTTCTCCACATCATCCCTTATTCATCCTAACATTTTATAAGCAATTTTGACAACAGTATATTTAAGAAGAGATTTTTGTTGAACTGTTCATAGGAATGCTCGGGTCCTTTTCCTGCATTGGTACAATTAATTTACAACTCCTTAAGATGTACAAGTAGTTTAAATTTTCCTTTCATTGTACATTACTTTGCATTTACAAACATTGAATGTCCTTTGCTATCATGTTGCCCATTCACTCATAGATTGTTTAGGTCTCCGCACTTCCAGACAGTCCTTTTCTGGTGCTGACTAATGTAAATAACTTTGTCATTTGCAAATTTTGCTTCCTCACTACTCATCTCTTACCTTTCCAGATCATTAATGTTGTAAATCTAGCATAGAACGCTGAGGCACCCTGCTGTTAACTTTTTGCCTTGAAGGTGAATCATTTACTCCTTCTCCTTTGTTTCCTATCTCAGAGCCAGTACTAGCTTTTGGTTAGCTCTGCTGATTTTCCTCTTTCTGTTTTTCAACAGCCAATTCTGACCATATTTTGTTTTTTAACTCAATTGCCACCTTTAAAATATCCATTGTTTTCTATATCTTTCTGCTCTAGGTGTCCTTTAGAATCCAATTTTCTGAGCTCACTGATCTGTGCTTTGAACTTGCGAGTCCTGTTAGAAACCCTCTCCTGAAGTTTCAGGAGCTTTTGACAGATGAGGTGAACCAACTTCTTTGTGGATTGTATTTTAGCCTGTCTAGTATCATTCCCTGTTTTTTAAAGGCTTTAAAGGTTCAAAGGCAATATCTCAAAGCCAGATGGCTGAATGAAAATGGCATATGTCTTTTAACATACGAGAATTGCATATAGCAAAATTTCGTGATATCCTTGCTTTAGCAGAAGTGTCTTATATCTCTCTGTCATAATTGCTTTATGGAGGAGTCACTTTGCAACCCTTTTTCAGACAGTATATGAAGTGCAATATCTGGAAAGCCCTGCTATAATTCATCAGTTCATTCAGTTGTCTGTAATAAATTATTAAAATGATTTTCCTGCATTAGATTTCCATTTTGAGAATGAATTGCATAGATCAGATCAGCCTCCTGATTATGCTCCATTGTCTTTGCTTTTTATGCTGTTCGCTGAGTAACATCCTCTGTATCTAGTATATTATGATGTAATACAAGGTGTCAGAGCCAGTGATGTGATTTGAATCCGTCCTGCCTGGCAGTGGGGGCAAATGTTCATTTGTTTGGAGCATGCAGTATTGTTTTAATTGTATTAGTCTCCAGATATTAAAGAGACAAGGTGGGTAGGGTAATATTTGTAGTAGACCAACTTCTATTCTAGAGAGAGAGACAAACTTTCAAACTTACACAGAGCTCTTCTTCAGGTCTGGGAAATGTACTCTAGGCAGGTCTCCATTACAGAATTACTTTGGTATGACTATAAAAGCGGCGAGGAGTTCTGTGGCACCTTATAGACTAACCGAAGTTTTGGAGCATGAGCTTTCGTGGGCAAAGACCCACTTCGTCAGATGCATGTTGTCACATGCATCTGACGAAGTGGGTCTTTGCCCACGAAAGCTCATGCTCCAACACTTCGGTTAGTCTATAAGGCGCCACAGGACTCCTCGCTGCTTTTGCAGATTCAGACTAACACGACTACCCCTTTGATATTTGGTATGACTATGTTGCTCAGAGGAGTGAAAAATCCCCCTTCTTGGACAATGCATTTAGACCAAGTTTACCCTATATGTAGACAGTTCTGTGTCTGCAAGGGTACGTCTAAACTACACGAAAAAGAAACTTTTTCGAAAGAATTTTTCACATTTTTTGAAAAAAGCCTGTAGTCTAGATGTAGCCTAGGAGTGCTTATCCCACCGACATAGGGAAGGTGATTAACTCTGTCAGTGGCCCATCAGTATTGAGCATGTTCCTTAAAGTGCTACAGTAGCATGATTATGCCAATGCAGTGTTTTTAAGTGTAGCCCTGCCATCACTATCTCAGCTAAATACAAGAAGGAACTAACATAAGTAGTTAACACATTTCAAGGAGCCATTCAAGATGAAGTGGCACATGAACACCTCTCCAATCAGAGACAGGGAAAGGAGGGGTTGGTGGCTAAGTGAGTTACAGATTGTTGTAATAAGCCATACATCCAGAGTCTCTATGGAGTGCATGATTTTGATATCTAGCAAAGTTATGAATTTAAGTTAGGCTTGTCTTTTGAAGGCATTTTGCAGGTTCCTTTTGCAGATGAGGACTGAGGCTATGTCCACACTGGAAAGGTTTGGCAGCAAAAGTGCTGTCGACATGCAAAAGTGAAAACCGGTCAAAGAGATTTTTGTGTCTGCCATTGTCGACATTTCATGGCGACACTGTTAGCTCCTTGGTTGCCATTCAGAACAAAGCAATGTGGGTAAGCATCCCAAGTGCAGTGTTATGGGAAGGCAGAGCCGATCCCTGCACTTCTTGGGATTCCCTTCGAATTCTCCCACAGCACTCTCAGCTGCTGAGAGCAGTAGCTGAGTAGCAATGTGACCTCTCTGTGCTGGGGAATGTCAAAGCAGCACAGCAGTGTCTCCAGCCTTCCTGCTGCAGCAACAGTCTGCCTGCTGCTGTGTTTCTAGCAGAGCAGAACAGGAGCATTCCAATTATTTGCTCTTCGTTTGTTCCCCAAATGGAGCAACTCACTCAGATACTTCCCTGAACTTTAAAAGGGACGGGGTGCATGCCTGCAGGGCAATAGAGATCACAAAACTCTGAGCACAGCCATTAGGGCAAGCATTGCGGGATACTGGCAGAAGCCAGTTCTCTTGACAAAACAGAGTCCACACTGGCTCTTTGTTGACAATAAAGGGAGGGGAAAAGACAAAAGTCTCTTGCAGGGCTGGAAGTTTTTTGTCATACTGGCTATTTCCCCCCCAAAAAAGTCTTGTTGTAGTGTAAACACACTCACTGTTTTGTCACCAAAAGGCAGGTTTTTATCTCAAAATGTGCCAGTTTAGGCAAGGCCTGAGAGTGATGTTTTACAATACAGCTAAGCTAGCCAACCCTTGGGTAGGGCAAATCAGGATGACTGGTCTAGGGCCTGCACTTTGGGTGACCCAATGGGCCAGTGTGATTGGCCAATGCAGGCAGTCCCAGAAGACAAATCTGTCACTTCCACAGGGCCTGCCATCTTGTTTGCAGTTAGCAGGGACAGCACCTGGCTCAGCCACACACACACATTGTGGTGCACCTAGTCCCCTGCCCTGGCTAGAACCCTGAGCTGCTGTGGTGCTATGGCCAACAACAGCTCCACAGCAGCTGCCAGCAGCAGGTGGCCCAGCCCCAGGCCTGATGCATTATACTGGCCCAGTCACAGATTCAAAGCAGGGCCCACAAGCTGGTGGGGGCTGATTTCTCCCAAACTCCACACACCATGAGCAACAGCCATGATTTTTGGAACCTGGAAGTGTTCTCTCAAAATAACCTTTAATGTAAACTGTGCGGATTAAATGTTCCTCAGTCAAGGGCCAAATCCTGTGCCACTTAATTATGCAAATACATCCATGCAACTACTAGCATAAATTATGTGAGCAAAACTGGCCCCAACTTGTTTGAATTTTCGTTTGGTGTCAGAATTAGACTTTCTATTTAAAGGACTAAGAAAATTATCCAATTTAAATTACAAACCCTTCTTGTTCAATTTGACCTATTTTTGAAATATCTCATTTGGGTTTTGCAGTTTTGCCTTAGCACGCAGATTTGCTGAAAGTGTGCCATGACCTACTGAGTGAAGCTTAGTCAGGTGCTCTTTCATTCTCAGTCTTCAGACTGCTCTTTGAGGCATATTGATTGTAGTATTTTGTTGGCAAAATTAAAGTTTATTGTTGGGATGTCAGATATTGCCTTGATGTGGTTCATATCCGCTAGTGACAATATTCATAGGTCATCTGAGAACAGACCAGGACTTTCCTTGCTGTGATTACCCTTGGGGTTAAGTGTTAGGACATTTTACCTCTTTTATCTCTTACAAGAAATAACTAGATTGAGGTATTTTTTTAAATCAAGGAACATTTAGAATTACTGTTAATATACACCTTTTGCTTTCTTTATTTGATTACTAAAACCTTTTACTTGGAGTCTGTTTTTTAGATTCCATCATCACATGCATTATTAAGCAATCATAAAAAATCATAGCTATTAGAGCATATCACTCTTTTATGGTGTTCATCATTGTTCCTTTTTAAATTTACATATTGACTCACAGATTTTACTGCTTCATTTTATGGCACTTAATGGTTCTTGTCCACAGTATTTGATATCTTTTGTTGTTGTTTGTTCCTGGCCATTCATTAATGTAAGACTTGGCAGCTTATTTAGTCTGTCTATACAACACTTAAGGCTTTTAGAATCTTTTCCCATTGATTGTGGATTTCACTTCTGGTTCTTGTTTATTGTAAAAAAGCTCATTTGTCTCTATTTTAAATTATAGTAAAGAAATTCAGTTTTGTTGTTGCTTTTGAGTCTTTTTAAAAGAACCTATGCTGTAGTTAAAAGGCCCGCTCTCCTTTTGTGAAGGATACTGTATAAATACGTCTTCCTTTGCGCGGCGGGGGGGGGGGGGGGGGGGGGGGGGGGGGGGGGGGGGGGGCAGAGGGTTCTGTCTGCATAGCTTCGTTTGCCTGTTGTCTCTGATTATCAATTTATTTTTATAAGATTTTGTAATGCTTCATTACAATCTAATTCACCTACTGTCCTTCACAAAATAAATGTATGTAGACTTGTAACATTCCTGATTGAACACTTGTATTGCCATGTCACTCTGTCCAAATGACCATACATGTTACTAGAAGAGGGAACTACTATTCTGAATTTTCTATGATATTTTGAGCAGTTCAGTTGTGTTTTCAATGTAGAATGGCAATTATATGCTAGAATTACAAATAAACATGACTCCAGCTGTGCTATTCAGCTTTTGCAAGCCCAATTAAAATTGCATGTAAATGGCTTAATGATTCTTTAGCTTGTCATATATAAACTCAAGCTGCGATTGGTTTTTCGTAGCTGCTAATACAGAACCAGTATCAGTTTTTGTTTAATACCATGCTCCTATTATAAGGCCTGAGGAATTGATTATCAGATAGGGGGCAGCTAGATAAGGGATGTGTATGAAAAGACTGCCCATTGGCAGATGCTTACTGCAAAGTTGTTGCTTACCACCATTTTTCTACCCAGTGCAACTTTGTTAGATTCTGACTAATGTTCTACAGTAGTCAAAACTCATTAAAGGTCAGAAGGAACACATTCAAAGTAGCTGATTTCAACAACTACTGTAATTAACTCCAAATAGGGTATCAAATTGCATATCAGCAACAGCTGGTCTGTTCACAAAGTTCATGTTTAGCTGTCAGTGTTTGTGTAAGCCATGCCTCCTTTGAACAATAGTAACCGGGGGTTTTTTTTGCCAAAAGAAAGCAACTGTCCACCAACTCCAGCTTGTCTGGGACTAGCAGAAACAAAAAACATGAACCCAATAGAGTCAGACCAATTTCCACTTTCAAATGTTGCGGGGGGGAGAGGGGAGTCAAACTGTTCAGGTCAGTTCTGCTAGCCCCAGAGGGAGACAGCCATCCTAGAGGTAAGGTGAAGATCTCTGCCCTCACTAGCCTTCTTTTTAATAATGATAGCAAAAAGATAGCCACAAGGAGAAGGATACCAGCATGTTCAAAGAACTGGGCAATTGCTACTTATGTCACCACACTCTCATGAGCTGCACAAGTGTCAAATCAGTGGTGCATGTTTTAAATGCATAGGATGTATGACTTGGGTGCAGTTATGGCCCTGAAGAGATCTGTATGTTTTAATCATGCAGTTTAATAAATATTAGATGTTTTTCTACATTTTCAAATACATTTCAGTTACATCACAGAATACAAAGTGTACACTGCTCACTTTTATATTATTTTATTGCAAACTATTGCACTGTAAAATGATAAAAGAAATAGTATTTTTCTTCCGTTTACCTCATACAACTACTGTTGTGCATTTGCTTTATTGTGAAATTGCAACTTAGAAAAGTAAGGGTTTTCTGTTACATAACTGCACTCAAAAAGAAAAAATGTAAAATTGTAGAGCCTCCATCTCCTACTCCTTGTTCCATACATTGCTAAGACAAACAAGTTTGTTTACACTTACAGGAAAAATGCTATGCGCTTCTTATTTACAGTGTTACCTGAAAATGAGAACAGTTATTCACATGGCATTTTTGTAGCCAGTACTGCAAAGAATTTGTGACAGATGAACCAAACATTTGTATGTCCCTTTATAGTTCAGCACCGTTTCAGTAGACATGCTTCCATGCTGATGACTCTTTAAGTTTAAAAAAATGTGTTAAATTTGTGACTGAACTCCTAGGGAATAATGTCTCTTGCTCTGTTTTACCCATATTCTGTGATGTATTTCATGCTATCACAGTGTTAGAAGATGACACAGCACATGTTAATTATCTTTAAGAACATTTTCATTGCAGAAATGACAAATGCTAAGAAGGTATCAATGAAGGGCTACTCAACTTTGGAAGCCCCGGGGGCTACAATGATACTCACAGCACATGCCAAGGGCTGCAACTTAAGTGTAGTTGAATATACATGCAAATATATATGCAAATAGCTTCTTTCATACGGATGGGCATGAATACAAAGCACTTCCCACAATGCCCCAGCACTCCCAGCACCTCCTCCTTGGGGGCTAAAAACGCTGACAGCCTGTACTGTCTGTTCCAGCCAGCCTGTCCGCTTGAGTCTCAGTGCTTACCTTGCCTGGGAGATGCCTCATCATGGAGCATGTTCCCAATGGAGGCCATGTTCAAAGGATCCCACTCACGGGCTGTATGCTGAGCCCCACGTAAACCCACACCACACTGTGAGCCGCAAACAAATGGACCATGGGCCGCATATTGAGTAGCCCTGTACCAATGTGAGATTTCTAAAGATAGCTACAGCACTCAACCCAAGAATCTGAGGTGCCTTCCAAAATCTGAGAAGTATGAGTTGTGGAAGATACTTTCAGAAGTGTTAAAAGAGCAACACTGTGATGTAGAAACTGCAGAATCTGAACCACAACAAAATAAAAATCAACTTTCCGCTGTAGCATCTGACTCACATGATGAAAATGAACATGAATCAAACTGCACTGCAATGTATCATCGTCAAGCAGATTCCATCATCAGCATGGATTTATGTTCTCTGGAGTGGAGGTTAGAACATGAAATGACATATGTATCTTTAGCACATCTGGTATGTAAATATCTTGTGATGCCAGCTACAACAGTGCCACGAGGAGCGGGCAATATTTTCTCCTGCAAATGTAAACAAATCTGTTTACCCAAGTGACTGGTTGAACAAGAATTAGGACCAGCTGGACTTATAGGCTATACATTGTTTATTTTTCAATGCAGTATTTTCATACATAATTTGGTATTTGTAAGTTTAAATTTTCATGATAAATAGATTGCATTTCAATACTTGTAATGGGGGAATTGAAAAATAATTTTCTTTTGTTTTTTACAGTGCAAATATTTTTAATAAAAGCAAGCACTGTTTACTTTTTATTCTGTGTTATAATTGAAATGAATTTATTTGAAAATGTAGGGAACATCCAAAATACTTAAATAAATGGTATTTTTATTGTTTAACAGTGCAATGAATCACATTTAATTTTAATTGCTTAAGAGCCCTAATAATCTAAGTAAAATTTAGCAATCCTCAAGCAAGCAAATACCTCACAGATCACAGAAGTTGGCTCAAGTTTAGTATATCAAGTGACCCATTGCAAAAGAAAAACATGACCAGAAAATACAGTTAGGACCTCTCTGGTCTGAGACTTTCTGGTCCGGCAACATCTGTGGCCAGTGACTGGGAGCAAGGGCTGGCTGGGAATCCAGCAGTAAAATGGCTGGGAGTTTTAGTCAGGGTCGGGGGTGTAGTCAGAGCTGGCAAGTAGGGTCAGAAATGTAGCAAGGAGCCGAGGCCAGGAGCAGAGCTGGGAGTGGAACCAGCAGCTGGGGGGTGGGGTTGGCAGCTGGGAGATGAGCCTAGAGGCCTTATGTGGGAGAGCCTGCAGGTCAGCAGCAGGGGTCCAGAATTGACTTCCCTTGGTCCAGCATACTCCCTCGCTGGGAACCAGTCTGATCCCAAGGGTGAGGGGTCCGACCAGATAGGTCAAACCTGTATTATCTTGTGTGCAAAAACACCAAGTTAACATTACTACAAGAATACTATTTGCGTTTCTTAACTTGTGTGTTTTTTAACTGAAACATTATGTTTAGATTAATGTTCCCAATGGTTTTTTTTTCCAAGAAAAAAAATATTGGCAAGAGAAGGGAAGAAGGAGATGGAAACACTAATGTCTCTTATTTCATTGTGTGTTTCCACAAATGAACTTCATGCTGCCATACCAGTAAAAGCTCCATTTATTGAACTATGGAATTGCACAATGTATGAATTCTGCCATTTCATGGTCCTGGAGATAATCTAGCCATTATACTTTAACAACTATGTTTGTTTATACAAAATAACCTGGAGATCCGATGACAGCTATCTTAGTGTTACTATAAGACAAGGGGAGCATAATAATTTGTTAGAGTAGAAAATATAGTTTCTTTCATGGCTAAAAGAGCAATACATTCAATTCAAACATTTCTGAAACTTTTTTTTGTTCATTGAACCAAAACGTGTACATTTTTCAGTCGAAAGGAAAATATCTGAGCAAGGTGTGAAAATGGGCATGTGAAACTTGAGTCTGACGATAACCTTATCTCTTGAATTGTGAGTCCTACTTTTATTTGCAATATTGTTTATATTTCACACATCCCACTGTGCAATATAATTCTCTCTCTGGGGGAAGTTTTGACAACGAGCAGTACATAGGATTGTGTTGCAGGAGACCAATTTGTTGTTCTGGTTTCTGCTGCTGACTCATGGTATCCTGGGTAGGTCATTTGGGGCAGCATTTTCAGACTTGGATACTCAAGGTTTGGTATAAAAAACCTCAGTTAGGTGCTTGAATCAAAAGGCTGGATTTTCGAGAATGCCGAGCATCGCATTGACGTCAGCTTCCTCACCTGTAAAAAAAACTTGCCTTTCACTGGATCCAATTCTGCCATCCTTACACATATGGAAGAGTAGCTGCCTCCTTGATAGGGCCCTTTGAGATCATACGGACTACTTGCAGAGTAAGGTGTGCAAGTGTGAGTAAGGCTGTGTAGTGGGGGCTCTACTTTGGAGGATGAAGGTTTAATGTAGGCTGAAAGAGCCCGTGCAGACTCAGTCAATAAGAGACAGGCTTGTTAGGAGCCTATCAGGAGGCAGCTTGCTTGCACAGCCCGGATATAAGAAGCTGTTCATCAGAGCAGAGAGCGATTGGGCTGTGACCAACAAGGGAAAAGCTCCCCAAGCTTGCCCAGTGCTGCTCTGCCCAAAGAGAGGAAAGCTCCAGACTGATACCTTCCATGCTGTGGCCCCTGCTACAAATGGCTGAGAAGCTGCATAGGCTATGGGGAAGGGGCCCAGGGAACATTGTTAGACAAGAAGAGGGAAGGTAAGTAGGACATGGCTGCTGCCAGAGGATACCTTGATAGGGACCCAGAGTAGTGAGTGGGCCTGATTTCCCTTCCTCTGCAACTTGCCACAATGGAGCATGGCCGATATAGCCTGTGACTTGCCTCTGAGGTGAGGGGGCTAGAATTTGGGTCACAGTTTGCTGAGGCAGGGGTGAGCCAGAAAATTTCTAATACCTCCCCCAAAAGGGAGAAGAACAGAGTAGTGGACGCTGCCAGAGAGCAATGGCCTGAAGAGTATACCAAGTCCAGAGAGTGATGTGGGTTTACCTACAGAAGATGATGACAAGACAAGGGAGTGACAACAGGCAAGACACTGACCAGAAAGTAGTGCACTCAACGGAGTGAGCTAAATCCTGGGCTAACCAGCAAGAGGCGCTGCAATGGTGAATCCAACCTGCTACAGGCTGGCAGTACATTGTGGTATGGACTCCTAGGCCAGTGCTCTCTTGGCTACGTTTGGTCCCTGAGAAGAACTCCTTCAGAATGACATTCCTCCTTGGAAAGTCACACTCTCTTTTGGGTGTGGGTTTAAGCACTGAGTCCTCTACCTCTTAGAACCCCACCTCTGACCTTCAGTATGGGTGTCTCTCTCCATGAGCCCTCTCAGCGGGTCCCCTTGCTCTGGACCCCCTGAAGAACCTCCACACCCAAAGGGAGCAATCCCAATCTCTAGTCTCTCAGCCAGCATAAAACTAAAAGGTTTATTGAACATCTGGAATACAGCATAGACCATTCTTCAGGCTTTGAGAATAGAAAATCTCACACAGTTCATTTGTGTCTGTCCAGTGTCCTGATGGTCTCAGACTCCTCTTTAATTCCAGTACAGAAGTGATGCCCTTTCCAGCTGACCACCCTATATCATTTCTCTCCAAAAGCCTTCCCAGTGCTTAATCATCCCAGGCAAATTGCTCATAAGATAACCTTCTCTCTCCTGCTCTTTGTTCCATTGGCCAAAACTGGCTGGCTCCAGGCTGGATTGGGAAGGTTCCACAGGTTATCAGGTGCTAGGTTACGAAGAGTACTGCCCACAATCTAGAACTCAGGCTGCTTAGTGGGGTTACATTTGCTTCTCTGCAATAATAAATACCCCCTCCTACCATCCGATCAGACGGGCATCACATGGGGAAACTGACGCACACAGTCCTATAAAGCAACAAGAAAATTTCCTACTGCAATGCACATGACTGCTAATGAAGTGTTTTGAGATTCCACATTGTGCCTTATATATGACGTACATGCATATAAATTTAAAGAAAGAAGGCAGTTTCCATTGCAATGTTGGAAGGGAAATGTGGAAAGTGTAAAATGTTCACTATTTCCATTCACTCTAAATCCATAACCAGGTTTATTTTGGCTTTGTGTCTTCAGAACCAATACATGGTGGCTGAAGTTTTGGAAAACAACCCCATGAGCAACAGTAGTCCTCCCGTTTGTAGCATTGAAGAGACTCTATAAGTGTGTGTATCATTAATATAACTTGCAGCTGTAAATCACTATACAAAAAAGACAGATTTTTTTTTTAATCCTTAAAATTGTCTCCATCTCTGCAGACTACCAAGATCATAAAAGATATAAAATCATGAGAGGGAGCCATTACACTAAAGCATGGACCTTAATGCTCTGCTTCCTATATCTTTTTAATATGACTCCATCACACTAATAGAGGAAAATTATGCCGTTGTGGTTCTGTCAATTGCGTACAGACTCTGTGCATAAATAAAGCAATGAAAATCAACCCAAAGGCTGCCCTGTCAGCAATAAATATCTCTCTGAATGGATTTGGCTGAAGGAAGCATTTCTACCTCCGTTTTGCTCACACACAAATCAATGTTCAACCATTATCTAGTCCCATATCTAGAGTAAGGTTTAAGCATCTAAACTGTGTGTGTGTGTGTGTGTGTGTGTGTGTGTGTGTGTGTGTGTGTGTGTGTGTGTTAGTATACGCATGTAATCTTTCACACAAGTGCATCAGTTTGCATGAATAAGGACTGCCAGATTGAGCTAATATTGCTGGTTCAAAATGTCTAAAGTGTTCCTTAGGTGTATTCTAGCTGGAATGTACACAATATATCATCCTCACATTGGAACACTAATATTACCTAGAGTACATTGTGACAGAGCAGGGGTGACACAGCAGGTTCAAGAGCTTGATGGAAGGGGAAGAGGCAGAGAAGTTTTGCTTGAGCAAAGAACACAGCATATTTTAGGAATTATGAAAAGTAAATCTGAAAAGCCTCTTCTGACATTTACCCTTTGCCAAACCTGTCTTTAAAGCGATCTGCCTCCTCTTCATGCATGACACTAAATCTTTCTATATTCTTCTGCTAATGGGCTGTGTTTCTGCATCAGATTGCCTGACAGATATGGTGCATAATTACATTGTAAAAACAATTTTAGTTACAAATTGACCAGATGAGATTTAGAAATCCCCAATGTAAAAAACCAGCTGGACACCCCAATTAAGAAGAGTGGAAAATGATGGATGTAACAGTTTAATTTGCCCGTTGGCCGAGTATAGGATCACTTAAATAGTTTGGGGGTATGTCTACATTGCAGCAATTTTCCAGAAAAATGCCCATTTTCCAGAAAAACTATACTTACGTCCACACTGCTATTGCGTTCTTTTGACAGAAAGTTGAAAGAACAGAGGGGTTTTTCCGACAGTGGTAAACCTTTTTCTATGAGGAAGACCATGTGTGTGGATGCAGAAGAGGGAGTTCTTTCAAAAGAAGAGGCCTCCAGAAAATAACACAAGTGCCCTGGTGGCACTCCATCCATACCAATCACAAATTAAATGCAAGATAGCGTCCAATCAATATGGACCCTATCTTTCGAAATAACACAGTTGTTTTTCTTGTGCTTTTGCTGTGTGGATGCTCTCTTTCTAAATAAGCCTTTCCGGAAGATTTCTTCCAGAAAAGCTTCTTCTGAAAGAATCTTGCAGTGTAGATATAGCCTGGATGTCATAGACTTCAGAAAGCACCTCCTCCTCTCTAAAATACTGAGATAACTTGATCACAGCTAACACTACTATCATTTAAATGGGAAAGGGGCTGATGGAAAGGCTCTCTCATAAGAGAGGGATTGTGGGCTTTGAACTTTATTTACCAACTGAGTTCACTAGGTCCTTCCCTCTCAGGCTTTCTGTGAGATGGAATAGCATCCGTGAGAGGTTTGAATTGAATTAATGATAAAGAGGAAATCTAGTTATGAATGAGAAATTTTGTTAAATGGGAAATGCCAATGATTTGAGGTGAGGGGGCAGAGGGAATTGTTCTGATCCGGAACAAAAGTCAGTATTTCGAAGTTTCCTAAAAACAAATGTTCCAGTCATGTTTGATTTAGGATTTTGTTTTGAATCTATAATTTCAGTCCATGTCATGTAGAATTTACTTTATTAAATATCATTTGTTACCTGTAATATTAGATATTATATAAAATATACAAAATAATCTGACTCAAATCCACACTAGTAAAATGAAATGTTTTGACTTTCTGGCAAAATAATTGTAGAGAACTCTTTTGCAGCAGAAAAATTTTCACTCAAAAAATTTCACTAGCTTTAATGGAGACCTTGTTTGTATCTGAAATATTGTTTTGCATGTTATATTTTTAAATGAAAGTTATTTGGCCAATGTGTGTGTGTTTAACATGTTCAGTGATTTAGACTTAAGATCTGAAATATATTTACTCATCAAGGTAGACACATTCAAAGAATTCATGCTGGAGAAGTGTGTTAAAAACCTCTTTCACTTTTACCACGCTGTGTATAAGTGGTTTTCGCTGCAGGAGTGAAGCCTCTGAAAATATATCGCTGTATGTCCCCTAAGAATCCACATTGTCTACCTGCCATTGCCTTTAATATAACTATGTGTTGTAACCAGAAAAACTAATTTAGATTTGTAAAGGAGCTGTGGGTCATGTCTGCAATAAGCATAAATGGAAAAAGAAGTGCAAGTATGATTATTAACTAACAAAGAGAAAGGAGAAAATCGATCCCTGAAGTAGCAATGTACCACTTCAAGAGTAAAATGGTTCTGTAGACGTTTAAAAATGAGAAAGTAAGGACTCTTAAGAGACGAAGGGAAGTATGCCTTACTTGGAAAATGGCAGGTAAACACAGAAGTGAAGGAACTACACAGTACAAATATGAGTGGTTTTGGTTGAGAGAAAAATCAGGAGAAAAATATTTACCACTACCTCCCCAGAAAGAGCAAAAGAAATGCCATCTTTGGAAACACTTCAAAGACTGAAAAATCAGGATACTAGAGAGAAGATTGCTTACCACTGTAAAACAGTGGTAAGTCACTGTTGTAATAGAGAAAACCTCCCTTTATCACTTAGGGTCAGAGTGAGTACTTTGGTTTTATTCAGAGTTCTGTGCCTGGGGCTGAGGAGGAGAGACTGCACAACAGGAAGGACAAATCATATAGAAGATTTACGGTGCATCTACATAGCAGAGCTTAACTCAAAATAAGCTACACACGTTGAGCTACATCAATTGCATTGCTTATTTTGAAATTGGGAGCATCTACACAGCACTTATTTTGAAATAGAGCACTCTTCCTCTGACTTCCTTTACTCCTCATACATTGAGGCTACATCTACACTACAAGTTTTCTCTGCAAAAAATATGCAAATGAAGGCCTCGTCTGCGTGAGGCATGATCTCATTTGCATATTTTCTGCCGATCCGTTTTTACGCTGGGGTTTTTGCGCAAAAACAATCAGTGTGGACATTTTGCACATAAATCTTTTTCCGCAAGATCCTTATGCCCCCAAAAAGGAGGAATACCGATGTTGCAGAAAAAGGGGTTTTTGCAAAAAGAAAACGTCCACACTGCTTGTTTTTGCACAAAAATCCCAGTACAAAAACGAATTGGCAGAAAATATGCAAATGAGATCACAACTCATGCAAATTAGTCCCTCATTAGCATATTTTTGTCGAGAAAACTCATAGTGTAGATGTAGCCTGAGGGTTACAGGAATAAGAGTGTGAAGTCCTCCAGCTTGACAGTGTTTCAACATTATTTTGAAATAACTGCTGGCTATGTAGACATGGACTAAGTTATTTTAAAATAATGTTGCTGTGTAGATGTACCCTTAGTTTCTTCAGAATTTAGGCTGCTAAACCTTTAGGAATCCCATCCACTCTTGGATCAGGGACTATCCTGAGCCATGCTGAACACAACCACTGTTTCTTTTCTGCTGCTCATGGAAGTAGAAGTGCCAGAAGAATTCTGAACAATGCTGCTTTTTTGTAAGAGAAGTGACAGATTCTCATTTTCCCTATGTACTTTACAGCAATCTGGCAGAGTAATATGACCTTACGTTCAGTGTCAAGGCAACTTACTTGTACCTTAAGATTGCTTATTACTCCTCCCTCACTCCAGAGGTGCTAAAACAATTTGTATAGTAGATATGCTGAGAGTCATTGAACCAAACTGTAAACCCGCTATATAATGGAAACCATTCAAAGCCAGAGAGAGAGGCAATATAACCCACACTACTAGCATTTATGCCTGGCTGATGGATAGAAAGTAGTGACTCTGGTTTTACATTGGCTGGAGATTACTCACGACAGAGGAGGAATTCAACAGAGGGAATCTCCAACTAGTTTGTTCTGTACATGTTATACATGACAAACTAGATCTGTCCTTCTGCATTTAATTCACACCTAACTCCTACCCTGGGCTTGGCTTTAGTAATGATTCAGATGAGGACAAACAAATACAGAAATCTCAGCCTACACTTTATTCCAAATCGTGGCTGTTTCTGGGTCCTTAGTTCTACCCTCTTCTTATCATCTGCAGGCAGAATTGAACCTGGTACCTCTGGAGCTTAGTGCACGAGCCTTTACCACAGGAGCTAAAAGCCAGGTGCCTACTAGTTGAGGTTGTAGAGCAGTATTGCATGCTCATCTTTCTCCCCAGGGGGAGCTGTCAAGTTTCCGGGGGTTTTGGAACTACACCCAACCCCACACGTCCTGAAACTCAAATGCAGTTCTACACTCACACTCCTCTCACTGAGGCAGTGCAGCCTAGCCGTCAGAGTCAGTATAAACAACCCCTCTCACTGGGGCCATGCAGCCTAGCAGTCGGAGTAAGTAATAAGCAGGTGCAGGCCCCTCTGGTTGAGGGACTGAGGAGGCGGTCAGATCCTCCCTCTCCACCAGGTCCCAGCCCAGGGCCCTATTAGCAGTGGTACAGGCAACTGCTCACTCAGTGGGGACTTCCATCACAACATGCTGAAACAATCTCCCACCCTGGGCTACTTCCTACCATACTCTGCAGGAATTTTTCCAGGGTGCTTCCTCCAGATCCTCTGTAACCCAGGTGTCTTGCTGGCTGGTTTCCAGGTCCAGTCCCTCTGGCAGTTCATCTTCAGGAGCTCTGGCAATGCTTCCTTCCTCTTTGGAGGCCAGACCAGACTGAGTCTCTCTCTATGCTTTTATATCTGGGCTGCAGTCTGAGCACGGGGGGGCAGGGCTGCTTCTGCCAAGTGAGCCTGGATAGGCCTTTCTTCCCCAGTATGGGGGGCTGGTACACCCTGTCACAAGCAGACTCATCAATCTCTTCTTATGTGGTCTCAGTGCTACTAGATGAGACAGTACAGCAGACCCAGAAGGTGTGTGGGTTACCCTGTACCATCTCCCTTCTGTCCAAGCTGGAATTAAAGAGCTGTACCTGCCACAAGGAGTGGGCAGGGATCGGTCAAAATCTCCAAGCAGGTTTCGAACAGCTGCTAATGGGTGAATCACCAGAAGAACCTTAACACCTCGGTACAGGTAGTTTTAGTTCCAGGGATGCAGATGTAGTTGTTTTTCCCCAACCTTAAATGTAAATGAGTTCAGATTCAAGTTTTCCTTTGCATCTTATTTATATTTTTGAAACCTGTGTCTTGGCTCAGGATGTCTTTTCAAATCAAGAGGCTTGCTGTCTGCTTAGATCAAAATGGAACTTGACGTGCTGCAACGTGGTTTCATGCCTGGGTATTAAAGAAGACAGAAGCATGACCTACATGTGGACTGTGGACTATGCTTTGGCCCTCCTTCTATAGTTCGAGGCATAATAGGAATCTCTCGCAGTGGTACTGGTCTACTCTTAGTGAAGTCTTTTTTTTTTTTTTTTTTAAAGGGGATAGGAGCCAGAAATGAGGTTGTCCTTTGATTAAACAAGATAAGACCTAAAGAGGGACAGAGGAGGTTTATGTGGGTGTGATGGTAACTTCTTTTGATTAACATTGTCTTACTCTCAGCTATGTGTTCCAACATATAGGTGTCAAATATAAATAATAGAGTTGGAAATGGTACTTCCTTTTAGTGAAATCTCAGCAACCATTCTTCTGATCTGGAGTAGATCATATAGATACAAGTAAAAGAGGATAGGAAAACTAAGGTTAAAAAGCCAATGCTGCTTTGTTCAGATTCTCATTATGTGTTGGCTGCACGCTAATGAATGACTTACCGTTACAAGGAGCTATAGCAGAAATTGTTGACAGCTATTGATTTTGCTATCCAGAGTGCAGTGTAGCCTTTCTCTGATTTAAATGAATGGTTGGCAGTAACATAATACTTAATAAATCAAAGCAGTGCAAGATTATATTTAGAGAAAGAGCTAATAGAAGATTGTTGAATTCTCCATTTTAATCATTAATGGAAGTGTGTTTATAAGGTAACTTTGATTAAAAGATCATTTCCATTTTGTAAACCAGATCAGTGTGACTCAATCAGAAAGTATGGAACAAAAGGTGGAATAGATAAATGAGGCAGTGTGGAGCAGAGGGACATATGGGACGGGCTGTACGTTGTATGCATCGGATGTAAGTTTTAGACCTAGCTCTGTTGCTTGCTTTGTGACCTTGGAGAAGTCATTTCACCTCTGTTTCTCCTTCCTCCATTTGTCTGTCTGGTCTACTTTAATTATAAGCTTTTGGGGGCAGGAGCTGTCTCTTACTATGTATTTGTATAATGCCTAACACAAAGGAGCCTAGTCTCTGTTTGGTGTCAAGGTATGTCTACACTGCAGCATTTTTCCAGAAAAATGGTCGTTTTTCTGGAAAAACTATACTTACGTCCACACTGCTATTACGTTCTTTCAAAAGAAAGTTGAAAGAACGGAGAGTTTTTTCCAACAGTGGTAAACCTCTTTCTATGAGGAAGAAGTCTTTTTCCAAAAAGCTTTTTCAGAAAAAGGCATGTGTGGACACAGAAGAGGGAATTCTTTTGAAAGAAACGGCCTCCAGGAAATAATATACTAATCACAACTTAAATGCGAGATAGCATCCAATCAGTGTGGACACTATCTTTCGAAAAAGCACATTGCTTTTTCGTTGTGCTTTTGCTGTGTGGACGTGCTCTTTCGAAAAAAGGTTTTCCAGAAGATCTTTTCTGGAAAATCTTCTTCTGAAAGAAGCTTGCAGTCTAGATAAGTCAGATAAGTAGCTGTGTTAGTCTGTATCTGCAAAATCAACTAAGAGTCCTGTGGCACTTTCTTTTTTACTCACAAAAGCTTGTGCCCTATTAAATCAGTTAGTCTCTAAGGTACCACAGGACTCCTCATTAATAGGGAGAAGTGTAATGCAAATAATTAAAAAACTACTAAAATATACCTTGAACTCTTACCATAACTGTAGGTTTGGAACCATAATTCTATTAGAAATAATGCATATTACAGTGGAAAAGAGGGCAAACTGTATAGTTAAAGAAATTACATAATAGTTTCCCTTCTACTCACCTATATCCACTGTAATATTGAAAAATTTCCAAAACTGTTACCTCTTAAATTGATGTTTTCTAAGCTACTTTCTACCCAAGAGAATTTTTTAAGGTAGTGTAAAAATGGTTCAACAATGTCTAAGAACCGAGAATGAGAAAAATAGAACAATGAAGAAACCCATTTAACCAAGCTTTTGCACTGAAACAATATGGGAAAGAAAGTTGAAGTTTGATACAGAAGTGCCTGTCTGAATAAAAGTGAGTTATGAGTCTTTGAAAACCTGTCATTGTGAACATATGATACATTTTTCAAGCCTTTTTGCTCAGTTGGTAAGGTGTATAACCAAGGGAAAGCCATATTGTGGATGAGTTGCACAGCAAAAAATTTAGTGTGTGTCATCAGTGAAATACATTCTTTAATGTATTTCTCTACATAACCCCCTTGTCAGATAAGGAAGTATTGTACTCCCCCTTTTTTTATAGATGAAGAACTATGATGCAGAAAGATTAAATGACTTGCCCAAGGTCATACACCAAGTCTGTATCAGGGATATATTTCCACTAGGTTTCCTAAGTATTAGGTTAGGACCCTCACAAATGGCCCATTCTTCCTTTTTACTGTAGGCAGTATTAATCAGTTAAAGATCAAAGCATGGTGCTGTATAGATGGCTACTGAACAATAACTGGGGGGGGGGGGGAGGAGGTTGTTTTTGTTTGGTTTGATTTGGTTGGTTATTTGTTTTTGGTTTGGGACCTGAACTGGAAAAAAGTTTTAGGCTGACTCAAAATTCTTTTAAAACATTTAATTTTTCAGTGAAATTAGAAAATTGAAAAATAGTCATTTTGGATCAAACAAAACATCTTGTTTGATCTTTAAAGAAACATTTTTTTTATTTTGGGATCAGGGTTGCCTTTAAATAGATTGAAGTAAAATTCAAACAAAAAGTAGTTTCAAATTAAAAAAAACTTAAATGATTTGTATACAAAATGCTGAAATTAAATGTGTACATTTTTGGATTTTGTTTTAAGTGGGGGGATGTTTTAGATGACAATGTAGGGACCACAACACATCCACCAAAACTGTGAACCCAAAACTACACTTTTCTGTGGAAAAAAAGTCTGTCCAAAATTTTTTGCCCGGTTATACTCAGCAGACCTGGAATAGAAAACAATGGGTTAGTATGATTTTTAACAAAAAGGGGTAAAAGCCTTCTGAGATCAAATGACAGTTTTTGCAATCAAACATCTTCCTGGAATTGGACACAGGTGCAATGTATTCAGGTGTTTGTAGTTTTTGGAAAGAAGCTAATATGCATTGTTGACTGTGCAAAGCCACAATGTTTCGATTAATACCAACAGACCAACTAGCATTGAGTTGTGATATCCAGAGGTTCTACTTATAGCACAAGTCTGCAGAATCAAACAATAGCCTGTAAATATATAGTGCTTGAGAATAGTGCTAACAATTAAGACAGCCCTTGGCCTCTCTCTTTTTTTCTTCCTAATTGATCAAAGGGGAAAAGCATTTAAAAAGGAAAGAAAGGGAAACCAAAGTTAAATTATTGTACTGTATATCCTTGCCAATTTGATACCCAAATTACTCGAATAAAACTGTTGCTCTATTCCTGTACAAAGATGACTAAAGAATTTTGCAAGAAAAAAGCTGTCAGGCAAAAGTATGAAGAAATTATAGAAATGGTTATGGTCCTTCCAGAAGGCTTCTTTCAAAACCACTTTGCTGAAGTGTATGTTTTGCCTCTTGAACCTACATGGATTTGTGTTGGCCCCTGTTGTTGATGGCTTTAAATATTTACCGCTACAATTTTAGGTTTATGTAAAATCTGTTCAATACTCAGTTTTTGCTGTAGATTTTACAATGGAGTTGTCTATAAGGACACATCTAGACCACCCACAGCTTCTGAAAGAAGATATGCAAATTAGTCACGAATTTGTATATCTTTTTCCGATCCCTTTTTTGGAAGAGGTTTTTTTCGAAAAAAAAAAAGCAGTATAGATGGGGTTTTCATGCAAAAAAACCCCTTTTTCAAAAGAACCCTTAATCCTCAAAAAATGAGGTTTACAGGATTCTTTCCAAAAAGGGGGGGGGAGGGGAGTTGAGTGAAAAACCTTATCTAGACTGCTTTTTAAAAAAAAATTTTTAACCTCTTCCGAAAAAGGGATCAGAAAAACATATGCAAATTTGTGCCTAATTTGCATCTTTTCTTTCAGAAGCCGCGGGTAGTTTAGACGTAGCCTAAAAGATAATCATAAGGATGCTAGGACTGGATAATTCCCTTTCCAGATGCTTGTGAAAATAAAGTAGTTTGGAATATGTTACAGACATCTAGCAGACACTGCTGCCACCTGACACAACCACCAGATCAGTTTTTCATTCTGTTTCTAATTGATGGATGACCTCATTTGCACAGTTACAAATGTTTACAGTGGAATAAGCAATGGGGCAGAAAATATCAGATGGGGCAAAATTATACCTTTGTTTGTTCTCTTAGGACTAATAGGATTTTTACTGGGATAATGTGCAGTTTGAATGGCTTTGGAAGAGGTATTAAGACTGCTGCAGACAAATTATTCAAAGAAGAGATGAATAATTTTGGCACCTATATATCATAGATTCATAGAATACTAGAACTGGAAGGAACCTCGACAGGCCATCAAATCCAGGCCGCTACCCTTATGGCAGGACCAAGCACCATCTAGGTCATCCCTGATAGATGTCTATCCAACCTGCTCTTAAATATCTCCAGAGATGGAGATTCCACAACCCCTCTAGGCAATTTATTCCAGTGTTTAACCGCCCTGACAGCTAGGAAGTTTTTTCCTGATGTCCAACCTAAACCTCCCTTGCAGCAATTTAAGCCCATTGCTTCTTGTCCTATCCTCAATGGCCAAGGAAAACAATTTTTCCCTCCTCCTTATAACACCCTTTTAGATACTTTAAAACTGCTATTATGTCCCTTCTCAGTCTTCTCTTTTCTAAACTAAACACGCCCAGTTCTTTCAGTCTTCCCTCATAGGTCATGTTTTCTAGATCTTTAATCATTTTTGTTGCTCTTCTCTAGAGCTTCTCCAGTTTCTCCACATCTTTCTTGAAATGTGGTGCCCAGAATTGGACACAATACTCCAACTGAGGCCTAATCAGTGCAGAGTAGAGCAGAAGAATGACTTCTCATGTCTTGCTCACAACACTCCTGTTCATTCATCCCAGAATCATGTTTGCTTTTTTTTCCAACAGTGTCACACTGTTGATTCCTATTTAACTTGTGGTCCACTATAACCCCCAGATCCCTTTCTTCTGTGCTGCTTCCTACACAGTCACTTCCCATTCTGTATGTATGAAAGTGATTGTTCCTTCCTAAGTGGAGCTCTTTGCATTTATCTTTAGTAAACTTCATTCTGTTTGCCTCAGACCATTTCTCTAGTTTGTCCAGAAACTGAATGGACAGCGCAGTTTTCGCACTTGGACGATCATTCTTTCTCTTCTGCTCCTCTTTCCTGACCATGTCAGTTTTTCCTTATTTCATTTTTGTTCATATTCAAAAATGTTAGAGAAATAAACAGCATCAGAAACCCTGAAGATCTATTTTCAGCAGAGCAAGAGTAGGATAGATTATTATTTCAGCATCTCCCAGTGCGTGAAAATTGTATCAGTTCAAGTTTCCAGAGGATATATTGTTTTATGATAACATGTTTAACTTGGATCAGCAATTTTGTATCCTACACTGCGGGCATTTCTTTTCCCATATATGATATACAAGTTTCATCATATTAATAGAAATGTGATGATACTAATATGATATGATGGACACTTTTTAATATGGTACAACTTTCATGTTGTATTAGTAGAAAATGCTGCATCTGACCATTCTACCCCAGGGGTTTCCAACCTTTTCATACCGTGGACCAGCAAACCCATTCACAAACTTTTGGCAGACAGGAAACATTTTATCTGCATATTCATCATGCAGATAATGAATATGCAAATATGCAAATAAATTGTTGCCTGTCTACCTAGCCCCAACCCAGCTCCTTGTTTCCCAGGCCTAACACCTTTGACCCCCCACTCCTGTGCCCTGTGCCCCTTTAACCTCTAACCCCTAGAACCCATGCCAACACCCTTTTGCCCTGTGACCGCATCACACCTTCACCCAATAACTCTTTTCCCTTTGACCCCCACTCCATCCCCACACATTCCCCAGAGTGAGGCTGCCCCCTCTAGGCAGCATGGCCGTTACTGCCACTTGGGCAGGGGGAGTGGCCATTAATGGGATGTGCGCTCCTTCCTCCTTTGCGCCCCCATCGGTAGAGGCGGGGGAGTGAGCACAGAGCACAGAACCTCAGTCGGGCTTCCATCTTACCTGGGTGGGAGGTGGGAGGAGTAAGGGAGGTGCCTCCTGCTCCACTTCCTCCAGCTGCTGCCTCAGCCCCAATGCCGCCACTAGGTAAAATCAGCCACCACAGCTGCCAGAGCTGAGCCGCCACAAAAAGCTGACTTAGCTCCAGCAGGCACCATGACCCAGCAGCCAGCGGTTCATGGACCAGCAGTTGGGAACCACTGTTCTACCTCATTTCCAGCAATGGCTGTAAGCGTACAAACAATGCTTGTAAGCACATGTACTTAACATGCAGTTTTGTATTTGAAGTAGTTCCCATGCAGGTTGCTTATGGAAAGATGCATTCAGTCCACTCTTGGGGTGCATCTACACTGCACCATTATTTCGAGATAAATAGTGTTATTTCAAACAATGTAAGCATCTGCACATCCATTCTATGATTTCAAATTAATTTCAAAATAACAGATGGCTTATTCTGAAATCTGTAAACCTCATTTCATCAGGAATAATGCCTATTCTAAAATAGGTATTTTGAAATAAGGCATGTGTAGATGCTCCACTGCTGCTATTCTGAAATAGCCCCTCACTAGGGCCATTCCATGTTATTTCTCCCCAGTGCCTCCTGGGGCTCTAAATCAAGATAGCACATCTACATTAGGAAAGCCTGCCTCAGACTAATTTTGAGGCTTCCTTGCAGTGTAGATGTGCTATTTCAAAATAAGATATTTAGGAATAACTATTCCAGAATAGCTTATTTTGAAATAAGCATGTAGTGTAGATGTACCCTTGGTTAAAAGGTGGGTTTCAGGCTTTTAATAGCTTTCTTTTTGATTTTGCATTACCTAGATCCCTTTTGGATGGCACATATCATTTGCACATGCAGAGGTGTCTCAGGCTACCTATACACTGAAGGCTTCTTGTGCAAGAAGTTCTTGCGGAAGATCTCTTTTGAAAGCAAAAACTTCTTGCTCAAGAGTGCATCCACACTACACAAGTGAGAGAGCATGGATGCTCTCTTAAAAGAAAGCTCTTATTGCTATTCACAGAATAGCCACTAGAGCACCTGTGCTATTTTCGATTGGCTCTTTTTACGCAAAAAAAAACCCCGTTGAGTGTCCACACACACCTTTTTGCGCAAGAGCTCTTGTACAAAAAGGAGTTATTCTTTGTAGAAAGGAATACCTACACTGCAAAAACCCCTCTGTTCTTTTGATTTACTGTAAATCTACTTCTGTTTTTGCACAAAAACCCTGTCGTATAGACGTAGCCTCAGTGAATCAGGTGGAATGAGGGAGTGCATATGCTGGTACTCACTGAAATCCAAATGTGTTTCTCCCACTTGGGCACACCTGTGGTTTTTTTAGTTAACCATTTGGCAAAACATGACTTGAAACTTAAATCATGAGACTGTGAAGAAGAACCTGAGAAGTCACAGAGATGGTAGAGATAAAAAGTGTAAGGTGTCACTGAAGGGTTAGTAGTTTGTAGGAAATCCTCACAAAGTTCTCTATAGAAAAAGAACTCTTAAAGCAGCATGTTTCTATTGTAAAGTGGTTTTAAAAGCAATATTAGTGAAACTGCATATGTAAGTAAGACTCTCTAAGTAAAATTTTTCCCCTGGATGTTGGCTCACATTGAAGTCAGGGATCACTGTGCATCCTTGGATCACCTCAGGAACTTTCTTTTGAAGAGACTTTTCTTATTAGGCTTTGAGGCCCCCCCC
>CM057846.1:59360557-59380269 GCA_030068395.1 Apalone spinifera | reverse complement strand
TTATCAAAATAACTCTAGGAACATTCTTGCAGGACTGGCAGGACTCTGTTGTGGGAACCCTGGAAAAAATAGCTGGGTATCATGGTGGATAAATTGGTTGAACATGAGCTCCCAGCATGATTCTGTGTCCAAAATGGCTGAGGTGATCGTAGGTGGACAAATGTGGAATCTCAAATGGCAAGAAGGAGGTTATTTAATCTTTGTATGTGGCACTGGTGCAGCCAGCAACTGGTGCAGCCAGCAACTGGAATGCTGTGTCCAATTTTACTGTCCACAAAGCAAGAAAAATATTAATAAACTAAAGTGGATTCAAAGAAAATCCAGGGGATTTATTAAAGGATTAGAAAGCCTGCCTTATACTGATAGATTCATGAGCTCAATCTGTTTAAGTTAAGGTTGATTACAATGTATAAATTCCTACATGGGAAACAAATAGTTGATACTGTGCTCTTCAGTCAAGCAGACAAAGGCATAACACGATCCAGTGGCTGGAAGTTGAAACTAGAAACTCAGACTGGAAAAGGGGCATTATTTTAGAGGTGAGAGTAATTAACCATTGGCACTACTTACTGTGGGTCAAGATGGATTTTATGTCCCTGACAATTTTAAAATAAAAAATGGATGTTTTGCTAAAATAATCTGTTCTAGGAATTATTTTGGAAGCAGTTTTATGGTCTGTGCTCTGCAGGAGGTCAAACTAGATAATCACAATGGTCCCTTCTGGCCCTGGAATTGATGACAGTGCACAAAATAGCAGAATTTTTCATATTCTTATTGTAAATCAAACATGGGAGATTGACCCAGATACATTTTTGGCCACCTATGGAGCAAAAATCACTGCAAATACTGCCCTAGGATAGCAAGCCTTGAAAAGATGAACCAGATATTTTAAGTAGACATGTCAGTTATCAACTATATCTATCTATTGTACTTCCTTCATTCTAAATGTAGCCCTTTGTGTTCTGTTATTCCAGGCTTAAATGGGGATCTCTGATTAGGACATTTCACTGAATGGGGATTTCAGTGACCTCACCATACAAAATAGTGGGTTTTAAAATTCAGAAATAATGCCCAGCTAGTTTAGTAATGTGTAGTTCAATTGATATTTTTAGTACTGCTAGTTTGCTACCTAATTTTACTCTAAGCCTGTCTGGGGAGAGGCTAGTCTAGTAACACTTTTAATCCTCTTGCTTAACAACTACAGTATTCCTATGATGATCTTTAAAATGCAGTTGTTCTGTTGAATTATCCATTTTTATATTTTTATATCCATCTACCTAATTGACTGTAATAGTCTTTTATGTAGACTGGAAGACTAATCAAATATACCACTGTGAAACCACATTATTGGGATCCTGTTTGAATGAGAATTCAGAGCATTAATGAAGGATAATGAACCAGGAATGCATATGTAAAAAGGTCACAGATTGATCCCCTGTTGAGATAACAAGATTCTGGAGCAATACTAGGTCTTTCAGAAATACAATTCTAACTCAGATTTAGGCTTCAGAATGCCATTCAGAATCCTGAGGGCTTAGAAAGTATAGAGAGTGGCCAGTGCTTCTCTGGAAGTCAGCAATTTTATGCAGTCATGAGGAACAATAAAAATTGAAGTGGAAGAGCAAGAAAGTAAGCATAGAATCAAAGGTGTAGCGGTCTAAGACTTACATATGTTCCCAGTCTGGTTTTAAGTTGGTGGAATTGTACTGACTGCAAAAATGTTTAAACATAGGTACCTAAATGTAAGTACCTAAATCCGTATTTAAGCACTGAAATACAAGTGGTTTAATTCTTGGAGATGGTGAACTGCTGCTGCTTTCAAGAGATGTGACATGGAAAAATCTGGCCTATCGTCTGTTCACTACTGGATATTAGACATCCCATCTTTGGGAAGCAAAGAAACTACAGGACAGAGTTAAACAGCAATGGTCTTGTGATCACAGCTCTGTGAGAAATGGAAGGTGCATCCTTAAAAGCCACCTTCTTTTCCTCCTTGTTTCTTCAGTGGTCTGCTGTAATGGAGGCTCCTGTATATGCGAGCAGGAGGTGCTCACATATACAGGATGTCAAGCTGAGGTAGCAGCCTGCCTGTCCATGCTTCTCTACTCTGCTTCTGCAACTTGACATTGTGAAGACACAGCTGAATTCCCACATCCTACTCGGCATAGCATATAGCCTTCCGGTGAATGGGATGTGCTTGGAGAATCAGAGGAGAAAGCAAGAATCACTAGAAGAAAGGGCACAGTGAACTGAGCAAAAAAGAGAGACAAAAATAAAACACTAGTGTAAAATAACAGAAACTAGATTTTAAAAATATCAAAAATTGGCCCAGCTGGGCTAGGGCATACATAAAATGAGAGGACGTGGAATGATGTACCAGTTTGCTCATTCATTGCAAGGAGGGTAACCGCAGAGAAAAGCTGGAAAATGCTGATGTAAAATATCCAAATATATTTACAGAGCCATAGAAGTATAATCTTGAAAATGAAGGGTGTTTTCATCTATTTATCTTAAATGAGGCTTTTAATTGTAGTTACAGGAGTCAAACTGAGCCATTCCACACATTTTAGGTTCATCAGCTGCACACTGTGCAGCATATGCAAATTCACATTAGCTGTGGTGAGTTACAGAGAGATCTACATGACCATGATATTGCTTTTAGCAGTTTTGTCTGCGCACAAGCATTGTCAAACTGCATGCAATGAATGGGCTTTACACTTTCTTTAAAAAGGGAAGTCTCCAGAATTCCTATGTATTTACATTCCTTATGCTATGGGGCAAAATTATCGAAGCAAAAAAACACATTTCCATTGCTGCTCTGATTTATTAATTAAAAGCATAGGAGAACAAACGACTTATTTCATAATTCTACAATGCTCAAAACCCCCTCCTCATCAATAGTTATTGCTCAGTTTTGGCTTTTATGCAAAGCTAACCTTTATTATCCCTTTCATTGTTTATTATGAATTCAACTTAAATTAGTTTTAAGCACCCTTTATTACAATTTACAGGTTTTTCAAAGAATTTATTTCTTAATGGACTTTTTCATTGTGTCTGAGTGCTAATCCAAATAAAAAAAATACACCCAGAGCATTACCTACAAACGGTCTGCCACTACTGCTGCAGAATGCCAATTGTCAAGAACAAGAGTAGTCAAATTCTAAAACATATGAATAACATGCCACTAAATCCTGACTTCAGTAAACACCTCCTTTCACTTCCCTGCTTCAAAAGTACTGTGTCACTTCTATGCAAAATTTCCATAACTTGTTTTGGAAAGGAGAGAGACATATTTTTGTAGTGTATATTACAACTATGTATTGTGATGTATTTAAAATATTTTGTAACCATAGTGCTTTTGTAAGATTAGACATCAAAGCTGAAAAAGAATTACAGCAGGAATAGAGTTGATTGGAATCTATGCTGTAAATAATCCATTTTAGTATACTTTGCCCTTTTTTAACAATTGATTTTATTGGGAATAAGCCAAAGTTGTTTTCTACAGCCAAGAGCTATAGCGGTTTTGGCTGAATGAAATGAAAGCGTGCATAAAGGAAATCTTATACTGTTCATAGCTAATGAATGTCTCTAGTACGAATTCAATATTAAGTGTAGATTATGTCTGGAATGGTTCTTGGGGGAATTCAGAAAGATATGAAATCTTATGGGGATGCTAATTTAAAAGAATAGCTGGCCAGGATGCATTTAATAACCATAGATTTTGAATAAAGTAAAAGAGAAGCATCAGAAAATGTGCTTGGTGTGGCATGGAGAGAACAGAGAAGTGCAGTGGAAAACAAGTCTTTCTTATAAATGTCATGGGATTGTTTTGGATTTTATGGAGTAGATAAGGTACTGTCTCTTTATTTGTTGAAAGGTGAGATGAACCTTGTAGGCAAGAGCTACAGCCAGTGTCTCCTCTGAACTAATTATTAGTTTTTAAAATTCAGGGGCATGATAGAGTTTTGTCCTATTGTCTCAGGATAATCTCTTTGTCCTTGACTGCTAGGAGGCTCAGAAAATATAAAAAATAAGATGTTCCATTTGCTTTTAGAAAGGACCTTCTCTTTATGTCTTCGTTTTGTTCTTTTGATTTCCTTTTCTAAAAAAAAAAAAAAACCTATTCTGTTTTTCCTTTGTCTTTCTGGACACTTTCCACTCTGATTTTCTTTTCAGTGTTGACAAGTTGGTAATTAAAGTTTCTACATTCAAACATATTGAGGGTTTATGTGAAATAATCTTCCAGAAAAACATCTGCCTTTTAACCTGACATTTAAAATATAAGATCAATATCATTCACTTACATAACTTCTTTGATCAAAGGTGCTCTCTGTTTCACAAACCTTAATTAAATTAGCCTCAAAATACACCCTACAAATACACCCTGTAGATATTACCGTCATGATTTTAGAAGCGAAGAGACAGATGGCCAAGAGATAAGGCATGTAGACCTTGGCAGACAAGTCAGAAGTTCTGAGCCTGTGTTATTCAGAAAGTCAGACTAGATGATCACAAGGGTCCCTCCAAGCCTCAGAATCTATGACTCTAACAAGTGGTCCATATAGTCTTGCCTGTAACAAAGATTAATACAGATGCTTCAAAAGAAAGTGTAAACCCCTCCTGATGCTGTAGTCTTTTTATGGAAGGAAGCCTCTCCTTAACAAAACTGATATTGATTAGATTATGAGGCGTAAGAGTTAGAATCTTAATTTTTAACCTACATATAATTTAAGTGATTTGGACAAACTCACAGAGAATGTCTATGGAAGACCCAAGAATAGAAACAGATCTCCCAATTCCTAGTGCTTTAACCATGTCCACTAGGGCATTTCTTCCTCTCTGATAGGGTACGTCTACACTGCACACTTACTTCAAAATAAGCTATTCCGGAAGAAATACTCTGAAATAGCTTATTTTAAAATACTGTGTCTACACTACAGGGAAGCCTCAAAATTAGTCTGAGGCAGGCTTCCCTAATGTGAATGGGCTATCTCGATTTAGAGCCTAGGGGTACTGGGGAGTAACTACTTTGAATGGCCCTGGAGAGGAGCTATTTTGAAATAGCAGCAGTGGAGCGTTCTGTAGCTGGAGTGTAGCTGTAACACTACAGCTATTTCAAAATACAGTAGACTTCCGATAATCCAGCACCTTTTGGACCTAGGTGGTGCCGGATTATCAGATTTGCCAGAAAATCGGGAGGTCTGGTACAGCTGCACGGCTTAACAGCTGGCCAGGACACAATCTCCCTCCCTCTCCCCTTCCCCTTCCTCTTCACGTCTTCTCCTCCGTGTGTAACTTGATCCTCCTCTCCCTCCCCTCCCCTTTCCCCTTCGCTGAAGCAAAACGCTCTTCTCCATATTGTAACACAATCCCACTCCCCCCCCCCCAACCTTATGCTCCATCTGGTTACAACCAGCATGTGTGCTGAGCGGCAGGCTTTTTAATCAGCTGGTCAGGAGCGTTTGGCATTTTGATGCCAGAGTATCGGGAGTGCCGAACAGTTGGATGCCGGACTATCGGAGTTTTATTGTAGCTATTTCAGAATAGGTGTTATTCCTTGTGGAATGAGGCTTACAGAAGTCAGAATAAGCTATCCCTTATTTTGAATTTATTTTGAAATAACGGAATTGCTGTGTAGACGATCACATTGTTATTTCGAAATAATGTCAGTTATTTCAAAATAACTGTGATGTGTAGGCTCACCCTTACAGATATTTCCCTTGGCCACCAGGCTACATCTCAGTAATAGCAAAAGGCTTGGTAATGGATGAAACTCCCGGGGCATGCCAAAACTTGGGAGGCTTTGATGATGTTTAGCTAAACTTCTTAGGTGATTAACATTAATTTGGAAATGTGAAGAGAGAACTTTTTGTGATAGTTCTAGCATCTCCATTTCCTAGTCATACTGGCTCATGGTCGTCTCAACCCTTGTTAGAATAACTTGGATCTTCAGCTACTGGGTCTGGCTGGAGCAATGGTGTGCAAGGTGCCAAAAAACTAACAATGTGGAGAACAAATTCACCAAAGGGGTTTTTGAAACCTTAGTTTGCATTTGAATCTGTTGGTGTTTTAGTCAAACTGGTCAAGTCATCCCATTGTCATTCAGCACTAAGCACCAAATGCCGTCGTCCCAAGGTGTTGGCCTTGTCAGAGGTCTCTGGGGAGGTCAGTAAGTTGCAGCAATGGAAAAGGTGGAATATGCTTCATTGAACAAAATGTGAGCTGGGAATCATAGGGAAAATCCATAGCCCCCAAAATAGGCTGGGCTGCACTGACCAGAGGGTGTGTTGAGGATGGTCTAGGGATGTCCCAATTCATCTCGCCACCTTGCTGAAGTTGGTTGAAAGAGTGACTAGCAACACTGCCAAAATGTATAGGTAAACTTCCATTCCCTGCCAGGTTACATCTTTCCAAAATAGCTCCTTTTGAAAATAGGTCCACATCTGTTACATTGAGTTAATCTACAGGTATTCAAGCTGCTGCCAGACTGATCTGCAATACCATTGCCACAGTGTGAGTGTGTGCATGTATGTAGGTGTACGTGCACATGCACAGACACACACATACACATATTCGTCTTCACATTTATTTTTAAAGAAAGGATGTCATCTTTGGGAGTGAGGCATTTTAAACATTCTGAGGAGATGTATTAAAAACTCATTATCACAACAAGGTAATCGGGAGCCAAGTCAAGTCAGATATTTGTTAATGAGTGGAGTGCAGCTTTTGAATAATAAAGGATCACCTAATGTTTGGTTTAAAAAAAAAACACAGCAGGTGCTGCTACAGAAAAGGTGGGAGTTCAGGGCACAGCCTGCCAAGAAATGGTAAGAAACCCCAGAAATTCACTCATTAATGTCAGTGTCTTTTTTATTTTGTGTGTCATCTCTCTGCAACTAATTTTCTCATAGGAAGTTGTAAAGTCACATTGACCTATATGTTCAAACCAAACGGTAGGAACAAAAGAAAAGATAAATGCATTTATTAAAGTACTTGCAAAAGTTGGTACAAGAGGAACCCTTTTGTACAGGAATAGCTTTTCTTCTGCTTTTTCAAAATAAATTTCAAAAGCAAATTAAAAGGGCAAGTTACAGTCTCTGACTTGATCCAGAACTGTATGCCTTTTTCCAGGTTGGCTGAGCATATTTACAATACAAAGGCAGAAAGAATCATCATTCGAGGTGGTCATGACATTTCTACCAAAACAGGTTTTTGTTGGAAAATGCTGGTTTGTTGAAACCTAAACTTTTTGTGGGAAAGAGTGAGTTTTGACAACAAATTTGTCATGAAGATTTCTAGCAAGAAAAAGAGAGATCCATCCAAGAATAGCCAATAGCCCAGTACTTTGCTCATTCAACTAGAATGTGAGAGACCTACATGTAACTTCCAACTCTCCCTGATTTGGAGCCAAAAACCTGATTTGAGGACATTGGACTTTTAGTTATTGGACTTTTAGTAAATATTCCAAAAGAGGTGAGACTAAATTGTGGCCTGTCCAGATAGCTGAATTAGGAGAAGAGAAATTATGGGGCACAGGAGCTATCAACAAGGATGCTAGAGAGGAAAGAGCCTTCCACACCATTCCCAGCCATGGGGGGGAAGGGTGTTTCCATCAGTGACTCCACTCATCTGCACAGATGCAAATAACTGTGAGCACTAAAATGCAGGCTAGTGGCGCAAAATCTCTTTCAACTCATTCTAATAGTGTTTCTTGCATAAAAAGATTAATCAAGAGGGCAAAGAGATTGTGGCAGAAGAGGATAGGTCAGAGCACTTAGATAAACAAGAGAATTCATAACCCTTCGATTTGAAAGAATAATCTTTAAAAAGTGCTTTGCTTCCTTAAAGAGTGTCTCTCAAAGACTGGTTCTCAAGCTTAATTAGCATTCTTTAGACATAAAAGACCTTAGCTGACATAGGAAACAGTAAACGATAAGTAGCAAGTACAAATGTTATCTAAGCTGCTAGGGGTGACATTTTAAATGTACAAAATTAAAGTTAGCGGAATAATACAGCAGACTTCCGATAATCCAGGACCTTTGGGACTCATGGGTGCCGGATTATTGGCTATGCTGGAGTATCAGGAGGTACTCCAGCAGGGGGGCTGTGACAGATCGGGCGTGGAACGGGTCGGGCGTGGGGCGAACCGGGTGCTGGTGAGGGGCGGCGCTGCAGGACCAACCCAGCAGCACCTCAGCTGCTCTGCCCCACAGCTTCCCCAAGTCCGCCGCTGCTGAAAATGACCAGCAGTGGACTTGGGAAAGGGCAGGCAGAGCAACTGGGGTGCTGCCCGGTTGGTCCCACAGCGCTGCCTCTGAGCGGCACTGCGGGACCAACTTCGCAGCACTCCAGCTGCTCTGCTCCAGGGCTCGTGAAAAGAGGATGTGCTTCACATTGCAGAGCTATTGCTATGTGGGAAGGGGAATAGGCTGCACTGGTATGAGGCACTTTTATACCGATGTAATTATAGGGGGGCTGAGTGGTATAATGGTTTTGGTTAAAAATATCAACCCCCTACCTAACATAGTTATATCCGTATCAAAACTATGTATAGACGAGGTCTTATTTAAATGAGTGGACAGTCTTCGCTTAGCATGAACAGCTTATTTCTGTTTAGATTAAACCCAGTCACTCAAGTTAAACCACTGAACATGTGTGCTGAAGACATAAACGTCTTTCCACCATTGCCATCTATCCTGAGCCACTCTTTGCACAGCCACTATGTTGTTAAGTTCTATACGTTTCCCATCTTCAATACTGTTTTACAAAGGGATTCTTTCCACCCATTCTGCATGTTCCACCAGCTGCCCAGAAGCATACCTGCCATGGCAAGTGCTATGGCTTCATTCTTAATGCATAGCCCATGTGTTTCCATCTTTTGTTCTGGCAACTTTGCAAATAAGAGATGGTTGAACTCTCTGTTAAACTCTCTGTTGTCATTTGTTATACATTAATTCCATTGAATACCTAGTATTTCCCAGTGGTATTTGGTTTCAAAGACATTTAGCTATCTGTTTGTACCTTTGTCAGATTTCCAGTAAGGAGAGAAATCTAGCCATCTTGCCTAGGCTGCTGGCTTTTTCTGGCTAAGAGGGAGTTGTGCCCAAGTAATGACCTCTATTTTAGTCCCAACTCAAGAAGAGATGAGTCAGTTCACATGTCTTGGCAGTAATATGCTAGGAGCATGGGACTTGTTGACATAATGTTATCAACTGGCAAGTGGGAGCTGAATTCACCATCTTAAATATAATTCAGTAACTGAAAATCTACAATTTATAAACCAGACTTCAACGTGGAAGTTACATCAACCTGAGCATATGGATATGAAAGCTCTTACACAAGAAGGCAGTGTGGATAGGCAACAGGGGTTCTTGCGCAAGAAACCCCTATAGCTAAAATGGCCATCAGAGCTTTCTTGCGCAAGAGAACATCCACACTGCCATGGATGCTCTTGCACAAAAGCACATGGCAGTGTGGACGCACTCTCACGGGAGACCTTTTGCGGAAGAACTCTTGCGCAAAACAGTTCTTACACAAAAAGCCTGCATTGTAGACATAGCCCAGGAGTCCTGGGCCACTTTGAATCACTGGACCCTGGGGAAACTGCCCCTTTTCTCCCTTCTCCCATCAATGGGCCTGCTCTTAGCTGACTGGGAGCTTTCTGAGAGTTAGGGGGGTTAGGATTTGTCCTGAAGAAATTGAGGAAAGGTGGAAGACCTTTACTCTAAACAAAACACAAAGCCAAAAACCTCAGTACAAAGATTTATGAATGTGACAGTTATGAAACATACAGAAATAGCCCGTGGTTCAATGTTCAAGTTTATTTTCAAGATTGTCCCTTTTGTCAAACTGCTATTGAGCATTTCTGATGCTATTAGCTGACAAATTTACTTTTGAATTTAATGATCCTTTAAACAGGCAACACTAAAGTGCACTCTACAATAAGCTCTGAATAAGAGAAGCACCAAAAAGTTGACAATCTGGCTTTCTGTGAAGCAGGTTTTAGCCAAGTGAAATCACATGAGCACTGCCTGTGGGTAACTACACCCACGTTGTTGCCTGAATGTTTAGACTGTTTAGGTGAAATATCAGCCCCCTGCTATGTTCGGCATTGCTTTTAACATTCTGTTTACCCAGATTTTACATCAAATGCTTGGATGACATTTATTTTCCTAAAAAATAAAACCCAAAAGCACAGATAGCTGTATAAACAAAAATTTTAAAATATACATTGTGAGTAAAAGAGGCTATTCTCCTTAAATTCTTCTTTCTGGCAGTGAACTATCCCATGTACATTAGCTTGGTCTCTTGAACTAACTCAAACCATTCTGTCTTTTCAGACCAGGAGTTAGAAATGGCAGGCAATTCCCATTACAGCATCTTCTGTTGTTATCTGGCAATAAATACTTTTTACAGGATAATGAGCCAGATAGCTCCTGCTTCTCCTGTGTGAGATTAGATGCTAGGACTGAAGAGCAATACAGACCAGGTCTAGACTGGAATTTACTATTGCGGTAAGGCTGTGTGAGAGAGAGAAAGGTGTATGTACTGAAGGAAATCCATTACAACTGATCTGTGGGAACAAAAGTGTTCTAAACTAGTGGCCTAAGGAGGAGTTTTACAACTACTACCACCTAACCCACAGCACAGAAAGCTTACTGTGGACTTGGACTATCTTACTTTAGCCCACTGGATCTCAATTTCTGGTATTTGTACTAATACTGCTATTCCTGACTTTTGTGCATGGGGTTCCAGGTTTTTCCTCCATGCTTTGATAATGAGCCTCAGTTGGATCCTGGTAAGCCAGAGCTCCCATTCCAGTGTGTGCAAAGACTGGGTTCTCTCAAAAGGCAGACTGATCTTGACAAACATCTCAAGATGGCTGACCAGCATCCCATGATGCTGGAGGGACTAGAGCTCAGACTGTTAGAGCTCTGCACAGGGTGTGGTTCACCAGCAGTTCATGAACATAACACTGGAGGTTTCACTAATAAAACTGGCAGTGAACTATCCCGTGTACATTAGCTTGGTCTCTTGAACTAACTCAAACCATTAAGGGCACACTTCCCTCCATCCAGTCTGTCCCTCCAGCACTTGTATTTCCCATTTCCCACTTTAAGTTAGATGTCTTATGTGTCAGATACCCCTCCTCACCACTCCTAGGTACTGGGGGATGGCCACTCCTCCACCAGTAAAGTTTGGGGAATATTTCAAAGTGACAGCACGAGACTGTCACCGTAGTGGGGATGGAGCAGGGAAACAATCCCACTGAAAACACTGGTTCTATTGAGGTAAGATGGTCTATAATCATGAATGTAGTGCCCTGTCAGCTGCATGCTAGGGATTCTTGTGCATTGCTCCTAGTAAGCATTTTCTAGGGCATGCTTGGAGTGCCAGGGCTTGCCTCACAGGCCTGGCCCTAGGGAAAGGCGAGCAAAGCAAATACCTTGGGCCTCGCGCTTTTGGGGCCCCGTGCTGCTGAGTATTCACAATCCACTGGCCGGGCCCCACTTCCAGCAACCTGCCTTGGGCCCCGCAAACCCTATGGCTGGACCTGTTGCTTCACGAAGGATTATGGGCAGTTTTCTACTCCTGGATTCTGGTTGACACCCCCAACCAGGGAAAATTGAGATGAAAATCAGGATCCAATTACCTAGATACTTTAGTCATCCTAAAGTGTAGATAGTATCAGAGGGGTAGCCATGTTAGTCTGAATCTGCAAAAGCGGCGAGGAGTCCTGTGGCACCTTATAGACTGCCCACGAAAGCTTATGCTCCAACACTTCGGTTAGTCTATAAGGTGCCACAGGACCCCTCGCCACTTTCAAAGTGTAGATAAGATCAGAAACCACTGAAAACTCAGTAAGGAGAGAAGAAATTGCAAAATAACTCCAGTGTAAGCAGATACAGGAAAGGGGAGATAAATTATTGTGCAGTAAAGACTATTCCATGTCTACCTCTCACAACCCCCAATCATAAACCTAATGATAAAATTGCCAAAATGCTGCCATAACAGTGATTGAACAGACCTTGAACATCAGAAAAGCTATAAAGATGGGCAAGTGAGCCAAAAGGAGGTGAAATGACTTGCACATGATCGTAAAGGAAATGTGCTGGCAGAACCAAAAATTGAACCTATACTTTTTCCATCTCGGTTTATGATCTTAACCCCTCAGATATTTTTCTTCCGACAGCTTGCAATACTGCAATTCAAGACTGTAGCTTAGGAGTTTCATGCCCATTCCAGAGAGGCAGCCTTCACGCTCTTGGAGGAGGTCAGGTAGGGAAGATGTCAGGACCCAACCCTGCTTGGGTTTCTCATTCAAAAAAATATCCTTTCCCACAAGGTTTGTCACTTTCAGGGCTTCAGTCCAAGTGATACATGGGAGATATCTAGAATCTATTTCTATTTCCTTTTCCACATTAAACATCTACTTGTGTAGTTTATTTAGAAGTAATTTCATGGTTTAATTTGAAACTTGGAACTATCTACACAGCGCCATATTTTGAAATAAAGCACTATTCCAAAACGTCCCTTAACCTTTGTGGAATGAGGGTTACAGGGACACCAGAATAGCATGCTCGTTATTTCAAAATCTATTTCACAATAACGGGTGCACTCAAAAGATGCAGAATAGCTATTTCAGGATATTTTCGGATTTCCATCTACATGTAGCCCTAATGACCACAAATGAAGGCAGCGTTATGGGGTCTGTGATGATAGTGAGAAAGGATGACTGTGATTAATAATCATCCAGACACAGAACATTTTTCAATTTGATGGAAACACTGAAAAAAATTGCTGTGAGTAGAACAAAAATAGAATTTTTACAGCAAATTGAAAAGTTAAAAAAAAAAATCATTCCAGGCTGACCATGTCATTTCTTTTAACCTAAAGCAAAACATTTTGTTTCACTTTGAGCATTTGTAATATTTTAAACGTAAAAAAAAAAGTAAAGCAAACTATAAATCTAAAGTTGTTTAGAATCCAAAAATCTAAATATTTCATTTAGAAAATGTCAAAATGGGTGTTGGCCGAGGGGAGGGGGAGTGGGAGAACCAATCAAAATAGACTGCTGAAATTTGAATTGGATATAGATACTTTGCCTGCTTTTTTGGGGGAGGGGGGGGGGGAATAAATCAGGAGTTGAGAGACAAAGAATGATTTAAACCCAGGCAGGATTACCATGCCTCCAAGGAATTCGGGGCATGGAAGTGGACTGAATCAAGAAAAGATTGGGAGTAAGTAAAGGGGAAAAGTGAATATAGACATGATCTAAGTATTTTCTTTATTTTGTAGTTTGTTTTGATCTGCTCTGTGTAAATCTATGCTTCCCCTCCCCATTTACCATCTAAGCATTGTTCCCAGAGATTTTTTCTGTGTTTTAATTTATTTTCCTTAGTTGCTCTGTAACATCTAGCAAGCAAGTATGCTTTATCAATTATATCTTTTGTTTTGTAATAAAAACCACGTTTTAAGGTAATTATTGGATTCTTGTGTCCTGGAAGATACAGGAGGTCTGTCTGTCTGAATGCATCTGTATGCCTCAGACTGAGAAGTCAGCTACCAGAGACTGCAGCTTGGTTTTTTTATTTTATTTTTTTCAAGCTCTCTTGTGGTAAAAGGAAGGAAGTCCAAGTGTTTTCTTCCTGGGTTCAGGAACAAAAGGAGTTTGTTTCACTTGGCGGTGGCAGCTTTTTTCGTTTATTTCTCAGAGCCAGCATGTCTGAGACTCTCGGGGGGCGTTTTGTAAGCAGAGCCTGATGAGGCAAGGTATTTAAAGTCTTTGCTGGCCCCCACCTTCTGCACTTGGAGTGCCAGAGTGGTGATCAGCCTTGACAAAAGTAAACGTAGACTTCTCACTGCTGGGACATTGCCAGCATGACCTTTAGGCAAATTCAGGGTATTCTTCTGTTACAGAATCTATTTCTATTTCCTTTTCCACATTAAACATTGATGTTCCTATTGAAACATCATTTGGAAGGAAAATTAAAAATCACCTGCTAAAATCTTCCTTGCAAGACACAGGAATAAAAAATGAAGAGATGTATGCTATTCTTCAGAACAAAAAGAAAGATGTTCGCATGTTTCTAGTAAGGAAACAAAGTTGTGCTTTGTTTTTGGGGGGTTGTTTTTGTTTTTCAATATTCAGATACGCCCAACAAAAGGTATATTAAAAGCAAATTGTCTTGTTATTTAACAGCAGCTATTGCTGAGGTAAAAATATAGTAAAGTTTCCTCTGGTAGCTAGGCAACAGACAAAAATGCCACTTATTTGAATTGCTGTTTCTTCTACTATTTTTTAAATGCTTCTGTAGAGATTCTTACTCTCCATACTTCTCAAACAGTAGAAAAAGCAGCTGTTTATAATATAGATAAATTGTTTAATGTACTGTTTTATCCATGAGGCAAATCAGACATCAAAATAAATGTCAAAATAGTTACAACTGGTCTTTAATGATTTTTAACTTCCTGTAAATGTTTCAGTTGATTATGTAACACAAGCAAATGTCCTCTGCTGACATAGACAATTCTCACAAATATGGACTATATGAAGCATGAAATCAGTATATTTCCATTTTTCCAAAGAATGCAAATGTTGTCTCAGTCATGTGTATCTTCCTAAAGACTTTTTAGATTAAGCACATAGTAGTAATATAGTATTTGTCACTTCCAAACTGAAATGTTCTTTCCAGAGTTGCATGTATTACCCCTCTAATAGATGGTTTCATTATGGTGAAAATCTAGTAGAAAACACTCAAAGCTATAGTCTGACTGGAAAACACTTAGAGCTATAGTCTGGCTCCCTTTTTTCAAAATCAGAATGAAAAGCCGTTGAATAGAGCTCTTCTCTCTAATTTCTGTGAAATCTGACTGCTTGATTTCTGACCTACCATCTGCAAATAAGATGGAAAGTTGGCTGTTTGGGGCTAGGAGCACTGAAAAATAATCTGGCAAACTACCTGCAGCAATATGCACAAAATTCTACCCACAAGCAGAAGAAACATTGATGACATTTCATATTGTAACACATCCACAAGCACCAAGAATTTGGATTTTCACTTCTCCTTCAAACTATCAGGCCTTTGCTATTTGTGTTAGAGAGGTGGTATTGTTAGCAGAACACTAACTCTTACATACAGTAGAGCAGCTCTGATATCATCCATTAGAGGGGAGTGGTGTGTACACCACTATCCAGTTCATTACAATACTGTGAGGCAAACTATAGGTGAAATATTAGCTCTTTTAAGACAATAGCAAAACTCCTGTTAACATCACTGGGGCCAGGATATTGCCCCAGGGGAGCCTTTCTAAATTATGTCAGTCCGTCCCTGGTGTATGTGGACTGTAGTACTGCAGAGAATTGCTGTCCTGACCTACCTCCATCTTACAAAAGGATCCAGGGGAAACAATCTTCCACTAAACCTAGAGCAGAGGTTGGGGGGGAATTATCCCACAGCCAGAACCAGTGCTGCTAGGTCCTCTTTATGCTGCTCCACCTCTTGTTTGCAGTGTAAAGGGGCCAAAGTGAGTATTAAAGTCTCACCAGTGTATTTAGGATGAGATCCAGCATTACTAAAATCAGAGGAAGAAGGAGGGAGTTATGCCTGTGCATAAAAATAGACATTTGAGCTCCCCAGTCTGGATATTGAGGGCTCACCCCAGGCTGCCTTTCTTGAGTAAGTATCTTCTTCAATACCTTCTCCTGACAACACAGGGTTGGTCAAATGCCAGCCTCTGTCTATTGGATCCTGCAGACTAATTAATTAATGTTTGTAAAGCACTTCATAGTTGGAAGGCACTATTATAAGTAATTGGTATTATCTCATAATTACCCTATTACATCTAAATTAAACGCATACTTGGGCATACTTTAGTCACATAATTAAGATGTCACCCAAAACATTTCAGATGTAAATGTGTGAGTTTATGCTGAGGGGCAGCAACTTTAATTTGTGTGTGTACGCTGGCGGACAGTACTCCTATCAGCGAGAAAGCCACCATTTCCTCAGTGCATAAATGTACTGTACTTCCTTGAGCATCAAGTGTGCAGATTATCCTGCTCTAGTTCTCTTTCTCCTTTAACATTTGGGGGGAGGGGACAATGTAAGGACTATCTCGCTTTCCTGCATGTTTTTGAGTTCCTCTCTGTCCCACATGTAGTATGAGAGAACAGTGATGCAGGGCAACATTTTGTCCCAAACATAGGTCCTTCAGGGTCACATTTTATCAGTGATCAGTTTGTTATGCTGCATGACTCATGAACTGATACATTAGGATTCTTCAAGAGCTTTATTGGGATAAGAACTTTGTCTATTCCCTCAAAAGGCACAGAGTAAATTGTCATCTAATAATTATGCAGATGGCAAGCTATGATTGCTGCTTCCTCACCTGCCTTAACTATGTGTGCCACTTGTTTGGATCAGTATTACCAACCTCAAGCATTTAAAAATCACAAGTCAGGCCTTAAAAATCATGAATTTGACTTAAAAATCATAAGATTTTATTTATTAAAAAAGTATATTAAATGTGGATTCTTTATGGTTTCTGAGCCTTTAGGTCATACACAGTTCATGTTTTCAAGCTTTTCTCCATAAGCATGGGAGCTAGAACCTTTTTTGTAATGAAATGCAAGATTCTCATACAATCACTTGATTCTAGCCTCTGGGGCTTTATGAAAACATGGTATACCACAATACTTCTGATAACATCATGGTATTTGGTAACTTTGTTATACTAAACATGCTATTACTTGTCCTCTGTCACTGCTCTAGCCTGTTGGTTGTTCCACCTCCATTTGAGGAAAAGGAATATTGGATATATATTAGTTCAGTGCCTATCACAATGGATCTCTCAACCTGGTTCAGGCCTTTATGCATTCTCTCTGGAATCCCTCGAATTGAGTAAGATTTCCCCTGAGACGCCTATAATGCTACATCTAGACTGCAGGCTTCTTTCGAAAGAAGCTTTTCCGAAAGAGATCTTCCAAAAAAAGTCTTCCAAAAGAGAGAGTCCACACTGCCAAAGCACATCGAAAAAGCGCTCTGCTTTTTCGAAAGGGAGTGTCCACACTGAATGGACGCTATCTCACAATTAAGCTGTGATTACTATGGACGGAGTGGCCACCACGGCACCTGTGCTTTTTCCTCTTTCCTCTTCTTCCTAAAGAATTCCCTCTTCCCCGTCCACACACGCCTTTTTCCAAAAGAGCTCTTTTGGAAAAAGGCTTCTTCCTCATAGAAAGAGGATTACCAATGTCAGAAAAAACCCTCAGTTCTTTCGATTTTCTTTTGTAAGAACACGAGATTTGAGGGTGATGACCTAAGGCAGAGGGGAGTGATGACCTGGGACAGGGAATTAGGAAGTGGGACGAGCTGTGGTGCAAGATGCAGGAGATGAGGTGCTGGAGGCAGGCTTTGGCCGAGAGTCAATTACCTTTGGCAGCTCCCAGCCAACAGTCCAACAGGGTCTCTGAGGCAAGCTCCCTCCTGCAGCAGCCCCTGCCACATAGGTTCCCTCCATGTGCTGCTCAGGACCATGCATCCCTGGGGGGCAAAAGATTTTGCACATTTTCCTCCACCCCCAAGCCAATTGGGTCCTGGGGGTGGGGGAGCATGCAACATCTCTCACCCCCTACCACGATCACGTGGCAGCTAGAGGGAACTGCCAGCTACTTTGAATAGCTGGCAGCTCCCTCTACACACCATGCACCTCTGGCATGGAAGGGAGGTGAGAGGAGAAGATTTTGCATGCTCTCCTGCACCCTAAGCCAGTCATCGCAGCTGGGGGTAAGGGAGCACTCAAAGTCTCTCATTCCCAGCCAGGGGCATGCGGCGCATAGATGTAACTGCGATGATTGGCCTGGGAGTAAGGGAATGTGCAAAATCTTCTCCCCTCCCTCCGCTGCCAGGGGCACGCAGCATGTAAAGGGAACTGCCAGGCTTTTTGAACAGCTAATGACTTCATCTACACACTAGATGCCCAGAAGGGGCAGAGCCCCAAGCAGAAGGGGTGGGGCTAGCCTCCCCAAGCCAGCCCTCAGCACTTCCCAGATCACACCACACAGGGCATGGCTGCTGCTACCACTGCCTTTGTGGTAGCAGCAGTGTCAGCCCAGAACTCCAGGCCATGGGGCATCTGTCCCCTTTGGCCCTCCCTCTCTCTGCATTGATGGCCCTGCTCCACAATGACACTCAGACTCAGCCTTGCTCTCACCATTTCTCTAGATCACACTGTGTTTTTGTTTGATGTGTGCTGACTGAGTGCAGGCTTGAGCTCCACTCAGTGCATATCCCAGCAATTGGGGAGAGTGACAGCAGTGATTTTTCTATGTGAACTGATGCTCTGGAGGTGACTGTGTCTGGAACATTCTATGTCACAGAGTTCAGAAATCCTGTCAGATGATGTTAGAGCTTGAGAATGAAGTGAGGCTGGATGTTGCCTGTAAATCATGGCCCCATCTCACTGTGCTAACTCAGCTTTGTTGTAGGGTCTTTAGAATTGGGAAGTGGAAAGTGGGAATGTTGTAACAATGTTTATCACCAAATTAAAATGTCAGTTAATCTTTAATAGTTATTAAGCACAAGAGCATGACTGGCTGATTGGAGTTTGTAATACATAACAATTAGAAGTGAAAGTGGCAAAGACCTCCCATCTTGTCATATACCTCCTTCTTCAGTGGGACTCATGCATTTTGAGGGTAACCAGATGTACCCCCGTTGTCCATATCCAAAAGTTTCATTTGGGCAGTAATATTTGAAGTGTTACTGGACTCATCGTTTAACTGACTCTCCAGTTTAGGAACAATGAGGGTCATAGTGAGTAAATGGCCAATTTAGATGAGTTTTAAAACAATTTAACAATAAAGTAACTGCTCCGCGACCACTGATTAACTTTACTTTTTCATCCATTTTGTAGGTATACTCCCTTTTCTTTCCTCCCCGCCCTGGCCAACCTCTTTCTTCTTGGATAGTTTGATCCATTGGGGCAGAACCAGCAGCACAGAAATTAGGTCAGCAGCTCCAGCATAAAGATGACAAGATGCTGATGCTTCACTGTAGCAAAAACTGCTTGAGTAAAATTGGGGTGGGAGTAAGGAGAAGAACACCTGTGTCCATTCTCAGGTATTGCTTAGTCAGCAAAGGTGGGGAAAGCTTCCCTCTTCTAATAAATGGAACAATCATGGGACAAGAGGGAGGGAATAGATAAGGACAGCTAGGTAGTACCCTGCTGACAGAGAAACTATAAGGTCACTGATCTCCATCTTATGGAGCATTGCCTGCCCCCAGCACATATTGCAGTAGCTGCCAGCTGATTTCTGTTCTCATCCTGGTACCTGCCTCCAGCCCTCTGTTAGAATGAAACATCCTCCACTTCTTCCCACAGATAAGAGAGGTGGCTGGTAGAAAAGGGGCTGGGATTTCCTTCCTGACAACAGATCAAAGGCCACTCAGGAAAGAGCACAGGTGTCACAGCAGCTGCTATTGTATCTGAGTTTTCTCAGTGACTGAGCAGCTTCACTGACAGTCAGCCACCATCTCTTTGCCTCCAACAAAACCTGTTGCTCCTCCATCACAATTTTCCATTTATTTGGCTGGTATAGAGGGAGAAAAGCCTGCTGAGAAACTATGCCTCAAGTTTAGAGGTGTAAGCAACAGCAGTGTCTGCTAAAGGCCGCCAAGTCAGGTGGATGAGGTAGATGAGGCTTTCTT
>CM057846.1:59333732-59360457 GCA_030068395.1 Apalone spinifera | reverse complement strand
GTTAAGGGAATGTGGATTGGATAAATGGACGGTAAGATGGATAGAAAGCTGGTTGGAAGGTCGGGCTCAGCGACTACTGATCAATGGCTCGATGTCACGATGGCGGTCGGTTAATCCCAAGCATTGTTGCAGGCTGGGGACCAAATGGTTAAGTAGCAGTTCTGTAGAAAAGGACCCGGGGGCTACAGTAGATGAGAAGTTGGACATGAGTCAGTGTGCCCTTGTAACCAAGAAGGCTAATGGCATACTAGTTTGCATTAAAAGGAGCATTGTCAGTCGATCCAGAGATGTGATTATTCCTCTTTACTTGGCTCTGGTGAGGCCACATCTGGAGTATTGTGTCCAGTTCTGGGCACCCCAATTACAGGAAGGATGTGAATGCATTGGCGAGGGTCCAGCGGAAGGCAACCAAAATTATTAGGGGGCTGGAGCATATGACCTACGAGGAGAGGCTGAGGGAGTTGGGTCTGTTTAGTCTACAGAAGTGAAGAGTGAGGGGGGATTTCATAGCAGCCTTCAACTTCCTGAAGGGAGGTTCCAAAGAGGCTGGAAAGAGGCTGTTCACAGTAGTGATGGATGGCAGAACAAGGAACAAGTTGCAGTGGGAAAGGTCCAGGTTGGATACTAAGAAAAACTATCCCACTAGGAGGGTGGTGAAGCATTGGAATGGGTTACCTAGGGAAGTAGTGGAGTCTCCATCCCTAGAGGTGTTTAAGTCCCGGCTTGACAAAGCCCTGGCTGGGTTGATTTAGTTGGGATTGGTCCTGCCTTGGGCAGGGGGCTGGACTTGATGGTCTTCTAAGGTCTCTTCCAGCTCTGTGATTCTAACCATGTGCTTTTCTGGTCTCATCCTCTGCTACTCTTATTCTGAAATCTTTGGACCAAGGGATAGTGTTTCTACATGAGAAAGGGAATTTGTTGTAGATGTTCCCGCTTCAAAACATATCCAGACTACAATAAAAATATATTTTTAAGATGGCCAAGGTTCATGATTTATTCACTGTGCTTCTCACTCTGGAAAACAGAGCTCCTGAGCACTGCAGTTCTTTAAGGCTCTGATCCTGCAATTACCGCCATGTATACAGACTCCTCTGCCAGCAGGGAACAGCTACACTCCAGGGCAAATGTCGAATTAAGATACACAACTTCAACTACGTCAATTATGTTGCTGAAGCTGAAATAGCTTAATTCGTTCAGCTTTTGGCGCTGTCTATACAACAGGAAGTTAAAGGCAGAACACTCTTCCTTCGACTTCCCTTACTCCTTGTGAAATGAGGATTACAGAAGTCAGAGTAAGAAGTCCTCCTGCTCGAAATTATTTCAAAATAATGGCTTGCAGTGTAGGCACACACTTTATTTCGAAAATAATATCAGTTATTCTGAAATAATGCTGCTGTGGGACCCATGGAGTACCACTGAAGTCAGTGTGGGTCTATGTGACCCTAAAGTGCTGCCCAAGCAAAGCCCTGTTGCAGGTTCAGGGCCTTTGGACCTGAGCCAGAGCCCACTATAGCAGATTTACTTTTCCATTACTTTACTTTTTCCATTTACTTCAATGGGTTTTACAGAAGGTCATAAATGAGCTCAGTTTTTCTATATTTCATCCTAAATGCTTTATCTTTGAAAGTAATTGAATGCATTTTACAAATAAGACAAAAGTTCTAAGCTTTCAAAAATGGTGTTATCCATACCATTTTTGTTTATTTTCCCATTGAACAAAATATTATGAACTAGAATATAATGTCCCTTCTGAACGTTTATTCTCCTGGAGCATGTTGAGACATTGCAAGTTAGTTGAGAGTTAAAAACATTGCTTGTAAATTATTCTTCTTAATCTCTCTCTTATTTCTAGGTATTTCCACACAATATACTTAGGTATCCGCAGTCGACAGAGTGGAGAGAATGACAGATGGCGGTTTTATTGGAAAATGGTATATGAGTATGCGGATGTGAGTATGCTGCACTTGCTAGCCACATTTCTGGAAAGTGCACCACAGTTGGTCCTGCAGCTCTGTATTGTTGTTCAGACTCGTACTCTACAGGCTCTCCAAGGTAAGGGGTCATTTCAGGTAATTTCATCATTTTAGGAGGATGTCATTTATGGACATACATGCCCTGTTGTTTCAAGCCACTGTGTATGTTGAAAAAAATGACTTACAGTAATTGTTAAAACAACAATATATCAAAAACACTCTATTTACTTCAGCACTTTGTGTCACTCCTACTTAATAGTAGTTACTATTCTGTTTTGCCCAATCTACGCCCTTCTAATTGAAGCAAGGATAACACAATATTTACCAGAGGTGTTTTTACCAGGTAAAATCATAGTTTTAATTGCCCCAAGAATCACTAGTTAGTCCTAGTTTAAGCCATTTTCAGTTTTAAAACTGATTTGTTAAAATACACCACATTATATTTAATTTTAGTTACATATTTAAATTGTGTTTACATAAGGTAGTATATTTGCAGATTAATTCAGGGTTGTACAAATACAAAGTAAAACTGCAGTAGGTGCAGTATTAATATACATAATTCTAATAGTGAATATCAGACTTGTCTGTATGCATTTTGATTCAGTGTCCTCTAAAGGAAGTTATAGATCTCATTATGCATTTCTATTTTCAATATTATATAAACAAGTCAAAGCATTTGATTATATGAAAACAACAGTAATACAGACATATAGTCTTGAAGCATTAAGAAATTAGAAACATACAGGATTATGAATTACCAGTTCTGGTTCTTTTGGTCATGCATCATTCTGTCGAGAGGACCACCAACTCTGATGTAGTAGCTAGTCTGACCCTACTCCTAAGTTTTGAATGGATGTATCCAAAGTTTGAAAAGAAATTGATCTGTGCTTCCTGAACTTGTTGGACCCTGAAGCAATTATTTTACCCAGTTTAAACCTAGGTTAAGATGGTATTTACCAGAACCATGTCTTAAAGCAGTTTTTCCTTTCAAATTTTCGACCATAAATAATAAGATGTACTCATGATTATCCACTTGAGGGAAGAAAATCAGCACTAGTTTCCTTCTCTTTCCATCTTTAATGGCATAGCTGAAAGCAAAGATCTTGGAAAGATGTCAAAAGTCTTATGAAATGTTTGGCTATTGGTAGTCAGCCAAGTGTTCTTGAAGTAGTATGTTAGACTGATGGGTTTTGCAAATAGACCAAGTCCTTGAAGCTTGATGCTTAGTTCTGACAAAGGTTTGATTTTTGTTTCATTACTTTAAAATAATAAATGCAAACATGCATCCTAGATGAAAGCCTTCTCTGTAGATTGGTAATACCATGATCAAGGCCCAATAGCAATGAAAATAGTCTTTTCTGCAATATTTATTTCTCTTTTTACCCTGTTCTTAGTTTTTCTTTCTTCCTATACCACTGTTGTGCCTTATTGTTGCACTACTGTGTAAGGTCATGCCAGGACAGGCCATCTTGGGATCCTGGGGGACCAGTGAACACAGAGTACATGGAGAAGGAAGAAACAATATTGTGACATACCCAGAGTACAATCTGAATGTCTGGGTCTCTAACCTGTGTCATACCCAGAGTACAATCTGAATGGCTGTGTCACTGCTTTATTGTGAAAACAATCACTCCTAATCTACCCATACACAGCCTCTAGCATGTAAATTACTCCCAGTTAGCGTGTATGAATGCTGCAGCCTGCCACTCTTGAATTACAATGCAGAGCGACACCAGCAAACCCCCCATTCCAGAGTTTCCTCATCGCTGAAAACAGAAATGTACATCTTGTAATTCCCCACCTTTCTCCTATACAATGCAAGCTCATATGAAGTCTTGTCATTTTATTAATAAACACACTGGTTTATTAGCTGATTTTTTTTTCATTCAGTCCAAAGTTCTTTTCTTTTTTCTTCACATTTTATGGACGCCATGAGGAATAATTTGGAGCATCTGCTCTCTCTTCTTACAGTTCTTTCCCTTCTTCCAGAAACATTTCCAGTTGAAGTTCATGAGACTTATGGAAAAAGTCTCTGATAGAAATTTAGTTAGAGAAATATGGGCAGAATATTGTACCATTGCTGTATATTGCATATCTTCAAAAATCGTTAATGTGGAGGGATCCTCACCTTCATTTTGGTGTAGTCGTAGATGTGTCTGTGAGAAATGTGATTGGTCGGGAGACATTCAACCTGGAAAGTACTCTGTAAATGCTTTTAAATTAAAATATCTGAAATGCTTCAGTTTAGCAAAGAAGGTTCCTGAGGCCTGCAATCAACAAGCTGTGTGAATTTTATGATGATACACCTTCTGATGTCTGATACATAACTATGCACTTCTGCACGGAAGGCTGGAAACAGATTCTGATCTCCCATTCAACCTTTTTCTCCCATCTGCCCAGGAAAAAGGTCCTATTAAAAAAAAAAAAAAACTAAGAAAATTAAGCAAGACTTAAAACAACCTTAAAAATTGTAGTCCCTTGATGAAAGCTGATGCAATGCTCATATACTGCCAGCTATGAAATTCCTTCCTCTGTTCTCTTTACTTATTAAAGAAATAAGTTAAGGTAATGAATTGTGCCGTAGGCTGACAGACTTACTATAGAGCTGCGTAAGTAAAGCATAATTTCTCAGCAGTGCTCTAAAAGATCTGGCTTTTATTTTTTTTTTATTCCTGATCATCACCAAAATGGCTTGTTCATTGGCTAGTTGATCAGAGATCTTGTTGCCTCTTTTACAGGTTTCTAACAGGGGTCAATATATACAGTTGTTTTTCTTTAGAAGATTGATGCTTTGATTTCTTACTAGTCAATTTGTCACTTGTCCCTAAAGGCTTCTAATTATCCTGAAGATGAATAGAGTGTCAAAACCTCGCTCAGAGCTTGTCAGGGTACACTTTGGCCATGAACCACAAACTTGTGATAACAAGTGAGTGACACTGGAAATTCTTTGGCACATAAACAGGGTATTTTTACAATCAAGACATTAATAGCCACAAGAAAAGATGTTAAATATTTTTATACACTTGTTTTTACAAGCTACAAAAATAAGGCATTAAACTCAGATTGCAGAATTGAGATATGGATTATTTTTAAAGTACAGTATGCTAGATAGGCAAGTGCAAAACATTATGATCAACATGAGTATTATAATTTACCTGTTTTTTTAGTAATTGTGTTACTCAAATTATTGGTTCTTTTTGTCTGTTATGATGCTGCTTCCTCATAATCAGAGTCTACCACACATTTTCTTTTTTTTTTTTTTTAATTGATAAACTGTTTTTATTAGGAGAAACAATTTGGAACAATATAGCTGGCATAGAAAAAATGAAAGCAAAAAAAAGAGCATACAAGATTGCAAATAACAAGGTCTGCACAAACTCTAACTCTGAATCTTTGCACGCTAAAATGACCATCCATTTCAAATGCCAAGAGGATTACATTTCTAGATCACTTAACACTAGCACTTATATGGGATCACTAGGGTGAATTAAAGAGTGAGAGATGCATTTGAAGTAAGAATTGTATGCCACAGCGACTATTACAACAAAAAGTGGGCAGTTGTGATAACATGTGCTAGAGAGTGGTATTTTTCTTATATTTTGGAATCCAGTGATCTGAGTAATGATGTAACAGCACAAATGTTCTGATTTAGATATAGACTATAATATTTGTGATTCACACCCACACGCACATAAATGGCCAAGTATGTGTTTGGTCTAGAAACTATTTCCATGCCAATTTCTAAATCTTGTTTTGTCCCACAATGTAGGGGGTGGCTTTGGTGTGGAAGCTTTCTGGTGCGAAATCAATGAATATGTCCTCCATCACAGCAGTAACCACTAGCTGTGTTGTCAGAAACATACTTGCTGATGGGATTTGGTCCTCCCTTTAGCCACAGATGAGATACAAGTTCTGTCATGCAAACTTGATCCCAAATGAACAGAGGCCAGCCAGTCCTAGAGAGCTTCCACTTTCTGTGGCTCATCTGAACCAATGTGTATTCATCCAGTGAAAAAACCCAGAGGGCAACATTTGACAAGACTGACCCACTATGCCAAACTTGGTTCTGAAATGTTTTCAGTGGAAAATCTTGTTGGAATGGATGTGTCCCCTTGTAAACATGTAAATGAAACTTCCACTAAAAACATTTCAATCTAGGAACTCTAGAGTTGTCAATGTGTTGCACAGCTGCCCCCGCCCCTTAATGGCAACAAGTGTAAAATTCATGTCCTCTTGCTCCAACCACACGGGCCATTCATATTTGAGCTGAAGGGCTATTTCGGTTCGTTGTTAACAGTACAGGGCTGATGGCATATAATTGAAAGGTCTGATTTTATGCTGTAGAAGGAAGTTGTATACATACATCCTAGCTAGGTAATCAAATACCTCCCTACTTCAAGTTCATCCTAGACTAGTGTTTAAGTTGCTAACAGACCTCTCTGCTTTGTTTATTTACAGACTCCACAGCCACAGAGCCTCGTGGCTCCCATTGGCTCTGGTTCGCCGTTTCCCACAAACCAGAGCTGGAAACAGGCAACTGGAACTGGAACCAGAACCAATAGGAGCCACAAGGCTCTGGGGCTATGGAGCCTTTAGATAAACAAAGCAGAGTGGACCGTTAGCAGCTTTCTCAAAGTGGGCCTGGAGCCCTGCCTATACCCTCTGTCATCCAAAACTCTTTCCACATAGGGTAACAATTCTGTAGTCTGTTAAATCATCCCAAGATTTAATCACTCTGCTGCACAATGTGGCCACTTGGAACCATGGGGCAATGGGTTCCAAGAGTTCAGAGCTTCCTTCTTTAGGGGCACAGGCCATCTCCCTGTGCTGTACCTCACATACAAAGCTGGACATCCAGAAGTTTGAGTTGGGAGGCTCAGTGCTATTCTTTCTATAGATTGTTTTTCCCTTGCACCCCTCAAAGCAATATTTTATAATTCTATTTCCTGTGTATAGCATTGTGCACTTTTATAGCCCTCAATAAATTTAAAACTATCTGATTAAAATCCTATGGAATTTCACATGCAGTTATGAGATACAGCACTTGGGCTCTGGGCAGGCTGCCACGTCCTCCTCAGCATTGTAAAGGTTGCAGAGAAACAGTTTAGCTTTACAGGCAGAGGAAGACAAAAAGAGTGCAAACCAGAGTTGTAAATTTCCCTCAAACGATCTGATACAGATTTTCAGTATTTGTGGGCTGTGGACAAAAATGGTAATTGGTGGAATAAATGTGCCATTAGCACTTAGTTTGGGATGATCTGCATGCCTCCTTTGTGTCTATCTAGATGTTATCTCCCATTCCTGATAATAAAACTACTGTTACCACACACTCATGTGAACAAGCGAGCGAGCAAGCACATCTGATGAATAAGGCTATGATTTTGGCATGTGTATTTGTATGAAAAGTAATAGAGAGGATGCAGGCAATAAACAATAAATCACAAATTTATTGGAAACCAAGTCCCGTCACCCAGGACTGACACTCAAATAGAGCTGCCTCTATACTGTCCTTCAGTAATAAATAGGAGGGGTTCTATTTCTATCTCTAGTTTTTACTGACCTTGTGCCTGTGTCACTATTCCAGGGATTCTGCTAGTTTGTGTTAAGCCCCTTTCAGGAGACCACACAGTCAGATAAAAGTAGAGAGGTTTATCACTTATCAGCATGAATTTTGAATGGTCAAGGTACTTAATAGGGGCAAAGCCAGGACTCAATGGTATAGACCATTCCAAATGAATGTCAGTATAAACCAGCCAATCACAACTAGAGCTTGACTTGGTTTGAGGTAAAAATCCTCACAACATGTTGCCATCAAGATGGCTGTCCAAATTCCTGTCAGGATCTATCCCCTCGACAAAGTCAAGAGCTGGTTAGACTTTCATCATAAGATGCTGATTTGTTAAAAGCAAAATGTTTTCCAGAAACATTAGTGCCAATGAACTGTTGCCAAACAAAACCTGCCTGATTTTCTGCTAGTTCACCTTCTGGGCTGCCAGGGAACACAAGCTTCCAGGGTACACATCTCCTGCCATTTGATCTGCCTTGGGTTTGGAAACAGGGGTGCCCTGGACTTCTAGACTTTCTGCTGCAGTCACCTACAGCTACCTCACATTGGCTGGCCTATGTCAGCTGACTTGGGCTCACAGCACTTGGGCTGCAAGCCTGTAAAACTGCTGTGTAGACATTGATGTTCAGGCTGCCGCCTGAGCTCTGGGACCCCCACAATAGGGAGAAAATCCCCAGTGAGGCTGAGCACAAATGTCTATATTGCAGGTTTACAGGCCCATAGCTCAAGTCCCACGAGCCTAAGTCAGCTGACTACAGTTGGCGCCAGGGCTCTCAGGGTTTCCTTCTCCACAAAGAGAGATTCCTCAAGCAGCCCTTGATGCCATAGAAGCAAACTGAAGAGTCCCCAAGAGTCAGGACACCCTGCTGCTTCCTTTCATTTTGAAAAAAAATCAAATGAAATTTGTTTTTTTTCTAACTCATTATTTGAAGTTACGTTAGATCAGAAATTATAACATTTTTAGGGCTCATTCTGAACGGAAACCTTTTTTAAAAAATGTCAGAAATCCTTGCAGAATAAAAATTCTGAATTTTGTCCTGCTCTGTTTATAACACATCATCATGTAATCTGTGCGTTTGTTAATTTTTTAAAGTACAGTGTGCTAGACAGGCAAGGCCAAAGCATTATGATCAACAAGAGTGTAATGTACCTGTTTTCGTAGTGTGTCTGTTACAACATACAGATCTTTGGCTCTTTTTCTTCTATCTGCTTCCTCATAATCAGAATCTACCACACATTTTCTTTTTTATTGATAAGATGTCTTTATTAGAAAAAACAATTTGGAACTATATAGCTGGGATAGAAAAAGTGAAAGCAAGAAAAAAAAGCATTACATTTGTTTGGAGAATTTCACACAGATTTTGTTAGTACTATATTTCTTGCCTTTGCCTCTGGGCACCGCGGCCAAATTTTCAAAGACAAATTCCTAAAATTAGGCTCCTAATTCTTTATTTAAGCAGCTAAATAAATAGCTTGATTTTCAAAAACAAACCAAACAGCCAGCTGCTCTCATAGAAGTTTTGATAATCAGTTCAATTATGCGACTAAATGTGGATTTAGAAGCTTAGCCTTAGGCACATTTTTGAATGTTTTGACCTTTTATTCCAACTATACAGGACTCTAAGGAAGAGGGAAATAACTAATTTTCTTTAAGAACTTTCTAAAAATTACATTAAATAGCTTCTGTATACTTATTAAACCGTAAGATTTGATCTCTCAGGATCTCTGAGAACAAGAACAAAGTGCGCCCTATTCCATTAGAACAGGGGTGGACAGGATAGGGTCCATGGGCTGCTCCCCTGCTCTCTGTGCTGTGTACTCTCTATGCTGTTTCTGAATCATTGATGAAGATATTTACCAAACCAAATCCAGAACTGTTCCCTGCGGGACCCCACTTGATATCTCTTTCTAGACTGTGAACTACTGATAACTGATGTACCAGAAGAGTGTGCCATTGTTCAATGAGTGATAGAAGAGAATGATTTGGCTATATTTGGATTGTTGCAGAACTAAATTGGATTTCACATGTTCACAATAGAAATTGCATGAACTTTAGACTTAGTATAATTGTCCGAGAAAAACTAATGAAGAACTTAGAGATAAGCAGCTACAAAATATAAGTTTTAGCATATTACAGTAGACAAATACTAAGTGGATATTGACAAGCCACAGTCTATCCTCATTTTGTGCTCATAATTCTCATTAGTGTCTATGAAAATTTTGTGCAAATTATAGGTTAAAATGCCTTGCAAATTATGGGTCCAATTTTGCACAGGTGGGTAAAACTAGGCTTTCCCTAGGAATAAATGGAACTATTTGCATGAGCAATGACTATTTCCTTCAGTAAGGGCTTGCAAGATCAGGGTCTCCCAAAGTAAAATAAAATAGCTTTGTTTGCATTAAGCTTACACTTTGACCTATTTGTTCACTAGAAGATAAAGTACCTTAAACATATTTCCTCAGTTTTCTGTTCCCTTAACTAAATTATAATGGAACTAAATACTTTATTTTACTTTCCCACAGCCACAGTCTTTTGCAGCATGTCAGTTAGTAACGCAGTAAACCTATGATCTGCTCGCTCTTCATAATGAATGCAATTTAAAAACACATCATTAATGTCTTTTGTATTACAAATGAAGAGACAATTTCCAATTTTAGTCTTAATTTAAGCACTATAGCACAGCCTTCGTGCCTGGTTGGCCACCCTGTTTTACTGAATTAAATAGTCTTGACAGGAAGAATCACATGGTATGAGCCTACTGAATGTAACATTATTGATCTCATTCCTATTACATTTAATGGGCACATAGTCTGTGTGTGCTTCTTACCACCATGCAGACTCTTCATAGGGCAGAAGAATGCCGTCATTCTCGCCTAATCAAGTCAAATGCTTGAAATAAAATCTTTCATTTTATCGGCCCCAGTGTGAATAATCTGCAGCAATGATTCTTGACACTCAAATAGTGCTACCACGGCTCTGTAGAGCCCTTCCTAGAGCGCCACAAAATGAAATTGTTTGACAACCCAGCAGGGAGGCAATTGAGGTGGTGAGTGGGGAGATGGTCTAGGTCAGGAAAAGATCTCTGCTGCAAAATGAGCAGCAGAATGATCTAGGGACTGATCCAAAGCCCACTTAAATTAACAGAAATACTCCCCTTAGACAGCACGTACAATTTTAGACTGTTTCCAGGTTTTAACATGGGATGTAAAATGTCATTTAATTGGTTAACTAGGCTGGGCCCACCATGGATAGGGGTTACTCTGGCAAGCCAGATGGAGCAGCCCCTGCCTACGGTGGGTCCTGTGGAGCTGGAGTAGCCCTCTGCCCACAGCAGGTGGGGATCTGCTCCAGCCCCTACCAGTTAAACAGAACCAGCAGGTGAGACTTATTGGTTAACTATTCACATCTCTACTTTTAACTAGGTGCCCGCAGTAAACAAATACACACTTTTGTGTTCATTTCTCTGTTTTCTAAAAATGTTTGAGAGGGTCATTTAAGTATGTAGACTGGGGAGGGGAATAAAGGAACAACACTGCAAGGAACGTTGGAGAAGAATCAGGCTGCAGAAAGCGTTTTTACTGTAACACCGACTTGCTAGTGCTCATGCACTGTTTAATTAGCTTGGATGTATCCTAGCTATCTTATGACACAAAAGGTCATTCAGAAAGTTCCGTTTAAAATTGCCTCTTCAGTCACTGTTGGTAATGAAGCCTGATAAAGAAGGGAAACAGAAGCTCTGTGAAAATAGAAGTCCAAATGTATCATGGTCTACTTGATCTTTTACCAGTCACTGACCTTACTACAGAGCTGGCCTTTATTCTCTTCTAAGTCTAGAAGGCTTTTCTTTCATATTACTCATCAACACTAAAAATAACTACCTTTAAAAGTAACAGTGATCTTCACGGTCTTGGCTAAGCAGACAGCACAAAGAAAGCAAAGTGGGCCCAAGTTAACAGCAAATTGAAAATGGCTTACTACAGGATTTTTTTTAAAAAAACACTGTAGTTCTAGCAATTCACATAGGCAAACCATGTGACTAGAGTGCTCTCACACAGCTCTTTAATCAGTTACTGTCAACTCCAATCACACACAACCCTCAAGTAGCTTGCAGTAAACAGTGTTTTCTCCAGGTGATAAATATTTTATTTCCTCTTCTTGGCATTTCCTTTAGAAAACACAGTTTTATTTTCCATTTGTATGGAGTCAGTTTTGTTTTAAGGAGCAGACTTGGAAATGTTTTGAATGATGATTCAGCAGGAGTAAAACTAGAACTAGAATCAGCTCCCCTTGAAAGAGTCCAAAGGTGGGGGGAGATATTTATTTCTTTATTTTATTGCTTTGCATTTCACTTCCTTCAGAAATTGGTACAGCAGCAAAACTGTGGAAGCAAGATGTAAAGAATATGTTGAGACTATTATATAGTCTTACTCTGGGGTTCATTCTCCTCTCACACCTGTGTTAGAATGGTGTAATTCCATTTGCTTCAATGACCTTACTCCAGATTTACAACAAAGTAAGTGAGGGGAGGAGAATAAAGCCCTTGAGTCTGAGAAGCACATCGTATACATGACATTGGAAGCCAGATGGGCGTTCTGAGACGAGCATAATGGCTTGAAATTGAATTGATATTTTAAGCTAACACATGTTTAGCTCAGAGAGATTCACAACTCAAAAATGTACAATATAGGGCTGATTGCAATATGGCAGGGGCTGCTAAATGCAGTAATGGGTAAGGTTTTGTCAGCATTTCAATTCTAAACTCCAATTTTCAATGACTTCAAGCAGCTGCAAAAATTCTCTTTTAGCTGAAGCTTGAAGAAATACAAGGGCAAAACTTCACAACTTTTTTTTAAAGAAATATTGATATCAGTTGAGACCCTGTTCTGTTTGATGTGAAATACCTTCTGCTATGAGGCATAAATATAAAAGGGTAGTAAACAAAATCTCTTTATTCACAGATAATATGATGCTATATGTCACTAAACCAAAAATCCTAGCAGAACAATGAAAATGATTAGGAGTGTGGAAGAGCTCTCATGAAAAGAGAGATTGTTTACTTTAGGGAAGATTAATCAAAAGGGACATGCTAAAAAATTAAGAAAAAGTAAAGAAAATCAGCAACTTCTATTCACTTTCTCATAATAAAAGAACAAAAGGACATTTAATTGGAGAGGTAGAAAATTCAAAATGAATAAAAATACTTTTTCATAAAACTTTTAATTAGACTGTAGACCCCATTGTAACAAGGATATAAGCTTCACTCTGTAAGGCTCTAAATATTTTGGCAATGAAAGAAACTTTCCTTTTAGACAGGTTTTATGAGAACTGTTAACTGTGGATTTCCTTGAACTTTTCTCTGAAGCATTTTGTACTGTTCACTGTCAGTGACAGAATAATAGCATAGATGGATCATGATTCTGATCCAATATGAGTATTCCTATGTTTACTAATCTTTAGAGACACTTTAAGAAATAATGACATATTTAATATCCTGAGACTGTCTCTCTCAGGACTTCACAAATATTTGGAAACAAACTCCCTGAGATCAGTTTTTTCAGAATAACCGATCAAAAATTATTTGAACAGCTACTCCAAAAATGCAAATTAAAAAGGTCAGATTTTCTTTAATATTCCCAGCTGACACACCAAGTAAGAACTACATTTATGCAAGCCAATGCCCAAACTTAAATCTAAAACTTATGTCTAAACCTGAAGGCTTAGACATATAGAAAGCAATAAAGGACTAATTGAAGTGCTATATGTGGCCTGCAAGCAGAAACAGATGAATCAATGCATATAAAAAAGAAGTAGGGAGATCAGATTACAAAGTTTCAGGGTATGTCTATACTGCAAGCTTATTTTGAAATAAGCTATTCCAGAATGCTTATTTTGAAATAGCACGTCTACACTGCAGGGAAGCCTCAAAATTAGTCCAAGGCAGGCTTCCCTAATGTAGGCATAGCTCGATTTAGAGCCCCAAGAGGCACTTACACAGAGAAAGCAACAACAGCAAAGTACATGGGAAATAGTCAGCAGCTGCTGCCTCCCTGCACCTTGTGCGCAGTGACCTGGTGTAACCAGCACCAGGGTGCACACAGAGCCCTATGTGGCCCTGCTGTCACCGTCCCACTCATTCAGCCCTGATCTATACTAGGGAGTTATTTCGAAATAGCCCCTTATTTTGAAATAACAAGCGGAGCGTCCTCACTACCAAGCCCGTTATTTTGAAATAACAAGCTGGCTATTTTGAAATCTGCACTCCTGCTTTCCACTAAATAGTTATTTTGAAATAGCGTTAGTGTCAACGCTCCAGTGCTGCTATTTCGAAATAACTTCTCCCAGAGTAATTCGGAGTAATTCCTCCCAAGTGCTTCCTGGAGCTCTAATTCGAGGTACCGCATCCACATTAACAGAGCCTTCCTCAGACTAATTTTGAGGATTCCCCCGTAGTGAGGACAAGCTATTTTGATTATGCTATTTTGAGAGTTATTATTTTGAGTTTAGTTATTGCAAAACAATTTCTTAGTGTAGACATGCCCTCCCTGTTGCAGAGTGTAGGGGCCGTCCCCAGGCAGCAACTGTTCAGCAGGAGGTTACCTCCCCTGCAACTAAGGGCTTGTCCTTCATCTTATGGGTCTCTGCTTTGCCCCAACAGAGCTACAGGCTTCCCTACTCCCTGTGCACTGCTCTGGTGCACAGGAAGCTCCTAGAAGGCCTGCTGTTGCATCATTGCAGCTGCTCCGTGAGCAGCATGCAGCACCACCATGAAACCTATGAAAATGTATTAAACTATATAAAAATCGGAAAAAAGGTTAAAAATAACAAGCAATACTATCTGTTGAATATACAAAAATAGAAAAATTGACAGGGACAAATCTACACACACACTGGAGTTTGCAAAATGCCTTGGGTGCAGTTTGATTTTTTTTAAAAAGATGCCAAAGTTTTTTGGGTCTTGAGGAATTAGCTTAGTGGTCAGAGTGCAGGTGTGGGAATGAGGTCATGGAGGGGTTACACCACGCTCTGCCACTGGCATGTGTAACCTTCAACCCATCATGGTGACCAACATTTTCAAATTCAGGAACCTGAAGTTAGGAACCTAAAATTCATATTTAGGCAATTAACTAAGCAGTCTGACCTTCCAGATGAATAGGCAATGTGTTGAGCTTTTGCAATTCATTAATATTTTTATGTTTACCTAGTAATTATCTATTTGCGAACTCTGATAATATGCCATCAGGAATAGCAGAGAACTGGACTCATACCTTTTATTTATGAAAACATTTGTGAATCATCTTTATGTGGCATTTGTTCAACTCTACTGTTGTACTTTGAATACATTAATGAAATAGTAGCCCCATAATCATCATTAGGGCTTCAGTCCGGATATTTAAACTCTTTTACATATGGTCCTGCAGTTCAAGCATCCAATACTTTTCCAACTTGAAGCATTTTTTCTTGTAAAAGCATCTTATAAATATGTCTTGATCTTCTATTTTATTTTGTGATTGAAATAAATAGCATATTGGAGCTATCATGTTATGGATGTTTTATCATTAGCCCTATGGATATAGTGCTGCTGGGCAATCATAAGAAACAAAATGTGTGACTCCTTAAATATATAGTACTAATTATCTACTTAATATTTGTCTTTGATTGCTTCTTCTGAATGGACAGGAAAACTTACACACACACACTCACTAGCACATATCCAGTAAATGCAAAAGTGTTCTTTAATTTGTGGCTAAAATTTTTCATGTTGTCTATTCAGTGCTAGCTCTAATATAGCACTTATTCCCAAACATCCATTTAAGGGGTTATCATCTACACTGATAAATCCCATGTCCTTTTCCTTCCTGTCCCCCATTAGTTCCCCTCAAAAACAAACATGTTTTCCCTCCCGTAGGCATAAGACAGTTTAACAATGTTCCTGTGAATAGAGATTTCAGAGCTGTGAACTATGACATCAGCCAGTATTTCTGCTGTGATGAGGAGACACTCTTTAGCTGCTGAGTATCAGTGTATACAGAGCCATTACAAGCAAAACTGAGGGTAAGAGAAAGAGCCCTCTAAAACTATTACAGGGTCCCTGGGCTGCAAGAAACACAAATCACTGTACACTTCCCTCATTTCCCCCAAATACCCACTCTACCTGTTCCAAATTCCTGTGCTATCTGTTATCCAGCATCATAAAGATTTGGCCTTCCTTCAGTCACTCATTATATTAAAAAATAGCAATTTATTCTGTGTGACTGTGGTGCCAGGATAGACAAAAACACTTCAGCCCACTCTGCTCACATTCCCCATTGATGCATGAAGGGGTGCACACCCAGCCACCTTATTTTGCATTGCCCATGGGATACCCTACAGATTTGTGGATTCTCAGGATTGAGCCCGATCTGGGAACTTCACTAACATGATTCCTGGGTCAATGCTATCAGCCATGGTCACTCTGGCTGGTGCATCCAGCCTTGGAGAAAGATTAGATATTGTGCCCAGACAGGATGCATGCATATATTTATGGAGAGGTCTAGGGGAGTAATGGATGGAGATTTCACGTTAAATGAGAAGGTATGGAGCCTCCAGTGTCAGTTATGCAAGGTCACAAAGAAGACACCTGCCAGTTCATGTTACATAGCTCTTAATAATTCTATTTAATGCATATAGTAAAATATAAAATGCCATGGGACAGAGGAGCATGTGTGGTAGGCATTATGCTGCAACATTGTTTAAACTGGCTGTAAGTATATACAGTTGTGGAGGGGCGGGAGGGGTGTTTGATTTTTTTTGTTTTGTTTTTACAAACCCTAAATTTTCTGAGTAAAATCCTGGACTCACTGAAGTCAGTAGTAAAATTCCATCATCCCCCAACATGCATGGTATACCAAGGCTGGTTGCGCCAGCCAGAGTGACCATGGCTGATGGCATTGCAACAGACATCATGTAGTGAAGTTCCCAGATCAGGCTCAATCCTGCAAATTCATGAATCTGTAGGCACCCATAGGCCGTGCTAAATAAGGTGGCTGGGTGTGCATCCCTTCAGACATCAATGGGGAGTGTGAGCAGAGTGGGCTGAAATGTTTGTGTCCATTCTGACACCACAACCACACAGAATACAATGCTATTTTTGAATATAATGAGTGACTGAAGAAAGGCCAAATCTTTGAGAGACTGTAATATTTTGCACAAAGTCAAACCACTTTATGCTCAGGATTTGGTGATGACAACACATATGAAAAGGCCTCTAGCCACTCCATGTCCACCTGTAAGAGGGCCCAGGTTTGACAGATATAGCAGTACAGGTAGTACACAGGTTTGATAGATCCGGAACTTTGTCTCAGCTCAAAGATGTTTCTGAATCTATCAGTGAGAGATTAACCTCATGAAAGAGGTGGCAAGACCTAGTCATTAAAGCATGTACACTTTGTTCAGAGCGTTTGAACTCAGGCAGCCTAGCTAGATCTCATCAGTTTTGTCCATGGGAATCCATCCCACCCACATGAGGCGTTCTGCTGGCCCAGCTCTAAAACTGAGAACTTCCATTGACTTGGTATACCATGCATGTTGGGGGATGACGGAATTTTACTACTGACTTTATTTAGTGGGTCCAAGATTTTACTCAGAAAGTTTAGGGTTAGTAAATACAAAACAAAAAAAACAAACAACCCTCCTCCCCACAACTGTCTATACTTGTAGCCAGCATTTTAACGTCTGTCATCGTAAGTTTAAAAAGAAAAGATGGTGAAAGATTAGATAACATTCCTGAGGTGGGAATTTCACACACCTTCCCTGCTCCTCCTCTCCCTCACAGAGCTCAACTGTCATGAACAGCTGATTCAGAGTTGTTCAAGCTCTGTGAGGGAGGAAAGTACCAGGAACGGAGTGCGAATCAGGCAATTCATAGCTCGCCGAAAGTGCTGGGAGGAGGGGAGGAGTAGGAAGTGTTAGGCTCTGGTGCCCCAGGCTACATCTACACTACATGCTTCTTGCTCAAGAAGCCTTTTGCGCAAGAGTTTTTGCACAAAAACGTATTGTGCAAGAGCACGTTCATACCTCCAAGTGCATCATAAAAGTGATGTGCTTTTGTGCAAGAGAGCGTCCACGCTGCATGGACACTCTTGCGCAAGAAAGCTCTAATGGCCATTCACAGAATGGCCATCAGAGCACCTGTGTTTTTTCCCCCCTCTGGATCGTCCAACTTGCCTTCTTGCGCAATAGCTGTAGCACTAATGCCTCAGAAAAGGTGGTTTACCTACAGTGGGAAAAGCCCTCTGTTCTGCCATTTAACTGCCCATTTAATTGCACATTTAATTGAGCTCATTTCAGGTGTGGATGCTCCACAGGTTTTTGTGCAAAAACCTTGTAATATAGACAGCCCCAGCATGCAACAGTTGTGTGGGGGAGGGAGGCATATAGAGAGTCAGTGGGCTGCAGTTGGAGCCCCAGGGGATTGCATGTGACCCATGGGCTGCAGGTTTCCTGCCACTGTATTGACTGGTAAGCATGAGGCTTACCAGTATGCTTACCAGTTAACCAGCCCTTGCCAGTTGACTCCAGTGGTGGTCAGCCATGCTGGGCTAGAGCAGTCCCAGATGTGGCTGGGCCTGCAGTGGAACCCCATGGCTACGGCAGGGACCTAACAGTTAACCGGTTATGCACTATTGTTTAACCTGTTAAACATTTTAACATTCCTATTTTCAATATCCTCAGATTCAGGGTCTCATTAGGGAATACAAATTAAAGCTGATTGCAGTGATTTTCTGTACATGTTGGTTTCCTGAAGCAATATTAGTTTTCTTCAGTGCTGAGTTTCCTGCTAAAACAAGGGGGAAACAAAAGAAATAGACATCTGCAGAGAACACTAAAAACTAAAACTTGCTGAAATTCACTGTGGTTTGCCATAAAGTGATATAATCTAGGGCAAGGAATCATAATTTCACAATATAAATTGTCTGTGTTTTATACCAGACAAGCAGAGCTAGTACGTCACAGGTTAGCAGAGTGCAAGTATGAGACAGACCTACTAACTTAATGTGGTTATTTTTGTTACATTTAATTCTCATCCTGCAGCAGAACTATAAGCATTCTGACTGATGTCTTTTTGAAGCCCTGAGGGGACAGATTGTGGTAGTTATTGTAACTTCAAATTCTAGCAAAGCAGAAGAGCAATAGCTATACATTTTAAGAACCAAAGAATAAAGGTGGGTTTTTGAACAATCACCTCAGTAGTAATAAGTGACTGGTATCTAATCACCCACATCAGCCAACAGGAGCTTAAAATTCACCCTCTGCAGAATGGCAGATCTGCAAAATCTCACAGATATTAGTCATATTTCTCATTAGAAGCCCCCAGCTGATATCCTGGGACTACTCAAGCTTACTACTCGAGTAGTAAGATAAGCAAGTTTGTGGACAAATCCTGCTGCCATTTCAATGGCAAAACACAGTGGCTACGTCTACATTGGCAAGATTTTGCGCAAAAACTTTTAACGCAAGAGTTTTGCGCTAAAGTATTTGTGCAAGAGAGCGTCTACACTGGCATATGCTCTTGCGCAAGAGATGTGCTTTTGCGCAAAAGCATCCATGCCAGTGTAGGCGCTCTCTTGTGCAAGAAAGCTCTGATGGCCATTTTAGCCATCGGGCTTTCTTGCACAAGAAATTCATGTTGCCTGACTATACTGGCCTCTTGTGCAAGAACAGTTACGCAAGAGGGCTTATTCCTGAGTGGGAGCATCATAGTTCTTGCGCAAGAAGCACTGATTTCACACATTAGAACGTCAGTGTTCTTGTGCAAGAACTTCCCGCCAGTGTAGACAGGCAGCATGCTTTTGCGCAAAATCATGCCAATGTAGACACAGCCTGTGACGTCCATGGAAACAGCATCAGGCCAATGGCCCGCTGAATATACAACCTTGTAGTTATTTCTCATCCAAGTACCCTGTCACCCATGAGGAGTACTCATCTGAGCAAGCGTTGCAGAGCTGGGGCCTGTATGGATGTGTTTGACACGATACTGAGACACAAGAGGGTGCAAAATTCATGAGACACAATTCACTTACGCTATTTCGGAGTCTAATGTAGCTTTTCAGCTCGAGTTCTTTCAGGTGCAGACTCTGCTATTGTTGTTCCCGTTCAGTAATACTTTATGCTGCATGCAATCTCATAGAAATTGAAGTATCAGAAGTATGCATTAAAAATCATATCTGATCTAATGTCAGAAAAATGTGACGTACTTAATTGTACTGACCAGGAAAAATAAAACTAATGGAATTTCTGTTCTGATTTGTTACAGTTGGAATTATTTGAGATGTCTAAGCAAACGGGGGGGCCAGATGGCAGGACATTCAACATGAGGGGTCCTCACCTCTGCATGGCATTTAGTCAAAAGGTGCCTAATTTTATCCTTCAGGGAATGTTGCAAGACTAGAGGATTTTCATCGGTTTCTATTGCTGGGTGAAGGAAACCTTGTTGGGCAATTTTGTATATTGTCAGATAAGAATTATTAAGATGACCATGTATATTATATAATTAATTACTGTGCAAGCACTTCAAACATGGGGTAGGTGCTTTTTTTAAAAATTGAATAAACCCTATTTTTTTAATAGGTAACCAGAAAAATGATATATGTCATGTCATATTCCACCATATCTCCTCATTCTCACGCTGTTGTAGATGTTTATTATGAACTAGCTTCGGTGGATTATGTCTGTTTTCAGGCAGTGCTGATCAGGGGGTTTGGATGCTTTTTCTGGTTTGTGTATCAAATGAGATCAAATTTATGTTGATTTGCTTGGTTTTCTGCCTTACTTCAACTTGTGTCAGAGAAGCTTTCATTTTATTTTAGTCAATAAGGGCAAAATTCTGTATTTTGATCTGTGCTTAGGTCTCTAGGACCTGATCCTTTTTCTGTTTCTGATATTATTTCCATTTACTTCAATGGGATTTGGATCAGGCTCATATTGCATAGTCTGCACTTGTTCCATACACACAACTCTCGTGGTAATTTGGTAGAGTTCTGTGCACATACTATATATTGCTCTGGCACTCTGAGAAGAAAATATTGTCCTAAATTAGTATCAGAACATATGGTGAGGTATCAGCCCTCTATATAGTCTCTCTAGATTCTCATGTGAGGAAAACATTGCTCTATAGAATTGAAAGCTGCTCAAAAATGACAGATTTTTATTTGGAATATCAAGTACCAACAACATTCTGTTCCTACAATACAAATACAGGGTGTGAGTGTTTATACTATTTAACCATACTCAAGTCATAGCTGATAGACTTCCACACTGTCACTGAATTTCCCCAAAGAGGGCTGCTGCAACTTTTGGGGTAATTATCCCATTTCTTTGTGCCACACTGAGCTCTGCCATCCTATGAATTGTTTTGCAGCATATTTAGGAGAACGTCTCTGTCTTTCCTGGGTCCCTGTACAGAACTGTTGCTAGTCAAGCAACTCAAAGTACTTCCAGTTTGTCACACTTCACATCTCTCGGTGGCCACCATTCTAATCAGTAGCAGGGCATAAATCCAGCTCAGGATGATTACCTTTTTCAGCTGTTGGCATTGATTTTGGCAACAGAAGACATTTCTGCTGGAGCTTGTGGCCCTAAGAAGGTGATTGGCCACAATTAGTAGTGGGATCACATGATCATGAAGACTCAGACTGTCCAGCAGCATGCCCAGAACTTCTGTATGAGGAAGGCCACCTTCCTGGAGTTGTGTCAGGAGTTTTCCATGACTCTCCAGCACCAGGACATGCAGATAAAAGAGTCTATATTAGTCAAGTGGGTTGCCATCATCTGAAAGCTGGCAACTCAAAGTCAATGGATAGCCTGTTTGCTGTTGCAGGGTTGTCAGAATTATATTAGATTTGTGAGGTGACTATTACTGTCATTTGAGTGGTGAAAATTTTTAATGTCCTCAAAACAATGGTGGGGGTTGAGTAAGTGAGGTTCCCAAACTACTGGTATATAATGTGGCCATTGTTTCGCCCCAGTTATATCCCTCACCAAAGTGCACAGGAACATACGCAGGCCTTGGTCAAGTAGGGTAAGTCTATGCTGTGCGACCATTTCAGAATACTGGAGGTATCCTAAAATGGCTACTCCTCCTCTTAACAAGCCCCCCGTTATTTTGACATATTTCAAAGTAACAGGCACCCCTGTAACCCTTGTTTCACAAGGGTTAAGGGATGTCACAAAATAGGGTGTTATTTTGAAGTTTGGCACTGCCAAATTTCAAAATAGAATTGAAATAAGATATGCAATTCATATAGTGCAAATTGTGCATCTTATTTTGACTTAAGACTGCTGTGTAGGGTGCTTCCCTACAAAAGGAAGTTCGTGAACACCCGTGTGGGAGTCATTGGCACGGTGCAGGACTGCTGGGTGTTTCGGAGACCCGGTATTTTCAAATTTGTTCAAGCTGGTACTTTATTTCTTCCCAATGGCATGTCTGACCCCACTGTTATTTTAGGAGACCCAGCCATGGCTCATCAGGCTTTACTCTCATTTCAGAGGATCTGACAGAAAAAAGTATAATTACACCCTCAGCAATGGCAAGATGATGGTAGAATTTGCATTCATTAACTGAAGACACAATAGTGCTGCCTACACAGCTGTTTGGCTACCAGGGTATATAATGCCATTCATATTATTGGGGGATTATATATAATATACAACATATGTGAGGATAGAAGGGAAAGTTTCATCAGTAGTTACAAATTTAAATGTTCTCCTCCCTCCCTGTGAATTTATCTTGAGTTTCACATGCCCAATGAAGGGGGTGGGGGAAACTAGGGTCAGGAGATGGAGGTTCTTCTACCCACAGCAGAAGCAAAAACCACCTCACAGCATATACACCTCCCATAATTATATGGAGATCAGTCATAAGCCAGCCATTCACCTCCCCATCTTGCCTTGTTCTGATACCTCACTCACTCCTGAGTCTGCAGATTCCTCTCCGTAGCTTGGCCCTCCAGTCAGGTCCCTGGAGACCTCCCCTTCCATAGAATTCACAATCTTTCCAGATTGTGGACTGCTGGCTGCCTGGTACTGGCAAAGTCCTTGCTACTCCTCAGGGTCTGTTAGAGGAACTTAGGTCTTCCCTCTACACTGAGTTCCATCCCTGAAACCTTATAACCATCAATCCTTGTGCAGTCCTACATCTTGGTGCTGTTTCCATGAGCTTCTTCCTACATATCTGGCTCATTACCTTACCTCCCTCCAGTTAGGGCGCAACTATAGCATACTTCCTTGTAACAGCAGCTGCTCCTGTGTATAGTCAGTTATCAGGCTTTATACAAACCCTGCCTGCTCCAACATAGGTGAACGTGGCCTTAATTAGCTGCCTCCAACCTAAATCTACCCTGCTTGATGCCTAATTAGCTGATTGGGCCTACCTGGCTTAATTCAGCTTTTGTAGACGAGTGTGGGAAGTCCACTTCATCAAAGTCATTTTTGGGGTTTTTTTAAAGCACAGGTCAGAAACATTATAGCAAATTATAGAAGCAGCATACTTTATGTCTTTTGGTACATCTCTCTAGACCTTGTAATCTCTTTGCCTTTTCTTATGCACACCATTTACAGGAATTATTATCAAATGATTTCTAGCAACCAGCATGAGTTTTTGCCTTCAGACTTTTTTAAAGTCAAATAAAAGGTATTAGTGCCAAGGAAACTGCTGAGAACTAGTCTGTTGCAAGTTTAACTAAAAACAGGCATGAATCAGTAAACTGAAGGCATCCTAATTGAAGGGAACTTGAACTAAACCTAGGTTGGTCTTACATCAGTTCTTAACTATAACCTTTCTAGAGTTTTCATTGACTTTCATGGCTACCGGGGCAAAATGCAAATAACACAAATAATGAAAAACTTTTCATTAACTGCTATAGTTAATTAACTGCTAACTGAATAGAGCTGTGAAAAATAACAGATTTTTTTTTTCCTACTGGCAATTTAAAAATATCAGAAAAACCTTTGTTTTGGGTCAAATAAAACGAAATAGTTTAAAACTTCAGGTGAATCAAAAAGGTTTTAAAAATTCAGATCAAGCAAAATGTTTGGTTTGATCCAGTATGAAACTTTTCCATTCAATTTCAAGCATTTTAAATGTTTTTAGTTTTTTTGTAAAAAATAATAAAGAAATATTTGAAACAAAAGAAGAATTTGTTGCAAAAAATTGAAATATTTCATTTAAAAATATTTAAATGTTTTGGTTAAAAGGTGTTTTTCAATCCAAACAATTCTGTGACACAAACACAAATTTGTGAAACATTTCAGAGTCATCAATCTACATGATTTCTAATAATGATGACTAGAAACTTAATCAATTCCCTAACTGATCTGTGGAATGTTTTTATCATCCAAAGTGTATGAAAGGCTTAAAAAAAGATATTGTGTTAATAAAGGTAAGCACAAAAACTGATAAAATAAAATTATATGGAACGGATTAATTGAAGTGGAAATCTGTTTTAAAATTTTTTAAAAAAAGTTACATATTTCTTATCTGACAATAGCATACCATTAAATGTGACTCACTACAGTGTTGCATGTCCTCTGGAGCTATATTGTGCTCAGTGAAAGTGCTCAGCATGCTGACAGCCTGTCATGTTCCTGCGCCCTTCCACTCCATTCTACAGACAATACCAGATTTGATGCCCCATTGGTTTTCTCCTCTTATTGTTTCTAAGCTGTATTTTGTTTTGAACTCTGTCCCCGATGCATGGAACAGCCCCCAAGTCCTCATTCACTGAGTCACCAACTTCTACATAGCCAGTCCCTTATAAGCCCTGCTCTACACTAGTACATTATTTCGAAATAACCCTCCTTAGGTCGAATTTATAAGCAGAGCATCCATACTACCAAGCCTGTTACTTTGAAATAACGGAATGCTTCTTTTGACATCTGTACTCCTGCTTGCTTCAGGGAATAACTATAATTTTGAAATCTTTATTTTGAAATAGTGTTAGTGTGGATGCTCCAGTGCAACTATTTTGAAATAACTACTCCTTAGAGTAATTCAAATTAATTACTCCCCAGTGCTTCCTGGGGCTCTAAGTCAAAGTAACTCATCCACATTAACAGAGCCTATGGGGGATATGCTATTTTGATTTTATAAAATTGGGAGTTTAATCAAATTTATTTATTTTGAAATAATTTCCTATTGTAGACATGGCTTAAGAATGCACTTCACTATAGCAACAATAAATGAGTATCAGTAACAAAAAAATGAGAGAACCCACAATTTAGATATGCACCAAGAGAAAAAATCTTATTACTGCAAGCCTTCCTTAGTCCCACCACATTTACTCTACTAACCCCAACCCACTTCTTTATCATCACTTTGTTTTTTCATCACATCTAAAAGTAGACCCCTATGTTGCAATGGGATTTATGCAGACAAACCCCTACAATACTGCAGAACCCTGTTGATTTCATTGCGGCCTCAGAGGATGTAGGGGTCCAACCATACAGACCTGTCATAGGGAAGAGATCTGTTCTCTTAAGTGTCTGGAACAGTTCTGGAAAATCTAAAATAATCGGATGTCTATGAGAAACCTTGTGTTTATTGGTTATTTTCTGTTAAAATTCATCAAGTTCAACCCTTGACGTTATATAACAGTAAAATTAAATTACTGTGAATATCCATGAAGAACATTTTTATCTCTGTCGTTGTCAAAATCGGTTCAATAGCATAAAAATCCTACCAAGGGAGAAATCCTGCACTCATTGAAGTCAACTGGGGTTTGCCATTGACTTCAATGGAAGCAGGACTTTATCTGGAATCAAGATGGGTAGATAGAAATCTTTTCTACTCTTCTCAAAATAATTAACTACTGAGTCTAAAAAATACTATCTGTTGAATGACACTGTGATAAATTAAGTCCTGTTTATATTTAGTTTTTTTCCCCTAAAAGTACCTGTGTACACATTTTTTAATTAATGAAATAAAATACTAGCTTTCAGAAGCATCAAATGGGGGCATGGTATTGAGCTTGCAGAGAGGAAATGTTCTTACTAACATAGCAGAGGCAGTCTGCATAGGCATAAGGACAATAAATATAGTCACATAACTCTCAATGTTGGTGTTTGCCTTGAGAGTTGGAGAAAGTATATGAGAGGATAGTGCAATCTGAAGGTCACATCTTTGATCATGAAGGATTTCAATTACTCCGTTATTGACTTGGATGATAATTATACAAAAGCTACAGAAGGGAGCACATTCGTAAAGAATGTCCAAGACTGCATTCTTGGGCCATTTGTTGAACTTCCTACATGATGAGAGTCTATTGAAAACTAATCTGAGAAATGTGCCATGTAGGATAAATAAACAGAGTTTTGAAAAGCTGAAACCTGTGGGAACTGCCTAAGGACCGGCCCTACCATTTCGCCACCACAAGTCATGTGACCCACTCTTTCAGAAACTTCCCACCTACACAAGTATCAGTGGAATTTACCTCCACTCTTCCAACAAAATAACTTCCTTCCCTTATTCAGATTTTTGGAAAACACACACATACATCCCACACATTCATAACAAACCAGGCCTTTTGCCACAGTATCAGATTCCTGATTTGCAACTGAGTGTCCAGCATATAAACAATCTGCCAGCACTAAGATGTAGTTATTTTCTTTGAGGATCATAAGTAGCACTTAATATCATTATTCTTTTCAAGGGAGACCCAGTATTGGATGTAGGGTTGCCAGATTTCTGATTTTCGACCAAAAAGTCTGGTTGAAAAAGGATCCTGGTGGCTCTGGTCAGCACCACTGACTAGTTAGTTTAAAAGTCCAATTGGAATGGGGCTGGCAGGTTCTTCTCCTGGTATCGTGTGGCTCCCTGGAAGCAGCCACATGTACCTCAGCTCCTAGGCAGAGAAACAGTGATGGGGACTCCATGCACTGCCCCATCTCACCTCAAGCATCAGCTCCACAGCTTCCACTGCCTGGGAACCAAGGCCGATGGGAGCTGTGGTGGTGGTCCCTGTGGGTGGAGGCAGTGTGCAGAGCCCCCTGGCCACACCTTTGTCTAGAAGCCGAGGGACATGTCACTGCTTCCAGGGAGCCTCCCCAGGTGAGCACCTCCAGGAGCCTGCACCCCAAAATCCTTCCCCAGCCCAACCTCTTGCCCCTCAGCCCCCTCTCATACCCAAACTCCCTCTCAAAGCCTGCCCACAC
>CM057846.1:59283974-59333632 GCA_030068395.1 Apalone spinifera | reverse complement strand
CCCTGCCACCTCCCAGAGTCCCCTCCCACACTCTAAACCACTTGGCCCCAGCCTGAAGCCTCCTCCTACAGCCCAAATTCCCTCTCCCTAGGACCTGCACCCACACCCTCACCTCAGCTTCTGCACCAGCCCAATGAAAATGTGCTCTTGAGTGAGGGTGGAAGATAGCGAACCATGGGGGTGGGAGGAGATTAAGAAGGGGTAGAGGTTCAGAGAAGGGGCAGGATAGGGACAGGGCCTCCAGGAAGGGGGGCAGGGCCAGGATGTTCCATTTTGTGCAATTGGAAATTTGGCAACTCTAACTGGATATCTTCAAAGATTGCCAAACAAGCAGTTTTCTGAGCAGCACAGTTTACACACAGGTCCATCGACAAAGGGGGGATGACAAAGGGAGTAACTGCCAAGGATCCTGGTGATTCAAAGGGTCTGGGAGTTCTGGCCACCACTGCTGCTACTGTAGCAGCACCCCACATCTGTTTTAAATTGCTAGTAGAGAACCACTTGGCCCCATGTGGGCAGATCTTATGGTTGCCTGGAGAGGCCAGGGTGCTGCATGGCGTGCCCCAGGCAGTGCTGAAGGAGGGACACTGCTGTCCAAGAAGCACTGACAGCCAGCTGCCCCTCAGCTCTGGCCTAGAGCTGACCCCCCCCCTCCACCTCGCCCAGGAGCCCAGCATGGCAGTCGGCTCCCCCGTTTACAAAACATTGCTTCATAGTTTTTGTCCAATAGGTCTGTAGTGAGATCTTATTTAATCAACATATAATCTAACTCTAAATAATCCAGTGTTTACTCACCATGCACAGAAATGTGTATCTGCAGTACTAAGATTTCCCCAGACAATTTATTTAATTTCAGGGTGCCTTCTAGGCTAAAGCTTCTAGATCATATTTGCAAATATTCCCACATATTTTTGTAAGGCTTGAACTCAGGACTAATATCTAATTCCTCTGAGGACTCAATTCTACCTTCCAATTTCCAGTCTTTAAGCTCTATGAATTCTGCATCTTTCTTTCATCTGTTTTTAGCAATAGGGTAAGATAGAGTCAGCTTGCATTGATTCTGTTTGTTTAATAATATTCTGGCCTATTCAGGCAAAGGTGCGTTCCTGCCTATTTCCAGCCTCTTGCCCTTCATAGGGAAGTGCAGTTCTTTCATATGATCAGTAGCAAGCATTTCATTTCTAGCTATTTTATTCTCACAAAATTGCCCATATCCCCAACCTCTCTCCTATATCATGGATCTTTTGTTTGTTTGTTTGTTTGTTTGAGGCATATTCATAATTCACTGCTGAGAATGAGGTCTATTCACTATTTAAGTCCTATTTTGAGGGTTTCAATTAAATTTAAGTAGTGCACAAGTTCTGTGCTATCCCTGTGAGAGTAGGAATTTCACCTTTTAGCTTCCAATTTGCTAACAGCTAACATGGCCCTAAGATACACTGATCTAACTCTGTGGTGACTGCACAATTCCAGGCCATCCATTCCTGGATAAGTGTCCTATCATCTTATGCTATGGTCTGTTTGCCAGTTTTATAGACGCATTATGGTATTCAAGGTTAACTTTATTAACAACGTTGTGTTTGATTAAGTGGGTTCCAGCCCATGAAAGCTTATGCCCAAATAAATTTGGTAGTCATTAAGAGGCCACAGGAATCCTCATTGTCTTTGTTGAAACAGATTAAAGTGGCTACCCATATCAAATTTATTAACAATAGAGACATAATTCCTCAAAGTTTTGCGTCTGAAAGAAAGCTACATTACAAAATCCATCTATTACGGGAGCACAATATGGGAACAAATTAAGGAACATATGAAATGTTGCTGTAGGTACTTTGTACACTCAGTGCAAATAAAGGATTGTTTAGCTGGGGTTACTGGCTGCTAAACCCATTTTCAAATCATGCTTTTTCTTTCACCCTCAAATTATGCAGAAGATTATCCCACTTCACTTATGGATAAGTTATAGAAACTTATAGTCAGAGAGAGCAAGTGCAAAAATTTTAGATTGACTTAAATGTCTAATATTCTTTTGACAAATATAGTCAACCATTACAAATGCTATTTTTCTTAAACAGAAGCAAAATTGCGTTGCAGTGCCATCTAGTGAGAGGAGCATATTAGAATCAAGTTTCCACAGCTTTTGCAGTAATACTATTACATTATATTATTAAATTATTATAATTTGTAATTACTGACCAGGCCTGACCTGCTTTGCTTATGCAATTATAACTAAAGGTGGTATGGCTGCAAGCACCGTGTAAATATTTTTTCTGAAATGTCAATCTTGCTACTTCTATGGTAATAGTGTGTTGATTGAATCTCACGTAGAAGATGGAGCCTGCCGGCCTTTCTCTGACACTGGTGTAAATCAGGAATAGCTGTGCTGGAGTTACTGGAGCTACATAGCTATAAAACAGGAGCAAATGAGTGTGGAATTGGGCCCTATTGAGTTTAGTATTAGTCATCTTTTCAGAAGCGCATATAATTGCCTGAAGACTAGGCAGTGGAGGGCAGCTGTGGAGATTCTGAGTTGTTAGCTGTTTTATTTTAAACATTTGCTTGGGAGGAAAGTCAAAAGAGGTTAGGCTTATTCTCACAAGAGAAGACTTTGAGGCAAGCTAATGGCTCTCTTCAGAATGATAAGGGGGTTGAAAAAATCTGGTGACGTTATCTACACATTATAAAACTGAGAGAACGAACACGGATTCCAGGCAAAGCTTTCTCACTCAAGGATAGTGAACATGTTGCCAACAAAACACACTGAGGCAAGCTATACAGAGTGGTTTTAAGAAGTTGCTGAAAGCAACGAGGTGAGATGTATGAGGTCAAAAGCTGCAGTGAAAAAGCATTGATGTAGGATTAAGAGGTGTTTCCCCAGGTCAGATTTGTTTGGGTCAGGTGAATACTCATGACTTTAGTTGCTGAAAAGCTATCTTCTTGTTGCTGCTAAAAAATGTTGCAAGTATAATACAATCCTGGGCTGCTTAAGAAAGCCTAGTTAGGCAAATTTATTGGAGAAAAGTGAAATGCTTGGAAAAAGAATTACCATGCATAATAAAATGTTAATGCCTCAAAATTCTTCCTGTTTTATAGGAAATATATGGACAGATTTATCGCTAATTTAAATTGCTGTACCATGTCAGATTTAGCCACATCCAAACCCACAGGGATTCCATTCCAGAAACAAGTAAATGCATTGCATCACTACTTCATTACACAGTCCACTGATCACCAAATGCATCCACTCTAGGTTTACCCCAGAGTCCCTGCCAAATGCACTGACAATGAACGGAAGCTCAACAACCTCAGAATGATCTTCCATTGCAGTTTTTGGTCTCCGGCAACTAATTAGCACACCTCACAAAGCACTGATTACAGTCTTTTTTTATCCTATGCTATCGTCTAATGGTCTGGATATTGCTGAAATGAGAATGCTTTCATTCTCCTAATGGTCTTGTGGATTGACATTTGGTCCATATCGTCATTTTTGCAGTCCCTAATCACTTATTCAGTAACTGTTTCTAGTCAGTGTTGGTGTCAGCCACATTTGCCCATCTTGAAGTACACAAATCTCAAGTTTCTACAAAAGGAGGCAAATTCAATACTAGTTGAGTGCCATGCAATGCCATTGATTTCAATGGGATCACACTGCAGTGTTAATTTTTACTGATTTCATCCCTTTCTGTTTCTGTGAGAGTTAATATTTAAAGGATAGGGCCCTCTCGCATCTGTCTTCCCCTTGTCACCCCACCTGGGATCAGCTTGGTTAAGGATGGTTCAGCCCATAGCACAAGTTAGAGCACAATGCCCATTCATTAAAACTGGCACCCAGCCCCTCCAGAAGGGGAGAGGAAAAGAGAGGGAGCGAAAGACGGGAAGGCAACAGCTGGCGGTAGAGTTGAAGGAAAGGGCCCATGGTGCCCCACAAACAAGGGAGCGGCGCGAGGAACGGTAGAGCCGTCAAGCCCATACGGGGACGGGGCGAATGGTCAGGACTCCAGGGAAAGACCGGTTTAGGAAAGGGGAGAGGAAGCAGCCCAGGGCAGGGCTCCCTAATAGCCCGCAGGCTGGCGTTTTACGGCGGGAAGCCCCGCCAGCCGGACCGGACCGGACCACTGTGGGTCCACATCTTTAGGACCCTGGGCTGGGGTCCGTGAGAGAGGGTGGGCCCGGACCCCCCTCTCCCCTACACCGGGGACCAGCTCGGAACAACCCTCTGGGCGCCCGCATCACCAAACTGAGACTTTTTTGCAGATCAGACACTGGGGTCCGCTGGGGGGTCGGTGGGGATGGAATACGAATAAAAGGCATGAATTGACTATCCCAGTGTGCACTCCGTTAGACACGTCTACAAAATAAGCATTGAAAATAGATAAGGATATGTGTGGGGGGGGAAGGTTTCCCCATTTTCATATATGACTATTTTAATAAACTACAAAGATCACAATCTCTCCTTTGTAAAGTATCAGAGGGGTAGCCGTGTTAGTCTGAATCTGCAAAAGCGGCGAGGAGTCCTGTGGCACCTTATAGACTAACTGAAGTGCTGGAGCATAAGCTTTCGTGGGCAAAGACGAAGTGGATCTTTGCCCACAAAAGCTTATGCTCCAACACTTCAGTTAGTCTATAAGGTGCCATAGGACTCCTCTCCTTTGTAAGAGATCCATAGCTACATTCAGGACCTGTTTTCTACTGTCTTACTGTAATCATGCCTCTGTGGGTCACAACCAGTATTTCCTCTAATTATTCCCACCCCTGAGCAGAATGCATTTTGTTATATGGAGATGACGTGAGACACATTACCTTCACATTAGTGCACATAACAAAATCCTTGTGGCAGGAGTGGAGCCAAAGTGTTTTGAGTGTGGGAGAGGGTTCAGACCTAGGATAGATGGTTGTGGTGCAGGGGGTGAGGCTGGGCTGGGGGTGCAAGTTCTAGGGTGGGGACTGGGATGAGGGGCTCAGGGCTGGGACAGAAGGCTGGGGTGCGAGGTCTCTGGGGATATAGGGTTTGGGGAGCAGGAGGGAGCTCTAAGCTGGGGAGTGGGGCTGAGGGATTTGGAATACAGGAGAGGCCTGCAGATTGAGGAAGGGGGTTGGGCTGTGAGAGAGGGTGAAGGCTTTGAGGTGGGCTGGGGGATGAAGGGTTTGGGATGTAAAATGGGACTCCAGGTTTGGGGAAGATCTCAGGCCTCAGGATTGGAGTACAGCAAGGGGTACAGGCTCTGGACTGGGGGTGTGGGATTTGGGGTAGGGCTAAGGATGTGGAGTTTGGGGTGTAGGAGGTGGCTCCGGGTTAAGCAGACTCAGGATGGGGTGGGGGGTTGGGGCTTGGGTGTACCTGGGCAGTGGCATTAAAGTAGGCTGCCTGCTGCCTGCCTGTCCTGGGGTACCGTGCTGTGACCTGGAAGCAGCCAGCAGGTCCAGCTCCTGGTGGAGGGGAAATGAGGTTCCACAGAGCATGGAGCCCAGTGATCTCCCTACCTAGGAGGCAGTCCTGCTGCACTGACTGCTTTTCCACTGGTCCCAGCACAGAGCTGCCCCAACTGTGGCAGGTCCATGCTGGAGCCAGCAGGGAGGAACCCCTCTCCCCCAGCCATGGCAGCTTCATCCTGGGGCCAATGAGGAGAGGACCTTCCCAATCAGCTGTGGCTGCTCCAGATGGGATCAGTGGAGAGAAGCACTTCTGTGCTGGCTGCAGAAGCTGTGGGGTTTGGGAAGAGGCATCTCTCCCTGCCACAGCCCTGAGCCCCTGCACAGGGCTTAATGGGAGCTGCATAGCCATGTGGCTTAGCAGGAACTTAGGTCACAACTTAGAATAACAAGTTCAGGACAAATCACTAAAAAATAAGGCAGGCACACCCAAAACTAGTGATCATTCTTCCAGAAGATATACCAAACCAGGAATCAAAGTATACTTCTGTTTCACCAGCTAACAAGAAGTCAACAAAGGAGTTGCCTTAGGCATTCCAGTCCGTGTATCAATCCCCTCCTCCCTCCGCCACCCCCAAACACTGAACTTAATGATGAGTGGCTATTTAAAACTAATTTAATCAAACAAAAGGTCCTTCTGGTTCCAAGACACACACAAGTCAATATATTTCTCAGATCTTACCCAATATTCTTCCTGGTGCCGATCTGTTAGTATTTAAAATCTAAAGATTTTTTTATAATGGTTTATTTATAAAAAGAAAGAAAACTAGAGTTAACATTAGTTAAAAGAGTCAAATACATAAAATAATTACAAAGCTCCTGGTGCAGGCTTGTGCCAATGATGCAATAACCGGCTGGCTTAAGTCTCTAGTTACTTCCAAATCATTGGAAGGCGCTCAGTCCCTTGGTTAGAATGAGCCCCATAGTGTTTTAATATTGCGTGCTGCAAATAACTGCAGGAGACCCATTAAAGAGCCATCTGTGGACAGCAAACCACAGTCTGAGTATCACTGGTCTCGGTGGACTTGGTCCTGCCTCAGTGCAGGCAGGCTGGACTAGATGACTTCTCAAAGTCCCTTCCAGTCTTACACTGATGTTCTGATTTCATGAAAACTTTTCCATGGCCATATCATGAGCGTCTTCCCTCTTGTGGCCCTGCCTGATGTCTGAAGCATTGCAAACCCCTTGATTGCAGCTTGTTAAGGTCTAAGAAACTAAGGTAAAGAGCTACTTAAAAAGCCAACACAGAGGCAGTCAGAGGGGGTAACACAAGATCAAGTGCACTTTTGTTGTAGTACCTCCCAGGGCAACACAAGCACAGACAGGCTTTCCAGATTTTTTTCAGTTTCTACTCAGACTTAGCCACCTTAGACTTCTTTAGTCCCATGCTAGTGAGAAATACAAATACTCTACTTTGTAAGTAGGGAGGTGAATATATTTCCCATCCTGAAGCCTGAAAACAGGAAGTTGAATGGGGCTAATCACAGCTTGAAATAAGGCTGTTTACAGGGTAGCAAAGAGGCAGGAAGTTTTGTGGTGCAGGCACATGTTTCTATAGCAACAGGGAGCCATCCTTCTTTGCCTCTCTACCTTCCCCTGCTTGCAATGTGTGTACATCTAGAGCTTAGGGCCTGTAGATGAGTGAGAGGCACCCCCACCCCCTGGATGCACTAACTAAATGAAGCCTTGGTGTGCAGCATGCATGGGCGTGAGGTGGAAAATCATCCCCTTCTCCCTCCATGCACCCCCACACAAGGAGGGCTGTAATTGTTTTGCCTGAACTGCTTGAGACAATGGTCTGAGACAGCCTTGATGGAACATCTTCAGAACTGCTGCGCAGGCTGAAGGGGAGCACTCTTTCCCAGCTTATGCATATGTCCTGTGTACCTTGACTAGCCCCCCACAGAAAAGCTTTTGAATGGAGAAGTGATGGTAGCTGAGTGAAAAGGGCTTGGAAGTGTCTTCCATCTTTTGGAGACTTATATAGAAGGCACAGAGGTAAGAGTTGGAGTTGCATACACAAGAGGTGCTAAGAGTTGCAACATTGGTTGGGTGTATGGGGGAAATGCCGCAGAAGACGAGGTCAGAGATGAAGGCTGGGGCTCATGCAAATCAGAACAAGACATTTGAATGTGGTAGCGCATTGGGGAGCTATGGCCAGAATCATAGGTGAGGAGACGGAGGGTTAGTAGATGAGGCTAGGGATGTAAAATCCGATTTAATTGGTTAACCAGTTAAACGCGATGTTTAACCAATTAACTGATTAAAGGGGGAATGGGCAGGGTGCCAATCCAGCCCAGCTGGACTAGAGCACCTCCCCTACCCCATCACAGGCCTGGCCAGAGCAACCCCTACCTGTGGCACGCTACAGCCCCCACCGGTTAACTGGAACCTGTTGAACTGGTTAAGCTTCCACATCCCTAGTTGAGGCAAGAGGTGACTAAGACAAAACATGTGATTCAATTGAGGCAGACGGAAGAGGACAGATGTATAAGCTGTGGAGGAAGAAGTGACAAAATGTGTGCCTGGCCGAGAAGTGGGAAGTAAAGGAGAGGGAAAAGTCAGATCTGTCTGCCTGAGGGGGAAGGTAGTGATGGTGATGACAGCAGAGGAGAATGGCAGATGAAGGATTAGGAGAAACAGAATTAGCTGATTTGGGGGCATATTGTGCTTCGTTTGAAATTGAACCACTCAAAATGAAATGTCTGAGAAACAGCCAGAAATGGGAGGCTGAAAAGAGGGAGAAAGAAGAAAAAAGCATCCTCGAGGTGGTAGTTAAACCCATATGAATAACTGCTTCAGTGTATAATTAAAGTGCACCCTAGGTACCAAGTGTGACTAAGGTAGGTCAGAGTAGGAGGGGGAGCTCCTTAGTTTGGTGACTGTGGCCACAGGTCTCAGTAATGTGTTCTAATACATCAGCAAAGAGAAGAGAGTGAGGACAAGAGAAGAAATTTCCCCAGAAGGGGTTCATGCCTCCAGGCAGGCCTATAACCAGCCACACACAAGTGTGTTTAGGCATCTGACACTTTTATTTTCCTGGTGCTCCTTTCTCCCATTTCTATAAATTGTGTCATTTAGACTTAATCACCCTGGAGAATCTGCACTGATACAAAAACCTATAAGGATTCTTCCTCAGAACATTTTACAATACCCAAAGCACTTGCCTACATTTAGGGAGATAGTAAGACATTGAAAAAAGGTCAGATTTTATGTAAAATCTATGATGCATTGCTTGTCAATCCATCCTCTAGAGGAAGTGGAGCAGGCAGGGGGACAGATCTTTCTTTAGGAGAGAAAGTAGATAGGGGCTTCTGCTGGAACTACTTTTTCTCTTGCATCGGATGAGCCGCTTCTCCACTAGTAAGAGGCAAGCAGGAATAGGAAGCAGTCCCAGGCATTCTCCAGCTAGGCACTTGCTTTTCCTGCTGCTCCCAATTCTGATTCCCTTAGCTAGGGAATGAGTCCTCGCCACACCAAGGAGCTCTGGGGCTGGGATTCAGGATAGTAGACATTCTCCCTCCACTTTTAATGGAAGCTGGGGAGCTGTGCTGCTTACCCTTCTGTGAAAAGTGCTAAAGTAACAAGTGACAACAGCCACCCACATGATTTGGTTTAACGAAAGGTCAAATACATTTTTAATGTAGTACCACCAGCAGCTCAAGAGCCTTGGCAGGCTTTCTTAATTTCCTCATCTCTAGTCAATCCCACCACTTTGGTATCCGGTGATTCCTCCTTTGTGAGACCTGCTAATGCCCTCACTTGTAAGAGAAAAACAGAAGACATCTCTGTAGCTGCAGCATCTCTCTGCTCATAAACTTGGAGTAATTCAGTGAGTGGCAGAGGAATCGGAACAGCTGGGGCCAAGGGTTCCCTGTTTTACCATCCATAAGGGCAAACAATAGGAGGGATGAGGTGGAGAGGAGTGAGCAGGGGGCAGGATCTTGGGGGAAGGACAGGAGCAGGAGTGGAGCCTCAGGGAAAGGAGCAAGGCAGGGCAAGATCTAATTCCATACACATGCTCCTACCTGGGCAGGCATCCATTCATCCTACCCCAGGGCAACATAGTGCTGTAAGGAGGATAAACCCCTGCACTGCAAGGGACATTGAAGAAAAAGCGTCTCACCGAGCTGATACAGAGTTGAAAAGAGGAAAATGTACAAGTAGACTGTATTGGATCATTTATTTCCACCGTTCATTGTGGTGCACACGGGAGTAACTCCAGCAGACTACATTTTGGCTGTGTTGACTGACAGATATTTTGTGAGAATTTGTACACTATAGTGCTTTTCAGTACAGTTTCTCCTTTAATTATATTTGCAGTGGTTACTATTCCAGCAGAATTGATTGATTAAAATCAGAAATGATAGTCAATCCTAGTTCGGAGTGACCATGCTGACAAAATATGGTCTCATTGGTTCCTTGTATTTCCCCGACTCTCTATATCCAGTTATTGCCTCTTATCCTTCACTTAGGGTATATCTACACTAGCTCGGTAGTTCGAGCTAGGTAGGCAAATGAGGGCAACCGGAGGAGTACCAGTTCCATGAGGAGGTTCCACGAGGAGTACCGGTAGTTCAAATTAGAGATCCTAATTCAAACTACCAACTCCGTGCTGCTTGTAGCCGTGGGCACGGAGTTCAGACTAAGGGGGATTTAAAAATGGCGGTGCCCGGGAAGATGCAAATGAAGTCCGGGATATTTAAATCCTGGGCTTCATTTACAACTCCGGTTGCCCTCATTTGCCTACCTAGCTCGAACTACCGAGCTAGTGTAGACATACCCATAGACTGAAAGCTGTTTGGGGCAGAGACTGTTTTTTGTTCTGTATTTCTCTAGTTCCTAGCACACTGGAGTTTTGGTTCAGGCTTGGCATTCCTAGACATTACAGTAATACAAATAATAAATTATGATCATAGTATTTCTCATAATCCAATGGTATGGAGTTGACTCATGAATAAGATCTATTCACTCTAGCACACAAGGGCAAATATAAACTCTCTCCACTGTCTGCAGGAGATGAATTACAAAAAAGCTATTTTAATGAAAGGATTCACCCAGTGTTGCTGTCATCCTTGTGGGAGTCAGGGCAGATGGTGGAAGTGCAGTAGTTAGGGCAGATGTGGGGTTGCTCAGGACAGGGTTTGGGGTGTTCAGGACAGTGGGTGAGGGCGCAGATGTCAGAGTAGGGCATTGGGTGTGGGATGTTGGTGGGAATGCAGGAGTCAAGTCAGGAGGCTGGCAGGTGAGGATCTGAGGGCAGGGTGTAGTGACATAGGCCTGGGGATTCAAGGCAGGGGGCAGAGAGGTGTGAGGGGCTCACCGGCAAAGATGGTGCTGCTCCAGTGATGGTGGCTTCCTCTGGCAACTCGGGCAGCGTTGTCTGGCCTCAGACAGTGAGAGGGCCAGCCCCGGCAGTGCTTTCAGGGGAGCCATGGTGGCAGGGATGCTGGCCATCGGGATTCCTCCCACCCTGTCCGGTGTTGCCTCAATGGGGTTATAGCTGTCCAGGTCCCCATTTCTGACTCCTTGCTGTCCCCTGTGACCATTATACAGTGTAACTGTCCCTGCTAGCAAAGCCCTCCTTTTCTGTTTTATGAGAAACTGTTGCATTCCTGGCCCATTCCATTGTCCCTTACCTTGCTTTAAGTTATGATAAAAGTGGTCCTAGCTCTTACTGTTTAGTAGGAGCTCTTGAACAACTAGACACAGACTCAGACAGACAGATAAACACTCTCAAATGTATGGTAGATGTGAAATGACTGCCCAGGAAGGAATACTGCAGAAAGGAGTCTGGGAGACATAGTGGAACTCAAGCAAAATATGAGTCAGCATTGTAACACTGTTGCAAAAAAACCAAACAAACCACAAACATCATTCTGGGATATATTAGCAGTAGTTTTGTAAGACATGAGAAATAAATCTTCTGCTGTATTTTCATGCTGATGAGGCCTCAACTGGAATATTGTGTGAGGTTCTGGTTACCACATTTCAGGAAAGATGTGGACAAATTGGAGAAAGTCCAGAGAAGTACAACAAAATAGATCTAGAAAACATGACTTATGAGAGAAAATTTTTAAAAATGGTATAATCTGAACAAGAGAAAACAGAAAGGGGGCATGATAATAGTTTCCAAGTACATAAAAGGTGGCTACAAAGAGGAGGGAGAAAAATTGTTCTTGTTAACCTCTAATAACAGGACAAGAAGCAACCAGGGCAATTTAGGTTGGACTTTAGAAAAAACTTTCAAACTGTCAGGGTGGTTAAACACTGGAATAAATTGCCTAGAGAGGTTGTAGAACCTCCATCATTGGAGATGTTTAAGAACTGAGTCAACCAGTCAGGAATAGTATAGATAGTGCTTGTTCCTGCCATGAGTTCAGGGGACTGGAGTAGAGCATTTCTCAAAGTTCCTTCCAGTCCTGTGGTTCTGTGGGGGTGGGAGAGGCAACATTGAGAAGGAACCTGCACTGCTCTCACCAGGGGAAGCCCCAGTTCCTGTGCCCCCCAGGGTTGGGCCCAACTCCCCACTCCTCATGTGTGGTTTGCCCCCCTGTTACACCGCGGGTTCCCCCTCAGGCTTACAGCCCTCTAATCATCAGGTTTACCCACAAATGGGCGCTCGCCCTTTCCTCACAACCTGGTGCTCCCCTCTTCCCAGATCCCTTCATCTAACAGCCTACTAGTGATCTTCGTGAGTCTGCCCCAGTTCAGCGGGACTCACTTGGTCCAGTGTTCAGCGGAAAGAGAGGGGGACTTGGGCCCGCCCCCACTCCGGGTCCCGGCCCAGGACCCTAAAGACAGTGAACTGGATTTGCTGTCTGGTTAGTGGGGAATTTCCCCATAACTCACCAACCCTCAGGGGGGAGGGGAGGTTGATCCTTCTCCCGCCCCGTCCTGGGCCACTTCTTCCTTTCCTCTGTGGTTGCCGGTTTGGCGTGGATCCGTGCGAGGTCCTCAGTGGTTCCATCCTGGGAGTCCTCCTGAGCCAGCTTCCCTATGCCCTTGGCTCCCGTTTCACTCCGTTCCTCCTCCCCTCAGCGGGGCTGGGACACCATTTAAATTGCCACCGAACGCAGCCCCTCTCAACCCCTTCTCCTCCCTCCCCCCCATGGCCCCACCCTGTTGCCCCTAATGACGTCAGCCGGCGTCTTACCCTTGCTGTCTTCCGCCCGGTCCCTGACGGTCCTGGAGCATGCCGGGCGGGACCGCCAGTGGGCAGCGTAGGGATCCGGGAGCTCAGCCGCCTCTGGGTCCAGTGCCTCCCCTGAGGTACTCCCCGCGGCGCACTCGCCACTAAGCGCTTCCCCCAGCAGCCGCGAAGTGCGGGGCACCAGGAGCTCCACCTGATCGGAGCCCAGTGCCCCGTCTAACCTCCCCCCCATATTGTTAGAGGTGCAGCTGGGTCAAACCTAAGCAATGTGGTAGAGAGTCAAGCCCAACCCCATTGAATAGAAGCTGCAAGAGTCTCCATTGTGGTGTGAGTCATAGAGACAAACAAATCATGGACAAATGGGAAAACTGTACTATCCTTGACTTTTTTCCCACCCTGACAAACCTGCAGCTGTAATCTGTTATTTATGTGTGGATATGTGTGAATGATTATGCATATACATACATATGTGTGTGTGCATGCAATTAGATGTCTTTAATAAGTAGTTACATTAATTTCTGTTTACCTAGCTTTCGGATTCATCAAAACTGCCCATGCAATTTTCTGTTGAAACTTAGAAATACAAAACTATAATCATAATGTCATCCATTCTTCCCCTTCCTTATCATGGTGTGAAAATAATAATTATACTGTATCTATATGTAGATATTTTTATTTGCACTCTTTTACATATCATATATTTCTATTCCTGTCCATTTCTGTCTGTGGCTATGTCTATACAGCAGCGTTATTTCAAAGTCCGTGTCTACACTACAAGCAGTTATTTCAACATAATGTCAAAAAATGGCAAACTGGAGGCCTTCTTACTCTGACTCCTGTAACCCTCATTTTATGAGGAGAAAGGGAAGTTAGACAAAGAGTGCCCCTTTTTGGACTTCCTGCTGTGTAGACAGCACAAAAAGCCGAAATAAGCTATTTTGACTTAAGCTACGCAATTGATGCAGCTCAAGTTATGTAGCTTATTTCAGCTTTAGCCCTGCTGTGTAGATGTGCCCTGTGTAATTAACCCCTGAACATTTTCATTTATATGTGACATGCTACCTTTCTGAAAATTCCCCATAAATAATCTGTTAAATTTGATACCAGAAAGTAATATTTTGTTTTAGTTCAGATAAAAAGAGTCAGAATTTTTATGCCCATCCTCCTCTCTAAAATTTAGACCTTAAGTTAAGGCCCAAGTTCCAAATTCAGAGCACTGTCTATACAGCTAAATTGTGCCCCACCAGCACAAGTCCATAGACACAGTCTAGGAGGCTGCCATGGACTGTGTGGGCATGCCCATAAGTCACTTAAACAATTTGAAAATTGTACCTATTATTCACATCTGTCACTGTTCCATTTTGCCTTTTTTTTCTGTTTTGCAATCTTTTGAAAACAGAACTTGATAGTTTTTAATGTATTTGAAACTGTTCAAAAGTTTTGTCCAAATATATTTCAGCCCATGATGTGCTCAGGAAGTGTGTATTTTCTCTTCTCTCCCCTATTGTCTACCTCTCTCCCACCCAAGGCCACTGAGATAATACGGAGAGGTTGGCTGTGTAAACTTTTCTGGCGTCAGCAGGGCATTTCCATTTGAATACATATATACGTACATGGAAACAAAAAGTGAGCTCCCCAAAGCTACTGCAACAAAACAATTGTAAAGGGAACGGGGTGATCTGAACGTGTTCAAAACTGAATATAGGTGGTAAATAATTTTTATGAAACTTTTTTCACTTTTCTCTAGCTCCGGTCATAGGTCTTTCTCGGGCACCCATCAACAAAATGCCCAAAGCATCTAGTAATAGTTATAACAGATAACATAAGTATTAGCTATAAAACGACATCATTTCATTTCTCAGGTGTGATGAGTCGTGATATTTCAATTTTTGGATCAGCTTTTGACTTTGATTTCTATCAAATATGCCCACGCAGGGTGAAATTCACTCCACCCACATAAAACACATTAATCAGGATTTAGGTGGGTAGAGCTCAAGATATTTGCATATTTGGAATCTTCTCCCTCACACCCAACATAAGGGACTGTAATAGTAGCCTCTTCAGTGCTAGCTGTGCGAGATATTGGGGCCATTGGATCATCAGCAAGGAATTTGCCTGGGGAGCGTAGTGTGGTGGGTTTGAGTCCTGTCCCTCTCTCCGCCCTCCCAAGCAGCCACTGAACAGCTATCACCAGTTGCCCCAGGGATGGAGCTGGCTTCGGCATTAGGAAGGCAGCTCAAGTTCCATCCACCCTGGGAGTGCCCAGACAGCCAACACAGGATAAGGGACCCTTGGGAGGTAGGGTGGGTTCTGGAGTGGGCTAGGGGATATGGCATTTGCTGGGAAGTGCAGCGTGATGGGCTCGAGTCCCACTCTGGGAGCGGCTGGGCAACCAACACTGGCTATACCCCAGGGATGGAGCTGGCTCCCGCATTAGGAAAGCAGGATAAGGGACCCTCTGAAGGTAGGGAGGTGGGTGGGTCTGGAGTGGCCCCAGAGATGGAGCATGGAGGGAGGGAGGTGGAGTGGCCTAGGGGATAGGGCCTTTGCCTGTAGATAGCAGGGTTGTGGGCTTAGGCTCCACCCACCCTGGGCATGGCTGGATTGCCAACACCAGTTGTCCCAGGGATGGAGCATGGAGATGATTTTTGTCATTGCAGAGGCATCTGTGTACACCCATATGACCCGTGGAGCCTCATGCTGTCCCTCTGCATAGATTTAAGTGGTGTAAATAGGCCTTCCCTCAGAGTAGGGTTTCCAACTGTCTACTCACATGAAACACCATTCAAACACCTTTCCCCACTCCCTGTCCCATGCTCGAGGCCATGTCCCATCTGCCAGGCCTTCTCTGAGACCCCACCCCCATTCGCTCCATCCCTCTCCATTGCTCATTCTTGTTCACCTTCACTCACTTTCCCGAGGCTGGGGCAGATGATTGGTGTGCAGGCTCTGGGCTGCGGGTTGGTGTTTGGAGTGTGGGAAGGGAGTCAGAGATGGGACAGGATGTTTAGGTGCAGGAGGGGATGCGGGCTCTGGGAGGGAGTTTGGATATGGAAAGGGGCTAAGGCCTGAGGCAGGAGGTTGGGGTGCGAGAGGAGGTGGGGATGCGGGTTCTGGCCAGGCAGCACTTATCTCAGGCAGCTCCTGGAAGCCATTTACCAGACTTTTAGCAGCCTATTAAAATCTCCTAGATGAGCTTTTACTGGCTCCTGGGAGACAATTCTGTGAGATTCCTGGCCAAGCCAGAAGGATTGGCAACCCCGCCTCAGAGCATTCCCCAGCAGTGCAGCTGCTGCCAGAGGCATTAACATGGGCTTTTTACTGGGATGAAAAGAAAAGAGGTATTGAGGGGCAGTGACAAAAGCTTATTCCACTTTTCCTCACTCAATATAGGGGTAACTGAGGGCATATCTACACTACAGAGTTTTTTTGGAAAAACTGCCATTTTTCTGAAAAAACTTCAATTACGTCCACACTGCAATTGCATTCTTCTGAAAGAAAATCAAAAGAACAGAGGGGTTTTTCCGACCTTGGTAATCCCCATTCTTTGAGGAAGAAGCCTTTTTCCAAAAGAGCTCTTTTGGAAAAAGGCGTGTGTGGACAGGGAAGAGGGAGTTCTTTCAAAAGAAGAGGAAAGAGGAAAAAGCACAAGGTGGCCACTCTGTCCATAGTAATCACAGCTTAAATGAGAGAGAGCGTCCATTCAGTGTGGATGCTAATTTTTTTAAAAGTAGATCATTTTTTTGATGCACTTTTACAGTGTGGGCACTCTCTTTTGAAAGAAGTTTTTCCAGAAGATCTCTTCCAGAAAAGCTTCTTCTGAAAGAAGTCTGCCATCTAGACGCAGCCTGGGAGAAGTTCTATGACCCTTGATATACTGGAGGTCGCACTAGATAGATTTCATGGCCCCTTATGGTCATAAACTCTATGAACCAGATCAGTTAGACAGGCTGAGGAGTCATGGAGGTAGAGTCAGATTTTCTTCTACTCCTTTTGCTCCTTTGTCCCCTCCGTGCCCACTGTTTGTGCAAGGAAATGCAAAGTGAACAGCTGTCCCTGACTCAGATAAAAAAGGAAATGGGAGTCGGGGGAAAAAGTCTGCCTTTCCCTATGCACAGCTGTGTAATTTCTGTGATCATCTGGCCCTTTTGTAGAAGCTGACCTACACATCAAGACAGATAGGAATTGTGCTGAGCTATCTAGAAAGTCAATTAAGTGAAGTTTATAGTAGCTGATATGCAGGGTTGTTCCATATACCTGACTTTGTTTACTCCAGATCTCAGACTTTATTCTGCGTGACAGAGATGGAAAAGAAAAGTTGTGATTTGTCCCGAACATCACTCCTTTAATATCTGCCATTATGAAGATTCAGGGGATTGAGAAAGAGACCAGGAGGGAGAGGACATGCATGTAAATAATGTTTCCATTGTGTTGCTCCTCTTTAAATGTTCAATAGAGTAAGTGCCAGTGTCTTTCGCCCTTGCAAAGAAAAAGGCAATACTTTATTTTTAAGGAGGAAAGCAATCAATACTTCTAAATAGGAAAAGTTAGAAATGGAACATGTGTGCATGCTCAACTTAACCAAAGGCAGTGACACAGGCTATGTCTAGACTGCAGGCTTCTTTCAGAAGAAGCTTTTCCGGAAGTGATCTTCCAAAAAAAACTTCTTCCAAAAGAGAGCATCCACATTGCCAAAGCACATCAAAAAAGCGATTTTAGACAGATAGCATCCACACTGAATGGATTCTAGCTTTCATTTAAGCTGTGATTACTATGGATGGAGTGGCCACCAGGCCACCGATGCTTTTTCCTCTTTCCTCTTCTTCTGAAAGAACTCCCTCTTCCCCATCCACACATGCCTTTTTCCGAAATAACTCTTTCAAAAAAGGCTTCTTCTTCATAGAAAGTGGTTTACCAATGTCAGAAAAACCCCTCTGGTCTTCCGGTTTTTTTTTCAAAAGAACGCGATTGCAATGTGGACATAAGTGAAGATTTTTCCGAAAAATGGCCGTTTTTCAAAAAAACCTCTGGAGCATAGACATAGCCACACTGTCTCCACCTACAAATAAAGATAAAAAGAGAGGTGAATTTCTGAAGGGGAAGAGAGAAAGAGAAAAAGAGAAAGAATAAGATTTTGATTAAAAGAATGACTTCCCATAAAAGTCAGGGGGTAAGAAGATGAGAAACCCTCAAAAATGCAGTGTGTCAGCAGAAAGTGAGACTGAGAAAAATACAGTAGGATTTCTTTGCCTATTAGATCCCATTTTTGCATTAAATATTGGCTAATCTCTGTACCCTGCTATCTGCTTAAATACTATTTTAAAATGCCCCCATGGGACAGTTATCAATTCATTTTACTACCTCTATTTTTAAATTTCTAATAAGCAGAAGAGTTCCTTTTTACTTGCAGTGGGTACAGTTATATTAAAATGAATGTGGTTCTGTCCCACAAATGAGAACACATTACATAGACACATTGGCTCAGGTATGAGAGATTGGAGATTCTTTAATGATTGCTCTGCTGAAATGAGAGACAGTCACGTGACTAGGTGTCACACCATTAAAAATAGTCATGATTAATTACACAGTTTTAAAATTGTGAACATAATTGTGCTGGTAAACATTAATAGTATATCATTTATTTAAATATTTTGGAGGTGTATTCTACATTTTCAAATATATTGATTTCAATTACAATGCAGAATGTACAGTGCTCACTTTATTTTATTCCAAATATTTGCATTTTTAAAAACAAAAGAAACAAAAGAAATAGTACTTTTCAATTCAAAAACATTTACTAAATTTAAATTGGTATTCTATTGCTTAACAGTGCGATTAAAACTATGATTAATCATGATTAATTTGTGAGTTAATAGTGAGTTAATTGCACTTGACAGCCGTACATATGACCAATCAATTTTAACCACTCAGCTCCAATTGAGTGTCACGACAATAAAAATTAACAACTGAAAACAAGTCAACATTACTAATACGATTATGAATATTACAGTGTCTCTGTTTTGCATCTTAGCTGCTCAGGTATTTTCAGTTTAGCCAGTAGAAGTGTTAAAACTGCCCCAGAATGCACTTGAAGTACTTATGCAGTTATTTTCGTACTGCCATGTAATGTGGTATCACTTGCAGAGAATTCTAGACCTGTGATTTCTGTCATATTGGAGGTATAATAAGTAGTACAGTATGCCTTGAATCGTTTGTTACAGACATTCACAAAATACCAGGTTTTTTTTCAAAACCATACTATGCAGAGCTAATTTGAGTAAGAAGTGCTTGGGTCTTACTGTGATTGGCAGTATAAAAACCCTAAGACAGATATTGATAACGTTGGGTATTTCGCAAACCAGAATTTTATTGATGAAGAGATTACACATTAAGCAATCTACTTGTACAGTTTGGACAATAAATGACTATTTTGTGCCTATCCTGACCTATACTAACATCTCTTTGCCTACCAGAGCAATAGCAATGAGCAACCAAGGATTTACTCATGAGGGAAGGAATTTTTGGCTGCTGTAAATCTGATATATTCATCTCTAGGTCAGCACCTCTGGCTCAGAGGTAATGAATGGAGAAGGAGGGGACTAGAACAGCACATTAGACCCACTACAAAGGTACACAAGTTAGAGCAGCCTGAAGGCCAGTTCAGCCTCCAGCTATCTCCAGAATCAGAAGGGTAGGGAAGTGGTTTGGATATTTGCCTTCCATACTTTCCACTTTCTTTTCATAGAACTGAAGATTAATCCCTTAGTATTTTTTAAACAATGCTGAGACACAAAATTCCTGTTCTGATGGTATTGTTGGCTACAAAACAGGAAGATCTTCCTTTTACCCTCTTCTCATCTTACTTTTCTCCCTTACTTCTATCATCTCATTTTATTTGCTCTGCTTTGATTTTTCCTTCTTCTCATTTCCTTGTCCTTTCCCCTTCCCTTTCTCCTTTTTCTGCTCTTCATCTTTCCTGTCTTCTCCTTCTTCCTGTCCTTTTCTTCCTCTTTCCATATTCCTTTCTTTTCTCCATTTTTGTTCTCTATACTTTTCATTTTTCTTCCCTGATCTTTATTTTCTCTCTTTTTCGTCCCTGCTGTCTCTTTTCCTCTTTCTCCCTTTCAACCTTCATTTCTTCTGCTTCCTTTCCCCCTTTCTCCACCACTAGGCTGCAACCACAAGAGGGAGGCATGATCACATTCACTTGAAGAGCTTCAACACTGACTTTCCAGTGAAAACAATGGGAGTCAGTGGCATTTTGGAGACTAACAGATTTATTAGGGCATAAGCTTTCAGGGATAACACTCACTTCATCCATTACTGAATGTCCAGGCAGGTTAAACCCCTACAGGTTTGTGTGTGTTACCATTCCTTTATGTCTGATCTGTGTTCATTTATCCTTTGGCATAAAAACTGTTCAGTTTGGCCAATATGCATAGCAAAGGAGCATTGCTGGCACTTGATGGCGTATATCACATGGATGTGAAGTTGTATGAGCCCCTGAGGGTGTGGTTTATGTAGTTAAGTCCTGTGATGGTGTCACTTGTATAGATGTGTGGACAGAGTTGGCAATGGGGTTTGTTACAGGGATTGGTTCCTGGGTAAGTGTTTCTGTGATGTGGTGAGTAGCTGCTAATATTTGCTTCAGTCAGGGGGCTGTCTATAGGCGAGGACTAGTCTGTTTCTCAAGGTCTGTGAGAGAGAGGGATCGTTTTCCAGGATAAGTTGTAGATTGCCAATGATGTATTGGCGGAGCTTTAGCTGAGGACTGAAGATGATAACCAGTGGGGTTCTGTTATTCACCTTATTGGGCCTGTCCTGAAGCAGGTGGCTTCTGGTTACTCATCTGGCTCTATTAACATGTTTCTTCACTTTCCCAGGTGGGTGTTTAAGTTTTAAGAATGTTTGATAAAGATTCTGTAGGAGTTTGTCTCCTTGGACATTCAGTAATGGATTTGAAAGGAGCCATCCTTTTCCAAAAGAATTTCAAAAGCCAATTACAAAGGGAGACAGCTGAACTGGAATTCATTAGCAAATTTGACATTATCAACTCAGGACTGAATAAAGATCTCAACTAGCTAACACAGTACAAATGTTTCCCCTCTCTGAATATTGATATCTCCAGACCAAATGCTGTGAATGACCCACTTCCAACCTGACTCTATTAGCTTTATTAACACAAGCAACTTCTTCCTTGTTACTCCTGCTTCTGTAACTTCCACTCCAATTCATCTGATGAAGTGGGTTTTACCCATAAAAGCTTATGCCCTAATAAATCTTCTAGTCTCTAAGGTGCCACAGAACTGCTCCTTGTTTTGGCATATGCAAACTAACGCAGCTATCCCTCTGAGGCTTAATTCCAGAGAAAGGCAGTGTTTGGAAAGGTGGACAGTGGCACATTCTTAGAACTTACATTACATATTGCTACATAGATCCTGCTGGAGGACAGGATTGGTGTTATGACAGACTGGAACTGGTGGACATGTTGCTTCACAGGCATTTAAGAAAACAAGTTTCCTGCCCCCAAATAGCAATACAGCTGGTGATCTAAATTACAAGGTGATGACAGATGGTCTAATTTAGGACATGCAGCCCTGGTTTCATCACAGTTTTAACAAGTGCCCTTAGGCAACTCGCTGTAATCTCACTGTGCTTTCATCTGCACAGTGAGGATAATACTTACCTGCCTTACAGGTGATCCATGAAGGGAATCCATACTCTAATCATTAGACTGAAGATGCAATATAATCTCTCAGCACTGCTTTTCCTAAATGACCGAACACTCTCCCAATAGTTTGATATACTACACGCCTTCCTGTTGAACCCAAGGTGGTCTCACCCCCCCCCCCCCCCCCCCCCCCCCCCACTCCATTGAATGAGCTATTCATTTAGGGAAAGATTAAATAAAAATGCTGTATTTAGGACAGTTACTGCATATGATATCTAGCAATCATTCCTATATCCTAGAAATACATTTTAAGAAATAAAAATGTGAAACCAAGCAAACAAACAGAGAAATGCTGTTAAATGGAGTGCAGAGTGTTGCTTGTCCTGTGTGTATTGCGCTGTATTGTGCTGTTTTCCCTCAGTGAAAATAAAGAGTTAGAAATGCAGCAGACGTGATGTAAGTGATAGCTCTGGTTGACATTAAGGGGTAAATTTTAAGCCATGAGGCCCCTCTGTCGACCCAGAAATACAGTTTGCATGTCTAGGTTCTTGTGTACGCTCCCTGCAGGTGGAGATATTTGCACCAAGGATTTTGGCCTTGCAGGTGTCTGATGAGTGTGTACAGTTATGTAAATGAATGCTTTCCTTTACCATCATTGCTATTACTTGCATTACAGGAATTCCTAGGACTCAACCATGTTTGTGTCCCTATCATCCTACGTATTGTATGTGAACATAGCAGGAGTTAGCCCCCGCCCCAAAGAGCCCAGGATCCGAACAAACAAGACAATGGAGGGGAAGAAGACTTGACCAAGGTCAAACAGGAGGTCTGTTACAGAATCATGAAATGAACTTGGATTGCTCACGTCCCAACTCAGTACCTTAACTACAAAACCTTATGTTAGGCATAAAACTTCTTTGCAAGTGGAGTGTCCTTCTGTGGTTTCACTTCAGAAGTAATTTTTTTCTACATTTGACCATTAACATTATAAACCAGATTAGCAATTAAAATTTACTAACAAAGAGCAAAAGTTCTGCAACATCTCTCTCTCTATATAAAAAAGTTGAATGATATCATTGGCCTACTTGAAAGTGGTGTCTCAAGTGTCAAGAAAGCATCTCGCTTACTTGCACTTAACCAGGACCAACTGCAAAACTGAGATGTGTCTGTAGATCCATCTGTAACATGTAGTACATGAGCAATAGACCAGTTAACTGTTTTTTTCTATACAGCTTCATTTGTTCACTTTTCTATATAATCGGTGCAAGATTAACAGGCTCTCTGGCTGTGAAAGCAGCCAGAGAGAAGGAGATTGGCAAGCATAGTGAGCACAAGGTGCAGCCACCTAGTTTCTATTTATTTCTATTTTCTTATAAGAAACAGAGATTTGGCCATTTTTGGATACTCTTAATCTCAGCAAAATAGTCTTAAATTTTTGCATAATATTTATTCCTAACCTTTGTTTCGAGTGCACCACTGCTTCTTTACTTCACACTTCTATTCATCTTGGGAGATATAATAAGCTTGCTGATGAACATTCCTACAAACTATGTGAAGTTCACTTCCCAGAATGTCATGCAAGACGCTTTTGCCCATTTCCCAAGTAAATTGTTGTCATATGGGAAGGCACAGGTTAAGTGTTGTTTCTGGAGGTTAAAGGGCAGCAAGGAAATAAAGCCATAGATGTTTGTGTTGGAAGGAGGAGCATTGTAGTCCACTTCTAGAATTTACTTGTCATTCCCAAAATCCCAGCATCCCACCTGCCTCTCAAACCCTATCTCTCCATTTCATATGCAAGCTAAGCAGAAACATTAATTTGATAGTTTAGCGCTATATTTTGGGTGATGGTAATTTTCCCTTTGCAATTTCATATGAATATTGAGCATGGGGAAATTGAGAACATGAGCCCATACTCCAGGAGTGGCCTCTCTTTAATGGTAAAAGGGCAGCTTGCAGCACCTCCCATTCTCTATCAGACTTAGCAGGGGAGCTTGGGATCCCTGCCTTGCAACACGGTGGATTCTGTTTAGTGAGGAAGAATGTCTCGGACTTCTGCCCAGTGGGGAAGGGTCGTGGGGCTTCAGCCCAGCAAACAGCACCTGCCAGGACTCCGGGCATCTGCAGGAGGGACTGAAGCACCAAAACACATCAGGCACCTCCTGAGCTCCAGCCCCTGACAGGTGTGTGTCGGCTCTCAGACTTCTGAAGGTTGTTGTAGGCAGCTCAGAGGGCCAGTAAGTTTGGCCACCCCTGCCATGCTCTTTACTGAAGAGTGCCAACCCTCTTTGATCTCCAAATAAAACCCTGTTTGAACAAGGCCATCCAGATCAGTTTAGATGTAGTGTCAGTGCTGCAGTACAGCATTCTACTTATGCACACTCACAATTCATGTTAGCAAACTAGTAAAAGCAGTTAAAACAGTTTTGACCTCACTTCTTGATTATCCTGCACCAAATCCCAACTTGTTTTGTTTCTTTAGCAATGCCAGTGTTCCTCCCTTGTTGCTACATAAATTCAAATGTACAAGAGTGCCTTTTAGTCAGGGTTACAGTAACACATAACTGCATGTTTGGCAACAATGTTTTATATCATGCTTTCCTTCTCAATGTTTTGTTGTGCTGGTGGTTTTTTACTGTCGCTTGCTTCTGACAAAAGCACACAAATGGAAACCCTGAGGCTTCTATTGCTAAACAATTGTGTTTCTCATTTATATGTTGTCAAGGAGATTAAAGACAGATCTTCAAATTATAGCATGAGAAGCCCCAATATCTGTGAGTCTTTCCGTATTCTTTATTGATTGGACCCATCTTTTGATTTACATTTGACTGAATGCTTCCTGCTTATCAGTAGTGTCTGAGTCCACAAAAGTAGAAAAATTGTGAGATAACTAGAAAACTTTAAAACTGGAAAAAGATCCAGCTTATAGTTTTATCTGTGTATTTGTTTTGTCTCCTCTCCCATGCTTTGTCTATTAAAAATAAAGCTTCATACATTTGATTGTTGGTCAGTGGCCTAGAGGAAATGAGTATTGGAGGCACAATCAGATTCCCAATGTATTCAGTGCATGCAACACATTTTAACAGCCACCACTATAATTGGTACACTTATAGGCAGGTCCAGAAAGGAGACCAAGGACTGAACTCAGGTTGGAAAGTAGACTGCCCTCTTGTCCCTTGACATGACTTCTTATGCTGTTTCTCCATCTCATTTCTGTCCCCCCTCTCATTCCTGGGCTGTCAAAATCTGACTAGAAAATGAAAATCCCTTCTGGCACAACAACAAAAAAAGTCTTGTTTTTGAGAAATGTTTGTCCTAAATGGGCATGAAAACTCAGAGCTGCAGAACTTTTCACAGAAAGGGATTTTAGAACCATTCTGTGCTGGTTGGTTTCTTCTTTCTCCCATGCCCTTTCCCAGCTGCCTACCTAGGCTACATCTAGACTGCAGGCTTCTTTCAGAAGAAGCTTTTCCAAAAGTGCTGTTCCAAAAACATTTCTTCTGAAAGAGCGCATCCACACTGCCAAAGCACATTGAAAAAGCAATCTGCTTTTTCGAAAGATAGCATCCACACTGAATAGACAGTATCTCACATTTAAGCTGTGATTATTATGGACAGAATGGCCACCAGGCATCTGTACTTTTTCCTCTTTCCTCTTCTTTCAAAAGAACTCCCACTTCCCTGTCCACACACGCCTTTTTCCAAAAGAGCTCTTTCAGAAAAAGGCTTCTTCCTCATAGAAGGAGGATTACCAACGCCAGGAAAACCCTCCTGTTCTTTTGATTTTTTTTTCAAAAGAATGTGATCGTAGTGTGGACATAATTGAAGTTTTTGCGGAAAAATGGCTGTTTTTCAAAAAAAAAAAAAACTCTGTAGTGTAGACATAGCCCTAGGAGGCTGTTGTGAATTTCACTTTATGCCCTCAGGTGGAAAGGGAAATTGGCAAGATTTTTCTAGGCATGCTCCACAGGCTGAGCACCCAGGCTCTCTGTCTCTCCCCCAGAGAGGCAGGGTGATGAGGGAAGAAGGAGGGAAGCAAAGAGCAGTCATTCAGTGTGCCAGCCATCACACACAGTCTGGCTGCAGCTCTCTGCCTTCCTATCTGGAAGGCTGTTGTCAATTTCGCTTTCTCCCTATAAGCAGACATTGAAATTAATAAGAGTTTTACAAGTGGGTAGCTGATGAGCCATCATTTCAATTTTCAATTGCATGCATCTGATGAAGTGGGTCTTTGCCCATGAAAGCTTATGCTCCAATACATCTGTTAGTTTATAAGGTGCCCCAGGACTCCTTGTTGCTTTTGTTTGGTTACCTTTCTGTAGCTGTACATTTGACTATCAGCTGTAGGTATAATATTTGTATTTATATCATGCTTTACATTTTTAAACATTCTATAAACAGTATAGTCCTTCAGTTATTTCTAGATGTCTTTACTCATCAGTACACTGCAGCTCATTTTCATTCAGCCCATATTATAGGAACCAAATAGAAATTATTATGCAAATTGTTGCACAAGATACATCATATAGTTAGATCCAAATGTTCGGAGCAACCTTAAAAAAAGGCTTTGTCCTTTTCATTACTTCTGACATGTTTAACACACAGGGCATAATTAATGAGTGCTTAACCACAGAATCTTGCCATCCATCACTATAATTCACAAGACATGTTAGAAATATTTTGCCTAATGACGGATTTACAGACTAATTAAAACTAAATTGTTCAATTAATATATTGATCTCAAATATAATGATTTAAGATATACTGTTCTTTGTACATTGGTTCCAAAAGTTATACAAAAGGCTAAATGAAAAATCTCCAGATCTATTCATTGCCATTCCAGGCATAGATATACCATTTTTGTAGAACTTGGCTAGAGTAGACTAAACAAAATGATTTCCTGCCATCTCTGATGACTAGATGCAAAAATAATTTGTCCTTTGAGATGTCCTCAGAAGCAAAGAAAAAATTTCTTAGACTCTCCAATGTGCCTTTCATGAGAAAGTAATTAAACTCACTGACTGTGCCATCCACATGTTTAAGTCAGATAACAATGTAGTTGACCATCGTAGTCCCTATGCTGAAAAGACAGTAATCAGAAGACAAATGTGACTGACACCCAATTTACCTTAGGAAATTTCATTGACATTTCTTATTAGTAATGCTAAGTCAAAAATTCAATTTTATTATGTACATGAATGCAGCATATGATGCTGATTTTTAAGTGCAGTAAAGGTATACAGGACATCATTCAGTAACTACATTAAATTTACTTTCTCCCCTGTGCTAATAATCCATCATTCATAGTGTATTATTATCATTGTGTATTCTTATGGTGTGCTTTCACCAAAAGTGAAAAATCCATGTTCATTTAATTTAAAATCCAGATCTTACTGATCCCTCTCTCTCATTTTTCTCCTCTATTCAATGCCAGCATGCTAGTGCCCTTGTTTTCCTTTCAAGTGTTGTTGTACCCATTACTATTTGTGGATATTTATAAACTGCTTGTTAGCTCTGAAATCCTTCATTTGTACAGAAAAGGCAAGACAAGAAAGGAAAGACAAGACCTTCTTGACATCACAATAGCCATTCTAATGCACTTGACTGACAAAGTTAATTAAGCAGTAGGAGTTTCTCAAAATGTTCTAAGCTGAGAGGGAATCAACAACATTTTGAGTTCATTTAGATGTGAAGAAGGCTATTAGCAAGAAAGAAATGTAAACGGTACAGTCTTAAATTAGTACCTCGTTCACATAAATGAACCAGCTCATATAAGTCTTTATCAGACGTCATATAATTTCCTGCATACAAGCAGGACTGTGATTTTGCAACTGCTCATGACTCGAGCTGGGTAGGAGGTGATTTTCCTATCCCACAAAAATGTTTCTCATTCTGCTTTGGGACAAAAGTGAGACTTTTTTTTATAAAGGAATAGAGAGACCATCTCAGCCCAGAGCAAGCAAGAGGGCTAGTGGGTGGAACCACTAGCCCTGAGATTCTGTGGCCTGCATTGTGCAGGGGGTCAGACTAGATGATCAAAATGGTCCCTTCTGACCTTAAAGTCTATGAGTCTATGAGAACCCCAGCTCAAGCCTTTGAATCAGGCAGAGCAGAGCCTTGAACTCAGATCTCCCCCTTCCCACATGAGTGTTAAAAATGACCAGACTGTAGAATCAATGAATCATCATTCAGCCTTTTGTGTCAGAGCCATTCCATTGTATACTACAAGTGAAATATATATGCAACTAGTAGTAGAGCCATCATAGCCTGGTGCTTGTGACACTGGTAGTTCAAGTCCTGCTCTGCCTGATTTGAAATAGGAACCTAAAGAAGAACCTCTAAAATTCCAGTGGAGTGCTCTAACCATTGGGCTATTCGTTATTCTGAATTTGACTGGGAATTCTAGTCTGAAAACCTTTTCCCACCAAAGTGCAACTGATATATAGCTAATAAATGTTTCACTTTTGACAAACTGGCATTTCCAACAAAAAAGTTCTTCAAAAAATGCCCAGCCAATTTTTTTCATGATCAATTTATTTGATGCCTTTATGACAAATGCAGTTGAATTGTGTCAGTACATCCAGGTTTTCTCACAACACAACTTGAGAACCAACAGTGTTTTTGTCTCCACATCTATCATGTCCTTAGCTATATGGACAGAGAATGAATGAACAGGGTGGTACAGCAGCATGCTGAGCAATGTTGTTACACAGATGAGCTACACAATGAGATGAGTTGCACAATGAGTTGAGTTACACAGATGAGTTACACAACGCTGAGCTGTGTTGTTACACAGATTGCTGGGAGTCAGAAGGATTAGCTAATCCGACTCCACAAGCATAGTTAAGGGAGAGGGGGGGCTATGTGCTCTGAAAACAAAAACAAAAATACTGTGTGGTGACCTGACTGCAGGAAGACATTATTGTGCTAGCCCAGCATGGGGCTTGGGCAGCATGCTTAGAAGCTATGATTACTCTGATGTGTGCAGGGATACCCAGGATTGTGAGACCCCATAGTGTGAGAGAGCCCTGTTTGTTCTTGTTGTGGATCAGCTCCCTGAAATCATCAGCCTCTGACAACATAGGTAGTACCTTCCAGATCTCTTTGTATGGGGAGTGGTCAGTGGTACAGGAACAGTTTTAGTAATGGGGGTGCTGAAAGCCAGCTCCCTTCTCACTTCACACACACATACACCATGACCTGGGGGTGGGCCTCAAGCCAGGAGCAGAGTCCCAGAATCAGCAGCCAGGATCTAGGGGGTGGAGTGGGGACAGCAAGCCAGGGCACAGGTGCAGGACCGACAGCCTGTCAGGGTAGTTGAGCACTGAAATAAATTGCCTAGGGGGGTTGTGTAATCTCCATCATTGGAAATTTTTAAGAACCGGTTAGACAGACACTGTCAAGGATGATCTAGACAGTGCTTGGTCCTGCCATGAGTGCCGGGGACTGGACTCGATGACCTATTAAGTTCCCTGGCCTTCTATGATTCTACACCTTATATAGTGCATGCAGTTCTGGTCACCCCATGTAAATATATATATACTAGAAAAGGTATTGGCAAGGGGACCAAAAATTATTAGGGCTGTAGAACAGCCTCCCTATGATCTTCCCAAAGGTTTTTTGAAAGTTTGAGTATACTACATTCAGAAGGCCACCTTGTCACATTCCTGCTGACACTCTCAAAAAATTCCAATGAATTGGTGAACCAGGATTTCCTCTTCCAAAAGCCTCTTTTAGCAGCCTTTAATATTAAAATGTATTGTTGCAGACAGTAATGGTGCAGACAGCATTACCTTTCAGTTGTGTTATTTTCTGAGATGACGAAACAAGTAACTATAGACAATTCCTTTTTTGTCCTGGGGTGGTTTGGAGACTATTTTATCACTCCCTTCTGTTCAAAAGGAGAGACTGAGGGATTTGGGTTTGTTAGTCTACAGAAGAGAAGAGTGAGGGGGGATTTGATAGCAGCCTTCAACTTCCTGAAGGGAGGTTCCAAAGAGGATGGAGAAAGGCTGTTCACAGTAGTGACGGATGGCAGAACAAGGAGCAATGGTCTCAAGTTACAGTGGGGGAGGTCTAGGTAGGGTATTAGGAAAAACTATTTCACTAGGAGGTGAAGTACTGGAATGGGTTACCTATGGAGGTGGTGGAATCTCCATCCCTAGAGCTTTTTAAGTCTCGGCTTGACAAAGCCCTGGCTGGGTTGATTTAGTTGGGATTGGTCCTGCCTTGGGCAGGAGGCTGGACTTGATGACCTCCTGAGGTCTATTCCAGCTCTGATTCTATGATTCAATATTTTGGGAGGTATTTTTGGAATCCGTCCAGATAAGACTGTGATAATGTTGGTCAGTCCAGAGAAGCTGCCCAAAGGAGTTGAGAAAGATTATGCTGAAGCCCTAATGGAGGAAAGTGATGTAATTGTAACATAGATACACTTTCTGAGTCCTTTTACTTGATCGTATACTGCATCTGGATTCTCAGGTAGTGGCAGTAGCCAAAGGCACTTTTTCGGGAGCTGACCAATAGAGGGTAATCTCTTATCATCATGGCATACTTTGTGTTATTGATGAGATTGTCACTTCAGATCACAGTGCTGTAATGTGTGCACTTACCTTGAGACTACCTTGAGACTACTCTGAAACTAAACTGTTGGCCTGTTAAATAGTATCATATGCCATAACCAAACTACACCATGATCCAGAAGGCTGTACTGATTCTCTGTAAGTCTGGTACCTGTGTAACTGCCACCAGGTAGATTTGAACCTGGGATCTCTGAAGCTTAGTATAGGAGCCTCCATAAAGCTAGCTGGCTCTCAGCCGTAGAGGTCTCATTCTTATCTGTTGCTGTGGTCTAAGTGCCACTGCTTGGGACAGTGAACCACAGTAGGGGAAAAGTCTAGACTGCAGGCTTCTTTCGAAAGAAGCTTTTTCAGAAGAGATCTTCCAGAAACACTTCTTCCAAAAGAGAGCATCCACACTTCAAAAGCGCATTGAAAAAGCGATCAGCTTTTTCAAAAGAGAGTATCCACACTCATTGGACGTTCTCTCTCATGTAAGCTGTGATTATTATGGACAGAGTGGCCCCCAGGGCACCTGTGCTTTTTCTTGGAGGCCTCTTCTTTCGAAAAAAACTCCTTCTTCTGTGTCCACACTCACCTTTTTCCGAATGAGGTTTACCAATGTCGGAAAAACCCCTGCATTCTTTCAATTTTCTTTCGATAGTACGCAATAGCAGTGTGGATGTAAATGAAGTTTTTTCGGAGAAAATGTCATTTTTTCCAGAAAAAAAACCTGAAGTCTAGATGCACCCTCGATGTCTGGGTTACACCTGGATACCCAAACAACCTATTCCATACTTCTGCAGCTGACAACAACAGAAACACTAGATCTCCCTTAGTGGATTAGTGGGCACTGTCATGAACAAGAACATGAAGGGTCTTTAACTTAGAAATTCACTTCCTACGTGCTCCACCAGGGTCTGGATTTAGTAACGTTCTGAGCTCACTGCAAAGTCTATCTTTGCTCCCATGCATTTGTATAGGATGTGGACTGGAGATTGATGGGATATTGTTATTATGCCTGCCACAGAGAGAAATTATTTAATTATTATTGATGCCAAGACATTTGCATACGTTGAATGAGTGGGATTATAATGATTGTAAAATTAAATTGTGCATGGGGTGGAAATGTGTGTGCATTATTAATCTAAATAGCTAAAATAATAAATTAATAAAATATGAAAATTTTTCATTTCATAACATGCTTTCATTTTTGCCTATCATAACAGTATACATCCCTCTTACTGAAAGAGGCTTTACATCCCTTTGAATCAGAGCTGTTGTAATGTTCAGCTACTGACAAATGTGAAGATGCTGGAAAAGTTACTTTTCTAAAAGCTATGTACGGGTGCAGATATATGTGACTGCTTCAGAACTGGTTTTAAAAAATGATCTTACATCTTTTAATATGTGGCAAGGCATAAAACAGAATAAAAGAAGAGAGCCCTGCATGGATACAAATTTATATCCGCATCTGATCTGCAAAAATTGTCTGATAACCACGGATTTCGAGAGCTCTGCTAACAGCTCCCTAAGTCATCATACACCTGTGATGCAGGGCAGGGCTGTTCCAAATTCTGACCCCTAACATCCCTAAGATCTCCCCAGAGATCTCCTACCCCAACACCTGCTTTGCCCTCACCATACCTCTTTCCCCACTCTGGGCAGGGAGACTACAAACCCGGGCTCCTACCTGCAGTGCCACTCTCCCAGTGGACGGATCTGACACTCTTACAAGCCCCAGGGGCTCTAACACACACAGCACTTGACTCACTGCAGGAACGTAGGGTCTCACTCCCTTCTGTGGATTGCAGTTTACCTCCTCTGTCTAAGCAAGCTGGAGACTACAAGTCTCAGAATGCCCAGTGGGCTGTTGCCACATATGGCAGACCTTTGCTCAGGATTAAAAGAGAGAGCCAAGCTGGGCCAGGTCACAGTAAAAGCTGAGGGTCATGTGCAGATACAAAATTTGTATCCACATCTGATCCATGATATGCAACAATGGAATGTGATATGTAGTGGACATCTATGGATTTGCAGGACTTTATAAAAGGACACTGAATGCTCCAGTGACTCACTTAACTTATATGTCATAAAGGATAGAACTTCATGAATTAGGGTGCATCTACACCACACCCTAAACTCAAAATAAGATACGCAATTTGCATTATGTAAATTGCATATCTTATTTGAATTGAAAGGGCCAAATTTTGAAATAACATGCTATTTCAAGACATCCCTTTATCGAGGGATGCCAAAATAGTGCACCCACCATTATTTCAAAAAATATTTCAAAATAATGGGCAGCTTGTTTAGACGCAGAGTAGCTATTTGAGGATATCTCTAGTATCCCAAAATAGCTGTGCAGTGTAGACATACCCTTAGGCAACATCTACACTGCGGCTTTTGCCGCAAGAGCCTATGCAAATGAAGCACTGATTAGCATATCACTGCACATCATTTGCATAATTTATTCAAGCCAGTTTTGCGCAAAAACAAGCAGTGTGGACTCTTTTTTTTGCACAAAATCCCTGTTTTGCACAAGATCCTTATGCTTCTCCTAGAGAGGCATAAGGATCTTGTGCAAAACGGGTTTTGTGCAAAAAAAAAAAAAAAAAAAAAGTCCACACTGCTTGTTTTGGCTCAAAAACCCCTTGCACAAAAACTGCTTGAATAAATTATGCAAATGAAGCATGGTGATATGCTAATCTGTGCTTCATTTACATACGCTCTTGCAGCACAAGCCACAGTGTAGATGAAGCCTTAGAGAGAGAAAATATCTTCTAGGTCACCTAGTACATTCCCTGGTGCCAAAGTAGCAAGAGCAGAAAAAAGGTCCTTTAATATTTTAGAGCCTTTTTGTTTCTTGATTACAAGAAAACTAGTGTGCTGTGTTTATTATAGTGTCTGCTTTAGTTAAGCAGTTTTATTCAAACAGCAAATCATTCAGATGCCATACAATGGGAAATGAATGCCATTGTAAATTCTGAGAGCCTAGTGCTTTTTCGGAATTTCAGACAAAGCTTTCCGAGGTAAATGATATTCTGTACTTTATTATGGCTATGCATTGATTCACCACATTACTCAACACAACATGCATACTGGTATGTGAGTAAATTGTTCATATGAAAAGACAAAGGTACTATTAAGTTGCAATGAAGTTCTGCAAAATTAATCTTTAAAAAATCCAAAGTTGCCCACAGCAGTCCTTTGTGAGAAAACAGTGACTACTCCAGATTAACATTATTAGTTATATTCCTTAGGCAAATTAACTTGTGAATTTCCAGAGCAGCACTCAGAAATATATGCACAAGGCTATGATAAAAAAATAACAACTGGTACTTGAGTTGCGTGGACCATACTGAAAACAGACACCTGTGTTTTTCAAAAACATTCTCTATTGCTAGCGGGGAATGCAACTGCATGGCTGTTCAGAGGCTTACACCCACAAGAGTGGCATTATTGCTGTTATATGACAAATGTTTCCAGGAACAATTGTCCAAAATAAGCCAGAGTTTGGGGACCTTGTGACCCCAACAGTTGTAGGGATCAGGGGACATTCAGATGGCCCCTTCAGCCTTCCTCAGCATAACCATCCCTCTTGGAAGCAAACAATAGTGCCCCTTTCCTTTTGTTTTCTTGGAGAGAAATCTAGTGGCCCACTTCCTCCTCTGGTCTACAGTGGTCAATAGGCCCAATTCTCCTTCTGGTGTTGTAAGAGGTGAGCAGGCTTGTTGTCTTTTCTATAGCCTGGGATCTTTGTAGACCTCTTTTCCTTTTTCTCTCTGTCTAGATCCTTCCATTTCCTCAGCTTTTTCTTATTCTTTTCTCTCTCAAGCATTTTTGATTCCTGCCTCCATCTCCTCTATCTGTTATGCTGTGCGTCCACCTCTTAGTGCTATCTTCTCCTTCCTTTCTAGCTCCTGATCTATACTCAATGATCTTACCACTCTGTCTCCCTGCTGCGTTGAAAGAGACTGGATTGAATCAGTTTGATTGAACACAAATGCCAAACCTTTGGCAATTTCCCAGTTATGTAGGATGTATTAGCTGTTGTTCTTGTGCTAAATAAAGCATTCAGAATGCTTTGCGCATCCCAGCTTTGAGAGCTCTCCTAAGTTCAAAAGAAGAAATGTTAATAAGAGTAAGGATCAACAGAGCAACCACTTCTGCAGTTGTAGATCACAGACAACAAAAGAATTTAAAAGCAACAGTACTAATTTCAGTTTTACCAACCATGATCATTTGCTGGCATCTTAAGTGATAGGAATAAGAATAGTTTATTATTCAATTCATATTTATTTTCATTTAGTTGCTCTTTCAAGTGTCATTATGGTCAAAGGTCTGTTGCTTAACATACCTACTGAAAAGACACTTGTTAATGAATTCATAGAGAGGAAAAATAACAAAACAGAACCATGAGGCTCCACCGTGCCATTTTGACAACCACTTTTCAGAGTACAACAGCACTTTAAGTCTCAATTTTAATACCAACCTTGGATTAAACATTATGTAAGCATAAACCATTCCACATAGTTTACAACAGATTTGGGCATGACATATTAACAAATGCTTAACATTAAGCGCTAAAGCCTGCCCAATGTGAAGTGGTGTCCAAAAGTAGAAGAGGGCCTATGAATATGGGTAAGCACCTGCAACAATATGGAAATTCTTCTTCACCCACATGGAAGCAGCAGAGCAGGCTCTCATTGATATCCAAAAGTATTGGGAGGGACCTGGCCCTAGGATTTAGTTTAAGGGATGGAGAATGAGCCCTCCCTCCCTGCCACCAAGTTGATATGTCTTCAGCGAGGGATATTTGCAGCTTCTGTTCAGAGCATCAGCAAGATATTTTCCCAAACCCATTCACCTTCCCAACTAGAAGAATATTACGCTGACTGGGGGAGGATTCCTGTAACAGAGGATTCAGCAGAGAGAGAATCTGTTTCCCTGACTGTGGATCACAGCAGGTTTTGGCTTTAAACAGTTAATGACTAAGAAGCTATTGTTTATTATGGTGCAAAGTATGGATAGAATTCATTATCTGTTACATCAGACCACTCCAGATAGAATTTAAGCACAGGAGCAAAGTCTCAGATCAGTAGTTATATTTGCAGATAGTCAGTAAATTTATGGTAAAACTTGTCAAAAGCGCCTAAGCCCCATTTTCAAAAATGAATTGGGCACTTAGGATCCTAAGGATACATGTCATGACCCAGAACACCCATCAAACTGCTCTGATTTATTGCAGAAGACCAGAATGCACATCCCCTTTCTCTTTTCTGGCTTCAGTCAAGCATAAGGGCCTATGCTGGCTCTGAAATATTGTTTGTCATTTATATAGACAGGTGTGCACAATGCTTTAATATGTTTCTCCCAGAGAAACATCAACTATGATCTCAATGAGTAAAAATCATAAATAAGTGTTTGCTACAGCTGATGGAAACAGCAGTTTGCTTTTTTTTTTTAATTTAAGGTTTCAATACCATATGCTCGACAGCCTAGCTGGTTTGGGAATCACATTTATTTTTTCTCAGCTCTGTTTGCAGGCATGGCTCATTAAACCATTTATTGTATAAATTGGTTACTTCAAATCATGCACTGGATGGTGGTTATAAGTCAGAAACATGGGGTAGGGTGTCAGCCTGTCAGTAAATTATCCTCAGCTGTCACTCAAAATGACTGACTGCCTTAATTCCTCAAGGGTTAAAAAAAATTCTCACAGTGTAACTGCCACTGAAGTTTACAGAGGCTATGTGTACAGAGCAGCATTATTACAGAATAACTGAAGTTATTCCTAAATAACAAAGAGTGCATCTACATAACAAGTCATTATTTTGAAATAATGGTGAGCTGGAGCACTTCTTACTCCAACTCCTGTAACCCTCATTTCACAAGGAGAAAGGGAGTCAAAGGAAGAGTGCTCTTCCTTAGATTTCCTGCAGTGTGGACAGCACCAAAAGCTCAAATAAGCTATTTCGACTTCAGCTACACAATTGACTTAGCTGAAGTTGCGTAGCTTAATTCAACTTTTGCTCTGCAATGTAGATGTGCCCTAACAGCCCACCAACAGCGGAACTCCCAAACCTGGAATATTCACCTCTTGCTGCAGTTTATATACTGTGCAGAGAAAATCAGCTCCCCAACATTTGTATAACTGTCTTGCATTTGTTATGGCAGTTTAAGCACTTGCATTATATATGGTTATATCTGGCCCTTATTATGTTGAAATAAAAATTCAGTTCAAGATAAAACCTACTGTATGTTTATTTTGCGGGGGGTCCGGGAAATCTGTAGTGTTTGACTAATGAAGAATGTTCATAAAGTAGCAATTTAGTGGTCATAGTGGTTTCTATTCTAATGCAACCATTGTTTGTAAACATGCAACAAATATTTGACCCACAATAAGCTCCAATAATTCTGCCTGCCTTGGAAAACATGTGTCCAAGCCAACAGTCCTTATTCAGAAAATGCTACTTTTAAACTACTATTTCAACAGCTTGGCTATTACCGCTATACACATGAGTGATTGCATTGTAATGTGACATCTTCCAAAAATGCATTGATTCAGTCCATGGTATTGAGTTATGTAATTTTACAACATTATAAAGCCAGTGGTTTTCAAACACACTGAAGGGAACTGAGGGGCACAAATTCCATTCATTTTTTTCTCATTGTACTTGTACTTCTAAAAACTTAGGCACGCTTAAAAATCTCCTGCTAAAAGTTTGGGCATGATTCTCTTGTGAGTCAGAAATACTAATGAAGTCAATGGAATTGCACTGGAATAAGACTGCTGTAATGAGGCTTCTTGTCTTCTTTTTTAAAATTCTCATGACTTTTAGGTGACAAAACCTAATATAGCATTTTTCAGGTAGGTCTAGTTTGCAACTAGACCATGGAGCTGCCTACAACCTGGGGACAGGTGAATAAACTCAGTTAACATTTATGAACACCAACTAAAAATGGAAACCATCGGGCACTCATGTGGAAGGGCATATAATCTTGAACAAAACCAGCTTTATGAAGATAGTCTTGCAAACTGCAACTAAGGGCAAGTCTACACTAACACCCTCTCCTTCCTTCCAACAATCTAATCTACGTGGCTTCAGCTAAATTCAATGTACTTACTGTTCTCCCAACAATGTTGGCTACTCTTCTCATCCTGGCAAAGTTTTGGAGTTGACAGGAGAGTGCTTTGAGATGCGATAAACCGATGTCCGGTGGATTGATCGCTGCAACATGGATCCCCGGCATAGAGGAGACAAGCCCTTAGGTTAGGAAAATTGGTGAGGTGTGACTCTGATAGCATCTCTGACTTGCTAGCTGCACTAACAATCACCATTCATCTGTCTAATAGGCCTTAACATATTTTGAAAATAGTGATCAAAATCTATCTCAGCTCTGCACGCACTCACAACTTTTGTCACACATGTAAGGAATTACCACCATTCTTTCTGAGCTAGTGTAGAGTGTGGAGGCCCAGAGAAAGAAGAGATAGTTGTATGTGCTGTAGTTCCCTGAAACAACTAGTCAGGATTGCTCTGCATTTCTCTAATCACCATATGGAGGTAATTCTGTGCTGTGGCAAAACAGACTTTGTCAGACCACAGCACTGTTGGATGACTAATTCACGAATATTTTCTCCTACTTGCTCTGGCCTATTTTCCAAGGTTGACCACTTTCTGTAAAGTGACCTCTGGCTCAGGTGGCAGTAACTCCTTTTGTCTTTTCAATAAGCTGATCTCCCAGCAGGTAGCCCTACAAAGATCCAAACACACGGAGAGGATCTACTTCCACAGCGCAGACACAAATTGTATTGTAGTTTATATTCACTGACTGTAGCTTGAATAAGCTGCTGGAAAGGAAACTGATTTAGGGCAATCTGCTTTGCACTAATTGTTAGATAGTTTTCCCAAAGATTCTGCTTTGAAATTCCAAATATTCAAAATGGCAAAATCACACTGAACTCTAATGCGTAAATGAGAAAAAAGTGCACATAGTGGTTAGAACAGTGGACTCTAATTTAGAACTTTTGAGTTCTATTCCTGAGTTGGCTGTAGAATTGTTCTGTGACTTTCGGCAAATTACTTAACCTCTTTTGCTTCAATTTATCCATTAGCAAATAGTTCTAATACGGACCTACCTCAGAGGGGTGCTATGAGACTAATTCAGTGATTGCAGACCACTTTGATATTCTGAGAAGGAGAAAGACATTCCCCACAGTCCCCTCACACACCAGAGCCTAGTGGGGAATCGATTTTCTGTGCTCTAGACTCGCAGTAAGCCTTGGGGACCGGATCCAGGCAAGGCAGAGGCCGCATCCAGCCCCTGGACCTAAGGTTAAAGGAACATAATGTAGATATAAGGCATTAATGAAACAACTGAAACCATGTGGAAGATTAGATTGGCAGTATAAGGTTAGTCTTTCCACCGTCCCTTAACTAGGAGATATATTCTGTTGCCTGTGTGAGAGCATATAGGTTACGAGTGAATTTTATGCTACTAGTATGGTTCTTCTCCTAATATTTAGTCACTGGCCTCTCCTTATCCCTTGTTTCCAACCTGGTCTGATCCTTCCATAGCGTCCGAAACCTTCTTGCACAGCTGCAGTTGGTTTATCAGTTGGGTCAACTTGGTTTATCTATTACGTCAGCACACTGAACAGTATGTCCATCTTGCAAGAGAATCAATCCACATTTTAACTGAATGTGTCAGTTTTTATTCTACATTTCCTGTCCCACCAGGAGGAAGGACTCTTTCTTTTTCATATACTTACAGTATTTTATTTAACTTATATGTACGTTCACATATGTTATACTCCATAGGTAGCTAGATATATTATGCATATGTTCATATAAATATATGTTTAATATTATTCTATACAAAGCAATGAATATATCACAGACAGATTTGTGAGAAAAGGTAATCTACACAGCATCACAAAGGGATCCAATAAAATTGTCTGTTGAGGGAAGAGGTCAAATGGTCTGTGATGTCATAAATCTATTTCAGTAAATAAAGATATAGGTGTAGTACAGAAAAAATTGAATTAAAAAAGACAACATTGAGTTTTTAAAGTAATAAGAAAATTGGGGGTAGGCTTAGCATCTATCGCAAACCCATCCCTAAGTCAGGGGTGCATGAGCCGGATCCGGTCCCCATCTTAACTTGATCCAGTACATGACAAATCTCCGTGCCACTGATAAGAAGCCCCAAGTATTCGTGCCCCCGCGCAGGGCTGAAGCAAGAGTTCCAGTGCCCCAAAGCCATTCCCACTACAGGCCAGACCAGATGAAGAAAGGGATTTTAGGGACTGCAGCCCAGGGCCCTGGGCTAAGGAGAGAGCTGCAAAAACATCTCCAGGACCCAAAAAATCCAGCTCCTTTTGCCAGCCCCCTTAGTCCAGGACCCTCTAAAGCCCCTGCACACTACCTGTCTTTGCCTGGCCTTGGGGGAGAGGGAGGTAGCTATGCATGCTGCTGTCCCATTACACTGTGAGTGCCTGGGGCAGCTCTGTCTCTGCTCTTCCCTTGCCCGCAAGCTCTACCTCTGCATCTTCCATTGCCCAAAAGTCCCAGCAAATGGGAACTTTGGGAGCAATAGCCCCAGTGCCTGTAGGCAAGTGCAGGGCAGGGCAGCCTGCACTGAGCCACCTTCTGCCCCCCACAACCACCAAAGGGGACCTGCCTCAGGTAAGTGTCTCACAACCCAATCCCCTACCCCAGCCCTGAGCCTCCTTCCCTCCCCTAACTTCCTCCCAGACTCCACACCCCAACCCTGAGCCCCAGCCCTTAGCCCACTTCAGCACCCTAACTCTTGCTCAGACCCAGTACCCCACCCCAGCCTCCTACCCTGAGCCACCTACCACAGTCCTGGGAGGTGCCTCCTGCATGCTGAACATCTCATCCCCAGCCCCAGCCTGGAGGTGCCTCCTGCATGCTGAACATCTCATCCCCAGCCCCACCCCAGAACCTGCATCCCCAGTTGGAGCCCTGACCCCTTCTGCACTCGCCTTTCTGCCTCAACTCACAGCCCCCTCCCTCACCCTGAACTCCTCATTTGGGCCCCACCCCAGGCCCTAGAGGGCCCCACAAAATCTAATAGGCCCAGGCCCCCAGAAGAGTTTATCTGGTGAGTTGAGTAAGGTTTTTGTTTATTTGTTTTTTGCTTGTTTGCTTGCAGGTAAGCTGAGTGAAGTTTTTTTTCTCTCTTGTGTGTGGCCAGAACTGATTTTTCTATGGGTCAGTGGCCCGGACAGAGAAAAGGTTCTACACCTCTGCACTAAGTATTGTTCAGAACAGCTGGATGGTGTATTCATCAGCTCCCGCTCTATGAGATAATCCCAACAGTCTATATTCTATACTTTCTTGGTTTTGTTCTTTCACTGGTAGAAATATAAGTCAGTGACCTTGTTATACAATGCAGTATAAACTAATGGCATGAAACATGTATTTAAAGTTCTTTGAAGGAATGCAGTAGAAACAGAATTGAGAACTGTGATGCTGCAGCCACTTAGAAGCGAATAGCATCATGTACCAGACAAAAACACCACTATAAACAGAATAACAACAGTCTTTGGATCCTAAACACCCATATAGGTTTTAGCATGCATTTAGAGTCCATTGTGCACATGTTACCGCAGCATGTGTGCACAAACCAGTGAATGCCTCAACATTTGGATTTGCAGCGTTGGAGAAGCAAATTTAAAGACTGATTTTTGAAAGTTCCCTCCCATTTGTTCCTTATGACTCACAGTGACAGCATTATCTATTTACAGCAGACACGCTTTTTCAGAAAAAAACCAACAAATGGTCTGGTAGCACTTTATAGACTGACAAAACATGTAGATGGTATCATGAGCTTTCGTGGGCACAGCCCAGTTCTTCAGATGGCCAGAGTTATGAGTTTTAGGATATGTACACCCAAAATAAATAGGAGAGGGGAAAGGAAGGGGGAAGGGAAGAAAAAGAAAGGGGGTGGAAGACAGAGAGCAGAGGGAATCAGTAAGTATCTGAAGATTGGGTAGTTAAACCGAAGCAGATAAGAATCTAAGTCAATCTTAGACGACAGTCTCCACAGTAAAGACTCAATGAACACAAATCAGATACACATAAAGGAAACATACAGAAACCTATTGGGGAACACTTCAGTCTTCCGCATCACAGTTTAAAAGATCTCCAAGTAGCTGTCTTGTCACAAACCAGTTCTACAAGCCAGATCCACAGGGAAGCACTGGAATTAGGGTTCATCCGCAAATTCAATTCAAATTTCAACACAAATGCTAATGGACTCAATCGTGATGAAAGTTGGTTGGGACACTACCAATTTAACAGCCATTGAAGGTGCAAACAGCTCTTTGTGTAGTATCCTTCCTGACATGGGAGTCTATCTATTGACTTTGATTCTTATCTGCTACGGTTTAACTACCAATCTTCAGATACTTACTGATTCCCTATGCTCTCTGTCTTCCACCCCTTTTCTTTTTCTTCCCTCCCCCCCTCCCCTTCCTCTCTCCTATTTATTTTGGGTGTACACATCCTAAACTCATAACTCCGGCCATCTGAAGAAGTGGGTTGTGCCCACGAAAGCTCATGATACCATCTACATGTTTTGTTTGTCTATAAAGTGTTACCAGACCATTTGTTGTTTTTTTTCTGTAACAGACTAACTCCGCTCTCCACTGACACTTTTTGAGTAATAATACAGTATCTCTGTCATTTCCCTAGAATGACTTTTATGCATTCCAAATACAAGGATTCAATGAGTCAAGGTGGCTGGAAAAAAGTATGTGGTTTAGAGGGACTTGCTTAGATCAGCTACCTTGGTATCTCCACACCCAGTAAGGACTTATATGTTCATCCATTGAGTTCACTGGAAAATACTGACTGATCCTGAGAAGTCCTGTTTTGGAGGCAATACTTGTGGAACTGTTAAAATCTGGAAAAGAGAAAGAGCAGCCACAGGGCGCACAGATGAACCTTCAGTGCAGAAGAAGATTATACCTTTCAAGTCTCTCATTACCCATGACAGCAGAAGTTGAGAAGAATAACAAATTGTTGGAGTGGCTGAATTATGGTAAAAGACTAACAGTTAAAAAATGTAGTTAGACTAAGCAATGATGATAACTGTTTACAAATACTTGGTGGATGTTTATATCTAGAAGTAAGAGAAAGTAAAAGTCAGTATGACTAGGACTAATGTGTCACCCCAGGCCCCATGTGGCAGCCACCCTAACTGTCTGTGGATGGGAGGGATCTGGAGGATTAGAGAGGGCCTAGCATAGGGTGACAGCAGGGGTCCCTCCCCCCCTACATTCACCATGCAGGCCAAGGAAGCCTGAGCGGCTGTCAGCCTGCTCTGCTCCGCTGCAGCACCCTCACAGCCCACTTTGCTCAGCTTCTTTGAGGTGGTGAGTGGAGCACAGTGGGCTGGGATGGGGTGGCTCAGCAGAGTGGAGCAGGCTGCCGGGCCACTTCAGCTCCCACCACCTGTGTGGAGTGGAGGGGAGAACACCTGCTACCGCTGTACCAGGCCTCCCCATAATCCCCCAGGCTGCATTGCTCGGGGCAGGGAATGGGAGGTGGAGTAGGGTCAGAGCAGGGATGAGGTTTGGGGAAGAGGTGGAGCAGGGGCAGGGCCTGTGACAGAGGGGGTGCTTCAAACCCAGTGCCTAGGGTACTGGGGGGATTGCCCCAGGCCCTGTACTCCCCCTTGGGATGACCCTGGGTATGAACAAAACAGAGGTGACCATGGATGAGGGGACAGGCAAGGGACTGAACAATTAAAAGACTGAGGTTGGAAAGAAAGTGAAGAGGCGAGAGAGAGAAGACGGACAGTAGAGGGTGTCACATTATTGGATTTTAAGGGCCCCAAAATCTATACAAAGGGGCCATGTGAGGTGTCAAATGAAAGCTTATGTTCTACTGATTCTATGTATGCTATTCATGTACTTGTGTGATATCTGTATGTGGAGTTATGAATATGTACTCTGTGCTTATGCTGGAAGGTTCTCTGTCTGAGACAGAGCAATGGGCCAGGAATGTTCAGTGAATGACTATGCTAATTTGCACAGTTTCAGGGACAATGGCTCTCAAGGTGCCCAATACACACCTGAGGAATACGTCTGGAACCTGCAAACCAGTCAGTATCTAATGGCTGCTGACATGGGACACAGGGATAGGTCAGTTGGCCATGTGACCTGCTCCAGCTTGGAAGGCACCAGGGATAGATATAAAGTGCCATGAGGCAAACTCCATTTTGTCTTCAGTTCTGCCACTGATCCCAGATGCAACCTTGCGAGGGACAGCGAGCCGGGAAGGATTGTCGACCCATCCTGACATAGGATATACACCAGAGACTTTTAAGACTAGCAGTTTATAACATCTCTGTTGAGAGCTTGCATCAAGAACTTGGTGATTGGTGCATGTAATGTATTTTCTTTAACAATCTTACTCTCCACCTTTTCTTTCTTTTATTAATAAACCTTTAGATTTTAGATTCTAAGGGTATGTCTAGACTACAGGCTTTTGTCGACAGAGGCTTTCTCGATAGATACTGTCGACAAAGCTTCTGTCGACAAAGAGCATCGAGATTACATCCAGTTCTGTCGACAAAGCAAGCCGCTTTATCGACATGACAGTGTAGACGCAAAGGACAGTGTAGATGCAATAATGCCTTCTGTTGACAGAACTCTGTCGACAAAAGGCGTTATTCCTCATAGAATTAGGTTTATTGCCGTCGACAAAACTGCCGAGTTCTGTCAACGTTATGTCAACAGAACTCAGCGGTAGTGTAGACGCAGGTATAGTTTTGTCGACAAAAGTCCACTTTTGTTGACAAAACCCTATAGTCTAGACACACCCTAAAGGATTGGCCCAGCATGATCTTGTGGGTAAGATCCAAAGTGTAAATTGACTGGGGAACTGTGGCTGGTCTTTCGGGACCGGGAGAACCTGTTCAGGGTAGGTGAGATGGGTTCTATAACCCCTCACCTGTGTGTTAGGCTCGGGGCTGATTGTGGCACAGGAGAGCTGGGGTATCTGAGGGGTTTTGCTCATGAGGCTTCCTGCTGGCTGGATTGGCAGCTGAAGTACTTGGTGTGACTGGTTTGTGGCCTATTTGGGAAAGGCCTCCAGTCAGGGGCTATAAGAAACCCTGATTTTGAGCAATTCACCCTGAGCAGATGCCCTCAGTGGTGCCCAGACCTGGCCCGGTCTGTCAGAAGGGAAAGTGAGAAATAAGAGGAATGGGGAGAAGACATACTCTTACTATGAAAAAATGGAAGAAGTATGTCTACACTGCAATCGGAAGTGATTGCAGCTCATATATATATACACCTGAACTAGTATTATTCTCTATTTTCAGGCCTCAGAAACCCTAGTGAAGGAAAAAAATGTCTCCTGAGGAATTTGTGAAGTATGAGGGAGGTCTAGAGGCCTTTGGAATTCAGAGATGGGGTAGGAGATATCAGAATATAATTAAGTAATTAATACAGAACATCTAGATCTGGTTAGCACCTGATTATCTTATAAAAGATGAGGATCAAAAGTTCTTCCTTTCTGATTTCACTTTGTTGTGAAGATCCAGAATAAAATCAATATTTTAAAAATATTACCTTCTTCAAAGATTCACTCTGCAACATATGAGTACTGCAGAGATCAAAACCCAGTGGAAACTGATGCTGAAGTGAAATGCAATACTAATTTATTTAAAAATAAAATAAGGATAAGGGCTTTTGTAAACACCAGTATATTCCTTGTTCTCTTTATACCATAACATGGTACCAATTTATTTGCAAAAATAGTATCTATTTTTAACATTCCACATGATTGAATAATTAGAGAATTGTATTATGCAAACAACTTAGAAACCCTTGGTGATGGTGTGAGAAGAGAAGCATTATCAGCATGCATAAATGAAAAGAGAGTAGTAGTATTCAATTATAACTTTGGTGAAGACTCTGCAGTCAATATTCTGCCTTAGTCTTTAAAACAGCAATAAAACTAATTAGATAAAATGAAGGTGTAATAAAATGTGAGTACACATAATAATGAAATGACAAAGACAGGGAAAAGTTGTAGAGGAATGTAATACGGAACATTAATGTTGCCTTAGAATTTGTAAGCCTATCTATGAACTCTAGGCTCTGTGGAAATATGTGTGCCAGTGCTGTGGACAGAGTACTTGATTGTAAGTGAGGAGACATAGTCCAGACTCTGCCATTGGCCTGCTGGATGACTTTGGCCAGATAATTTAACTTTTCTGTGCCTCAGTTTCTCACTTTGTAAGTGTCTTGAGATCTACTGCTGAAAAGCTGTGGAAGCCCGAGGTATTATTATAGTAGGAAATATTACTGTCTGTTAAATTCTATGTGTAGAAGATTTACCCAAGATTGCTCAGATCCTTACCTCATAATTTTTGTCCTTAACTCATAATTTTGGGGAGTTTGAAAATAAAATGAAAATGTGCATGCTTCATTTAAATCATTGTTCTGGGGTGGAGCTAGAGATGAGGCTTCAGTATACAGGCTGCCCCGGGGAGGAGGACTACCTCAGCCCTCTCTCACCACAGCTGCTTGGGGCCAAGTGAGAAGCATCTCTTCATGGCCACTGCAGCTCCAGCAGGTGCATTTTCCCCCTTTCCCCCCCCAGCAGGGGCAGGTCCAGGTTCATCTGCCCCCTGCATTCCCCAGCCAGAGTGAGGAATGCAACAAACTGGGCACTTTCCCCTCACTCATTGATAAAGGGGAACAGCCAGCAAGTGTATTAACTGGGAGGGGCTTCAACCACCCCACCCTGCCTAAAGGGGATCTGAGGGGTGGGAGGCTGGAGCTGAGGCAGTCATGGATGGGAGTGGGGGGATGCCCCCAGCCAGCCTCTTTCACCTGCCTAGTGATTCTGTCTCTTTTCTATTTAGTTTTATGAGAAGCAATCCCATTCCAGGCACATCCCATTTTCCTGGCAGAACCAAACCCTTCCCTTGCTTTAAGTTATGACAAGAGGAAGCTGTATATCAAATTTGGTGGTTCTAGTTCTTACCATTTAGGGGAAATTCTTGAACAAACAGACATAGACAGACACACGGAGAGAACCACAAACTCTCTCAAATATATAGTAGATAGTTGTAAAGCCAGCAAAAGCTTTATCAACATTAGGGTTCCCAACAGTGAGAATTTTTGGTATAATTCCCAGTAGTTGTCAAGTCTGATGATTCAAACTGTTCTGCATTTTGTCCTTGCACATACTGGCAGCAAGCTTGTGTTCAGCACAGTTTCTCCTCCACATCTAGTCTTCATCTTGGAAGCCCTATGAAACTTTCTAAGTAGGTGGGATATGTTATCTGACTTAGTCATTTCTCACATCCCCACCCAAACGTTACACGAGCCCCCTACACATCGAATGCCTTCTCTGACCTGGTTCAGCAAGACTCATTTCTGCCACCCACACAAAGGGTTTCAGACACGACATTTTCTTCTAAAAGACATTTTTTAAAATAATACAACCGTTCCATGTGCATGCCTTTGCTGAGTTAGTGTGTCACGTCATTGTAGTGAGCACGGTATCTCCCTCCTGCATTCCACCCTTTTCCCTCCATCACACTGTGTGTAATATCAGATCACAAGCTTCTCAGGGTTGGGGCCTTGCCTAGGCTTATATATTGTGAGGAGCCTAACACAATTATGGGCAGCATTAAACAAGAGTTCTGTATGGACCAGTCCCACTCCTACAAAGTCACTGTTATTAGGCCCTTACTTAAATGTCAAGAAGTGCACTCAGGATTCCACTTTTCATCTCTCATTGTTGATGGCCTCTGTAGCTCCTTCAGGAAGCAGATATAGTGGAATTTCTGAGAATGGAAAAGTAGGAGTTCCATGCCTGTGCATGGGCTTAGCTTCTCACACCACCAGAGCAGGTATGGCGGATAGAAGCTAGGGGTTGCTCTGACTGGATTGCCACCATTGGATAAAAAAATACAACCAACCTTGCAGATGATGGGAAGAAAATGAGCAAACTATTTCTCTGTTTTTCGCCATGGCTTTCTTAATCTTTCTTGTCCTCTATTTTCCCATATTTGTTCTTATACCACCAATTACCCTCTTTCTTCTCCATTCTTCCCACTCCCGAACTATCTCCTGATCTCCCCTTAGAGTTAAAAACAGCTTTAAAAATAAACTTTCAAGGGTTACACTCAGTAATAGAGTTGGGCTTTTTTTTGGTGAGGAGAACAAATAATTCATTTACCAAAACGTGCACTTTGGGGTCAGTTGAAACTGTTCACTACTTGGGGTTGAACTCAACAAATAGTTTCTCTAAAAATAGTCAAAGGGTTTTGTCTCAATATGTTTACATGGAGCATTTCAACTTTTCATTTCACATTTTGTTCTGAAATATAGTTTGGATATATTTTAGGAGGCACTATAAGGGTAAGAAAACTGAAAATGAAATTAAACTAAATGAAAAAAAGAGAAAAACAAAATATTTATTCTGACCCAAAATATCTTTTTGTTTTAATGAAGAAACGGGACAAAGGCAAAATATTTTAGGAATTTTGCTTTAGTAGCTAGATACCAGCAGATTAAAGGAGCACCTGAGGATTCAGGGGGAAAACTCTAAGGACTGTTTCAGTTCCACAGAATGTCTTTTTGAGTCATGAATACTCCAGGGACATTTCAGAGGGTGGAATAGGAATGAACCCCAACCACAGAAACTGAACATTATAAAGGACTGGAATGTTCCTACAGACCCAGACCACATAGTTGCCTGGCATTGCCAGTGCTCACCTATTCTTCCTGTTAGCTGGCCAGTCAGATGACTCATCTGTGTCATGAGCACCCAAATTAATCCAACACTGTGATTTTTTTATAAGGCAGGACATGCTTTTCTCTGCCTCCCCACCGCTAGAGGCAGATCACAGTCCTGGACTAATTTCTCAGTCTCCATGTAGTTAGAGAAATTATGATACACCTGGAGGCACAGCGGTAGGCCTCAGAGACGCTATAGGAGATTTATTTAAAAAATTCAGAGCAGACTGAGCCATTAGAACAACTAACTAAGAGCAAGTTTGGGATGGAGAGAGACACATCAAAGTATTTGAGCCACTGAAGGAGAGAATTCTGAAATATGCTGTACTTAAATTCCCACAGTCGCCTTGTCCATTTGTGTTAATGTGTGATGTCCCAAAGTTGCTATAAGTTTTAAGTTGGACAAGTAGATGAGCTTAGTGGATGCAGATCAGTGGTTTTCAGAGGTTGTATATTAAATGAAAGGGAAGCCAAGTATTCAGCTACAGAATTGAAGTGTCTGGCTGTTGTGAAGACATTCAAGCCCTATCACTCCTATTGACTGGGTACAAAATTCACAGTTTACACAGCTCAACTTAGAATGATACCATGGAAGTGGATTTTCTTTAGCTGTGCACGTCTACAGATGGTAAGGATTGGGCACTTTCTTGTCTTCGCTGTCAAGAAAGGAAAGTATGTGGGGAGCCGGTACACATGGGGAGATGGCTTTTAAGCCAGCTCCCTGTGCGCACCAGCTCCCAGCTCCCAGCTCAGACACCTGCCACCCTTTGATGCTGCCTTTTATACAGAGGCAGCAGCGTGGGGCAGCAGATGGGATCTAGTATACTCAGACAGACAGCTTAAAAACTGGCTCCCCATGCATACCAACTCCCTGGGAGCCAACTGCCAATTTCAGTGGTTACATGTTTACTTAATTACACACATTTTAACATCTCTAATAGACATGATATTTGGGGATTATGTGGTCCTCATGAAAGGATTTGCCAAGAAACTATTAAAAAACCTCTCCTATATGTTATACCATCTTTTGTCAATAGTACAATTTTGGGGCTCTTGTTCAACACTATTAAAATTGAAGGAAATTACCAGTGATGACATCATTCAGTAATTACTCTCATTATTCCTTCTTTCCCATTTTTTTTCATCTTATGAAGATGACACTCTTTAATTATGTTTTGGCAGCTGTATTTAAACCATTCCCATAAGAACATGAGTGCTTATGTTTTCAATTGCTAATGTTGCCTATAGAAATAATGATTACTGAGAGATAGTTCAGCACGACAAGCCAAATGTACGTATCAGAAAGGGAAACATCATTAATTTATTCTGACTTCTCACAGCCTTCCTCACTTAGTCTCATTGTTTGCTCTCTTCATGAAGGAGGATTCCATCAATAAAACTTTTATCAAAATGGGGGAAGAAGTGGCGGTACACTACTCAAAATCTGTGCCTCCTATCCTGAGGCAGCTCTGTGCTTCTTCAAAAAAAATTGACAGAGAGAATTAATATTGTAACAATTTTTATATAATCATTAGGCTGTTAAGATAGCATCCCTTTTAGATCAATGAGAGCACTAAGAGATACATGAAGTTTCAATGCAGCCATCAACTAATTGAGCCAGTATTGCCTCAGGTATAATAATTTGAAACTTTTTTCAATAAAAGTTTTAAATCAGGGCACCAGAGAAGTATCAATACATTATACCCGTAGGTATTAAATGTTTCAAGACCTGAGTGTTATAGAGCTATTCCATTAACAGTCATTTTGGAATGTTCTTGTCCCATCTTGAACGTCTCCCTCAGAGTAATTTGGTAGATTACCACAGCAGTTTTCAAACTGTGAGTGAGGATCCAAAGTGGGCCCCTCTGCCATTTTAATGGTGTTGGGAGGGGTGGTATTAGATTTGCTGGGGTCTGAGCTTGAAGCCTGAGCCCATCACTTGGAGCCCAAGCTAAGCCTCACCACCTGGAGCCAAAACCAAAGCCTGGGGCAGCGTCTAGACTGGCGCGATCTTGCGCCAGAGCTATGCAAATGAGGCTCAGTGTT
>CM057846.1:59272151-59283874 GCA_030068395.1 Apalone spinifera | reverse complement strand
CTGGGAGTTTAAGCCCTGTGTTTTAGGGGCTCAAGTTACAGCGCCATCCCCCACCTGGGCCTGAAGTCAGTGAACTTTGGTTCTGGCCGCTCGTCTTGGGTTAGTGGGGCTCAAGGTTTGGTTTTGCCCCTCCCCTCTCATGATGGCAGAGCTCAGGCTTCAGTCCCCCTCTTGTGGGGTCATGTACTATTTTTTTTTTTTGTCAGAAGAGAATAGCAGTACAATGAAGTTTGAGAACCCATTTCCATGTATGTCTTTCTAATACCAGACATGTGAGGTGGCTTCTGCTTATGCTGTGCATTTATAGTAACTATAACATAATTAGCATCCTGCCAGCGATAGAGAATGTAGCTTGCAGGAACCAATGTATTGTTCTCTTATGAAAATGAATCATTTTAAATCAAAGAGCAAAATCTAAAGGGAATAAAACATCACTTGTGCTTGTTCCTTGTAAATCCCATTAGTTGCAATAACTGGGATTTGCATTACACTATCACTTCCAAAACACAACTAGAAATGATTTAGATGAAGTAAAATAAAGGGGCTATATTTTGCCCCTCTTCCTCAAGTTGAGGAATACATCATTCCATGAGTAGCCACTAATGAAATCAACAGACTATCCCTGGAGTAATATGGTATTCAGGCTAAAATTTGTGTCAGTTGGAAATGTTTTTCACCCCATTAATAACTTAGATGAAAAAATCCAGTTTTGTCAAAACTATTCTTCAAAAAAAAAATCAACAAGCTCCTGAAAAACTAGACTTTTTCATTAAACTAAACTTTTACATGAAAATGTGTCTGATCAAAGCCATTTTTCTCTGAAGAAAGTTGAAGTGAAAAATATTTAACCAGCTTTACCAAAAGGGATTATGAATGGGTCTAATTCTGACATCTGAAATTTTCCTTTCATCCCAAATTGGAATTCAAAATTGAAATTCAAAATTTCCCATGAAACAAAATTTTCAGTTTGGTAAAATCAAAATAATGTTGTCAAAACATTGGTGAGGCTGAAGGACTTCATTTCATTCCATTTCAATAAGATTGAAACCCTTTGTTTCATTGTGACTAGTTTATTTTTACTTGATTATTTCAGTGTTTATATTTTGCCATATTTTATATATTATACAAATCTACACAAAATGTTTCAATAATTTTTCATTGAACATTTCTGTGAAATTGATTAGTTCCTGAGAAATGTTTTGAATTCAACAAATCAGCATTTTCTAATAGAAAATTGTTCCAGTGGAAAATGCTTAACAATGTATAGAAAATTAGATTATTAGACAAAAAAATAGTACAGACTAACTGTACCAACCATAGCACATAATGTGACAAAGGGCACTTGACCCTGGCAACTGTGATAAAACAGGATACTGGGGTAGCTGGACCTTTGGACTGGCCCAATATGACCTTCTTATGTCATGTTCTTATGTTATGATAGCGATATTATAATAGGATTCTTTATTCACTGGGGTGCCTCCTCCTGACTGCTTTGTGATTAGTTCCTGCCAGATCTGAGACCCCTTTCCATCACTTGTTCGCAAGTCCCAAGGTCTTTCTCTCCAGGGTTTGGCTGTTCCCTTTTAATGGCTTGACCACACAGCTATCTCATTATGTATTTTCTCCTTACATGGGATATCAATGTCACACAGTGCAAACCATCCCACACAGTCTCCAAATCCACTGTCCTGGTCATGCCACTTTCCAAGCAGCTGGTCAGGAAACCTGTACCTGCCCTCTCTTCCAGATTCCTGCTCAGGGACCATCTAATCAGCAGGCAAGATCTGCACCATCTTAACCCTTGCTGCCATTTCCCTGATCCTTTTTTCCTACCCTCTCCCCAGAGGATTCCTTCCTTCCCTCCCGCTATAATATCCAAAACGTGTCTTCAGGCTCCCTCACTGAAATCCTTTTCTGCTGCCAGATTCCTGGCTTTACCCACTTTCCACCTGTTCCTTCTCAGCTGGGCTCCATCATCATTTCAAGGTTTCTTGGGCCACCTGCTTCTCCTCAGCACTATTATATCTGATCATTTGGCCTCTTCTAAGACTCATTAATCTTTTCTTGGCCAAGGTGTGGTGAACAGTATTCTAATATCGAATATCTGCATCACAGATATTTTAGGATGGTCTAATCATATTCCTAAATCCTAATGACTTGAATTATGTATTTATCATATAGCCCCATAAGTGTATACTGTGATAATTAAATTAGAAAGATGTGTTCATTTTATATTGAGCTGTTATGTAGTTTTCTTAGAAACAGTGAAAATCATATTCTTTTAAAATAATAATAGTAACTGAGCGTTGTTAACTCGCAGTATTGACTAAGAGCTCTGCTGTTAATCATTTATTTTTGTGAATTAGCGACTAAATTACCAGACATGATAGATAGGCAACTCTTCTTTAATTGTACTCATTATAATATTTGATAGCATGCAAACAACTACAGTGAAGTCCACTTTGAAAAAATAATTAAATATCAATAATGTGAGTTTTGGCCCTAGCTGATTGTCAAGCAATGGGAAGACAGTACAAATTCCTTGTGTTATCTATGAAGAGTATGGTTTATCGTACTGTGGTTTATGGAGCGCATGTGTTTTAATTGGCTCCAACCATTGGTTCTATTGATTCTAATGCACTAATTAACCCTTTATTTCATCTTCTCTATTTCTTCTAGGTCTTACAGCTGCAGCATCTCTCGTGTCCCTGGCTTGGGCTTTGGCTTCCTACCAGAAAGCCCTCCGTGATTCCCGTGATGACAAGAAACCCATAAGTTATATGGCTGTTATAATCCAGTTTTGCTGGCATTTCTTCACAATTGCAGCCAGGGTAATTACTTTTGCTCTCTTTGCCTCAGTTTTCCAGTTGTACTTTGGGATCTTCATAGTCCTTCACTGGTGTATCATGACCTTCTGGATCGTTCATTGTGAAACAGAGTTCTGCATCACTAAATGGGAAGAGATAGTATTTGATATGGTTGTTGGGATTATCTATATCTTTAGCTGGTTCAATGTCAAAGAAGGAAGGACACGTTGCAGACTCTTCATTTATTATTTTGTGATCCTTTTAGAAAACACTGCCTTGAGTGCTCTCTGGTATCTTTACAAGGCCCCGCTGATCTCTGATGCTTTCGCCATACCAGCACTGTGTGTGGTGTTCAGCAGCTTTTTAACAGGCATTGTTTTTATGCTGATGTACTATGCCTTCTTTCATCCTAATGGACCAAGATTTGGGCAGTCACCAAGCTGTGCTTGTGAGGACCCTGTCACTGCCTTCACTATGCCCCCAGAAGTGGCGACAAACACTCTAAGATCGATCTCTAACAATCGGAGTGTCACAAGTGACCGGGACCAGAAATTGGCAGAGAGAGACGGGTGCGTGCCTGTCTTCCAGGTAAGGCCCACGGCACCTTCAACACCTTCATCCCGGCCACCAAGGATTGAAGAGTCAGTCATTAAAATTGATCTATTCAGGAACAGATACCCAGCCTGGGAGAGACACGTGTTGGACAGAAGCCTGCGGAAGGCTATTTTAGCTTTTGAATGTTCCCCTGCTCCTCCACGGCTACAGTATAAAGATGATGCCCTTATTCAGGAGCGCTTGGAATATGAAACCACTTTATAAAAAATAATAAAGACTTGAAGAAGCTACAAAGTTACAGTCCAAATTGTGGATTGACAGTAGGGCTGTGGCAATAACTAAACTGCATAGTACAATAGAGCAGCAAGTGGTAGTTTTCATAGTATGGCTATCATCATGATTATCATTTGATCTTCTGTATGCAGTCTGACTGCAGTTCAGTTCTAAAGCAGCATCACCTGAGAGCCTCGAAAAATCTATTTCTTCAACTGGGAAATAAACCCAGCTCATGACTCCCTGCTGCTATGAAACTCTGCTACACAATACTTACAATCAACAGGAAGATTCTGATGAAAACTTTCCACTTTAACCAGTAGTGCATTTTACTTTAGAAATGAACAATTGATATTTGCTTATTTAATGACAAAACAAACAAACAAAAAAACTTGTCAAAATAGCTTAACTGTACCAGGCAATGTTGCTGTTATAGAAAACTCTGGTTTCTGCAAAAAAGATAGGAGTATAATCCTCAAGTCTCCAGCAGCTAAACTGTTCGGTTTAGAGTAGATTTGCAAGATAGTTCTCAATCAAAAAAGTATACTGTCTTGTATGCAAGCCTATCAAAGGAGTGTAAGCGAGAGTCTGATTAATCAGGTAATAAGCACTAGTACCAACAGAACTACTAGTTTTCTATAGAATTCAAGATTCATTTTAATTAAAATTTCAGTTCAGCAAGTTTCTTTTGACAGAAATCCTATGCAGCTCACTTCTGGCTTTCAGGAGGAACAAGGAGCTCTAGCACCTAGTGATGTAAATTAAATGATAATCATGATTCAGTGTTCAATCTGCAAACACTTTAACAAAGAAAAGAAAGAACAAGGAAAGTGTAGGTTTCATACTCTGAACTTTTGAGGACCATGTTCAGATTCTGAGAGGAAGCATATGAACTCATTGTAACTTAAATCTGTTTCAGGACTCAGAATGCATGGCTCTGTGTGTGAATGTATGCAGGTGTGATAAGAGATGCAACATGCCATACCCTTCTAGTGCCAAACACTGTATAACTACAAGATTGATATTGTTGCCTGAGGGACAGAAAATGAGTGGCATGAACCCTACAAGAGCAGGAAGCAGAAAAGAACAATCAAGTTCTCCACATGTACAGACAGGTCTGTCCCCCCTCCCTCCACATAAGGTGAAAGTGATGTCTTTTAGAGGCTTTCAGCCACCTGTTAGTAAGTATATACCATCAAGTACAATTAAAACAAGCTATGTGGAAGACCCTCTTGAAACTATTCAAGACTTGGTTCCATACCTATTAAAAATGAAGTTGACTCACTTGTAAAAAGTGTTTTTTGCTGCAAGCTTCTGGGTTTTAATACCATACCTCCCTAAGGTATGATCAAGTCTATGGTATCCTTCTTTATGTTAAAAGTATCCCCTGATGGTGCTTTCAGTTGCATTAAAGGTGCAAGTCAAAATTTGATAGTATTTTTTTTAAAGCTGGTGCAGAGTGAATAACTCATGGATTATTTCAATATTTTTGTAAAGTAAAATATGGTATATAATGGTGTTACTTTTTATAAACCACAAATCTTTTAATACATCTCATTCTCTTTAATAAGGTAGAATTTAAGAACTGGTCCACAAATTGTATCAACTGGCCTCCACAAGTTATTGTAAACATGTTTTTTACACATTATGGATTTAATTTGCAGTGTAATGCCATATGAAAGCCTACATGGGTACTTTTAGAATATCCTATAAAAAAATGAATCCTGTTTCAAGAATAGGTGGGTTGCAAAGACGCCAAAGGGTTTCCATGAGAAACAAATCAGTATAACTATGTCTATCCATCTTAGAAAAGCGGAGCACAACTGTAGGTTTATTATTTTAAGCATCATTGTCAGGGTGGAGAAGACCTGTGATTTTGATATTTTAACCACTGTCAGGTATATTAAGTGTAAGTCACTGCTGTATATGTTGCTGGAGAAGTTCAGTGTCTCCTGTTGTTATATTTGTAATATGAAATAACAGAAGATATATAACACATGGTTTCTTTGTATACATTCAATTAGCCATTTTCAATACTTAAATAATTTTTTAATTGATGAAATGTTGAAAATCTGTTGTTTTTTGCTAGGGGCAAGATCCTCAAAACAAAGTATCTCTTAAAGTGCAGGAATCTGCAAGTGAGAAAAATAAAAATGTTACTGTGACCAGAAAAATCACCCAGGTATGAAAATTTGCAGAGAGGTTTGCAAATTAAGCAGTAGCCAGTTGCAGGCATGATCATTAAATAAAGTGATCATCTGATAGTCAGAAGAAGATGAAAACCTGTGGAAAGTAATTGCCCCCTTCCACGGGGATTCGGTTGATTATTCAGTAGGCATTAGTTTAGTCAGAAAATACAAAGTTTTGGGGAATCAAGTCCTTTGTCTAATGAAATCCAATAGAGCTTTCATTCCATAAGCAAACACTGGATCATCACTTAAAGTCTATACAAACCAAGCAGCCCCAAGTTTTTCTTACCTGAAACGTGAGGCAGTAGATTCATAACAGCTAAGTCTAGCTTTTAGGCTCCACTGGGATTCACAAAACCACAGCCCATCTGCCATTTAGTCGGCAGGTGCTAAAAATCCTAAGTATCTATACTTCATCTAAGTCCCCTTACTTTTTTCTACTACCTGTGGAGGAGGTGGTTGGGTTCTCCCTGCTTTTACCAGTAGTCAGTATAATCATCTGGGGTATATGAGACCCTGAACTCAGATCGCTCATCTGCCTGCTGTAGATCAGGGATTTGAACACAGATCTCTCCTCTTCCAGCTAAGAGGCCTAACCACTGGACTAGAAGGCATTCCAGGGTGAAGCTCTCAATTTCTTCTATTTGAGCTGTTCTACCACCTTCCCCTCCTCCTGCGTTATTCCTGAGACAGGACTAATCTGGTTTAAGTGCCTAACTTAAGGAGAGGGTGCATAGTTGTAAATCCCAATTGGAGATAGGCATCTCCCTCCTGCCTAGAGTTAAGCACCTAAATCTCTTTGAAGCCCCACCCCTCTCCTTAGCGTTTCCTATTGTCTTAAGACAGCTTCCTGCTCTGCTTGCTGGTTTCTACGAACCTCTTTTTTAGGCGCCTAACTCTCCCCATTCAATGAAAAAGTGCCTAATGTGGGGTTGTGCATTCCACTAGGTGGCGACAGGGTTTCTGAAAGTTAGGTGTTGCAATTCAATATTTTTACTCTTAAGTCCTCCTTGTGAATCTAGCTCCATGTCTTTTAAAAACACTATTAGAAATTGACTTCGACTGGAATAATTAAAAACCTGCACGTGTGAAAACAGTGTTCAGTGCTTTTTTAAGTCCTAAATTTAAATTTTGGTGAGGCTTACCAAATAAGTTTGTTTAAAGGAACTTTGTCAAAGCCCAACATTTGTATCGTAAGATTTTTGCTTTGGGGTTTGTTTGTTTGTTTGTTTGTTTATTTTTTAGAGTTCAGTTTATTCTCCCACCAAAATTTTTTTCTATTTAGGAAAAAAAATCAAATTTTTAAATACCTGGTATTTTTAAATGATTTATTGCAGGTCCTTACTTAAAGAAAATTGCTATATGCATGCTATCATAGAGGGTAGAATACCTACCCTCACTTCAGGAATAAATCTAGTTGTGCTCATGGAGAAAGAAGCGTTTTATAGTAAGTCAAATTCTGATTCCTAAAAACTTCATTTGTCAATATCACGGATAGCTGGAAAGTGATTAGAACATCCACTGAAATCTATTTTTGAAATAATCTATATAGACTATTTGTTTTGCTATGAACAGTCAAGCTAAATAGTGGTACGAACATTCTTTTAGAAGTTCTTTGTTGAACACAGACCATTCCAGAAACCTCATCACTGCCTTATGAATTAATAATGGACATGCACTGTTCTTTTTACCATAATTTATAGTTTTAGGATTAACCAATAAAGTTCAAATAGGATAACAACAGAAAAAATAAAATGTTAAAATTTAAGCTTTTGCTTTTGAAGTAATCAAAAATCAGTTCTTTAATATTCCATTCTGGAATTATAGGAAAATAAACATAAAACACATAATAAATGAATGCTCAAAATTATGCTGTTGTGGAGGGAAAATACTATGTCTCTTTGTCTGTTAGAAATTAATTTCATATTAGCTTTGTCTATTGAGCTGAGCAAATTTACCAGTAGATCTAAATGAAATGGAGCTGTTTAAACATTGTCCTGAAACTTGGCCATTTTAAAGTTTGTAGGTTTATATGTTTAAGAAAAGATCATTTAAATAACAGCACACAAGTTACTCACTAACACTGATGTTTGAAAAGGGATTATTGATCATTTTAAAATGCCGTATGTTATACAAATATTTATTTTTCGTGGTTACTATAAATATTCATCATTAGCCTATTTGTTTCTGAAAAAAAAAAAAGCTTTTAAAGTGATTCTTCATTGTTCACCTTTCCTTAAAGCTCATCAAAAGCCTTAAAAAATGACACTCTTCATGGAGTGGTATTTGGCTCCATCATTGCTTCAGCTAACAAAGTTGCTATTGTTTTGCTGCTTGCTTTCTGCGGTAGTGCAGTTCAGTCTGACTAAGATGCTGCAATTTACACTGTGGATCCCCCACCTCTTGCACCGGCCTGCACAATGCCAAGGAAATGACTTCAGCCAATTGCTGGGGTTGTAGTGCTGCCTCTGTTGCCGCTGTGCAAAGTAGGAAGTGGAGTAAATTGCATTCATCCCAAGTGAGAGGGCAGCCATGCAGCTTCCTGAACACAAACTTATTTCCGCTGAGCTGCTACAGAAGGTGCATGATGAAAATAATTACATGTGCCCAGGAATTAACAGGCTAAGCACTGTAATTACTAATTCTATACCACAACAGCACAGAATGTGGGAAGAATTATATAAAAACACAATGAGCCATTTAAAAGTTACTAATTGTAGCAATTAGACTAGCTCACATGAAGCCTGCTCTCAGCAGACAGCCAAATGGAGTAAGTGGCAAACAGCCATTTATACACTATAAACAACATGTTGTGAAATTCATCTCAATTGTTTATAGAAAAATGTCTGTTTATTTATACATATGAATCCTTTCCTCTTTATTTTGTTAAAACAGATAACATTTAAACTGAGAACAGACCAATTTAAACCTAAGAACAGACAGACCTGAATATGGAATTCTGCATTTGCACTGTTTCCCATATTTCTTTGTGTTCACTTTGGTTTTTTTAAACAGGTTGCTGCAATTAGTATGAATGAATAAATTTTTAAGAGAAATTCTGTATCAGCTATACTCATTTCTAAACTGCTGCAGTGATTTGTTTCCAAGATGACTTCCTGTTCAGTCAAACAACAGATTTCACTGTAGAACTGAGGGTGTGATCCTGCAAAAACTGGTTCATGCAAGTAGGATTTACAAGAATAATCTCACTGTATTAAATTGTATGTCATTGTTTTGTGATCCATTGGATCTGATTCTGAGCTCACTTACTTATTTTACAATTTTACTTATTTTACTTCATTGTCTTTAGTGGAATTTCTCCTGATTTATGTTGATATAAAAGAGATCAGAATCTGGGCCATTGACTTCAGTGACAATTTGAATGAGTAAGGATGACTTTGTGGGTAAAGATTTGCAGAATCGGGCCCTCAGCCTGCATTGTTAGCACCTCTCTGAAATCAGCTGGAATATTGTTATGGATTCTGATGGAAGGATTTTAATATTGCTCAACTACAGCAGAAAACTGTACTCAAGACTTAGTGATGTTAATCATTTTTCTCTCTTCAGTGCTGACACTAATATTAGCTGTATCTATTCAGTTGACATTTTTTATTTGTTGATCTACTCCGGTTAAATGGATTTTGAAAAATGTCTGTCCAACTTCAGTCATTTCAAATTAACGTTGTATGGTTTACTCTGGAACAGAACAAACACATTTATCAACAGCAACTTCATGTAAACACTGGGATTTGAGCCTGCAGTTGTGTTTTGGATTTCATTATTAGGACTTATTTGTATTGGGAAAAGCTGAATCCTGGAGGGAAAATGCCAGATACACAAATAACTATCTGCCTGATGAAGGGACACTAAATACTTTGGTATTTTATGGGAAGGGGTAATTTTTGTACCAAAGCATTTTTATCTATATTATAGGAGAGTTGTGGGTATCACATTTGGGGGATGGGAAGTGCCAAGATTTGGTAAGATAAATTACCAAATAATAGAAAGACCACATGTAATTGATAAAAAACAATTCACTATTCATAAAAAGCACTTAGCCAAAACCTTGTTCACCAGAAATGATGAGAACAAGGTAAATTTGAAATTGACCAGATAATATATGTGGAAATTACAATAGGATGGCGCAGTACATAAATAGATATCTTAAAAATAGATATATCACATATTGTACAAATATATTGCATCCTTTTAATACGGACACTGTACAGGAATATTTGCTTCTGGTCTCTTAAACCTTGGGCAGTTGCTTGCGATCGGGGAGCAAAACAAAAAAACATCTCCAGATCCAGTCAGTGATTATTATGCAATCGTTCTGCATCATCTGTGGTGCTCTGATGCACTCTCTCACCAGCCCCCATGTCCCCACATTTGCTGCTTTGCTGGAAAAAAGTCTGTATGGTCTGGTTTAAAGGTGAACATACCCTATATAGTCCATTGCAGCATATGGAATAGTCACTACTCAACTGAAAAGTTGGTCTAAGGCCTGATAAAGAAAATGGCTCACCCAGTGGGTTATGTAAGAAAAAGGCCTGAATATTGTCCCTAAACAATAATATTTATGAAGCTTGTTTGTTTGGTTTTCTTACACAAACAATGGGCTCACACTTGGGCTATATCAAAACTCAGTTGTAACTATTTGGAGTTTTGGGGTTTTTTGTTTTGGTTTATATATGTTGAGGTAACAAGTGTGCATAGAGACTTCCCCAGTTCTCCAAGTGCAATGCCCCAAGAGTTGGATGGAAACGTTTGTCAATGGAAATAGATGTACACAATTTGTAATAGAGTTACACTATTTTCTTCCTTGATTTTGTACTTTTTATTTTCTGTAAAAACACACTCTAGCAAAAGCACGTGCTATAGCAAGTCACAAACTCAAACTGAAGGGCTACAGGGTATGAACTGGTTGGTAATTGGCATTCAACGTTTTATTTTTCTCCCATCTCTCCGCATTTGATAGAAACAAATTAATTCTTGTACTCTAACCTTTTCCTGATCACTAAGGGCACGTCTACACTATGGGGAAGATGGACACTGCCACAGTTGATCTTCTGGGGTTCCATTGGCAGGTTTAGTGAAGACATGCTAAATCAAAGTCAGAGGGTGCCCCTGTCTGCACCGATACTCCTGTTCCTCATGAGAAATAAGAGACGACAATGGGAGCATTGCTCCTTTCACTGTGTGGACAGCGATTTAAGATATGTTGATTCCAGCTATGCAATTAACATAGATGGAGATGCATATTTTAGATCAATCTTAAGCTCCAGTGCAGGCTAGGCCTCAATGTCTCATCTGGCTTCTGCTGAGGTCAGTAGAGGCTTCAGTGGCCTTTGGCCCAGGCCTTACAGACTCAATGCCACAAATTATTGCTCAGTCCTAAGAAGTACTCAGCTCCCTCAATTCCCACAGAAGTCAGCAAGCGCCAAGGAGACACAGCAGGATGAGCTCAGAATCGCAGTTGATCACTTGCTTATTTTTAGCTAAATTTAAAATGATGGTAACTGTGGCTTAGCTCCCTTGGGGAGCCTGAGTCTGTAATATGTGTATGCTAATACACACGTGAAAGCATTCGGTATACAGTTGTGGTAAGAGCCTGCCCATACAGTGTACAGTCCAGGGAGTTACACCAGTGCAAGTGAGAGCAATCAGTTCAATCCTGCTCTGTGTGGCATCTAATTTGACATCATTAAAAACAGAATGGGTCCCTAACAGAACATTGCTGCATTTTAAAATTAGATTTCCCAAGGAAAAGAAGTCCGGTACTAATAATGCTCTACATGTGTAAAGAGACAAAATACTTTAGAGCACATTGGCATAGTTCCAGTGGCTTCTGGGCTACGTCTACACAGGCCCCCTTTTCCGGAAAAGGGATGCAAATGAG
>CM057846.1:59228951-59255681 GCA_030068395.1 Apalone spinifera | reverse complement strand
ATTCCTATTTCTGAAACAATGCTGTGATTATATACTGTCATCCCACAGGAACACCCAATAAATGTGTAAAGATAATCAACTCCAATATTTCCCAAGAGCTACTTGGCCCAGAATATATTTGCATCATGAAAAGCCAATAAAGCCTATGTAAATTCAATATAATTTCTATTCTCCCAGGAATGCATTATTACGCAAGAAAACTAGCTTATTCAAACAAGATCATGGAAGGCCTCCTAAAATCCAGGGAAACAAAGATTTGGAGGTACAATGAAATGAAACAGGACATGAAATTAATCAAAGCTGAATCTACTTGAACCCAAGACAATATTGGAGGAAGAGGAGATGGGGGAGTAGAGCATGAAACCAGTTGAAACAAATTTACCAGTTCCTGGGCTTAGAATTGGAATTATTTAATTTTGAAACATCAGATATTTTCACGTGCCCAAATTTGAAATTAGAGCTACTCATTATTTTTAAGCCAAGCTCTTGATTTTCTGATGCGTAGAATGATTTTTGAAGATTTTGCAGACAATGTGATGGGACGAAAAGGCCTCCTCTTTCCTGCAGCATTGCTGTAGCATAAGAATTCAAAAAGTCTTTATACAGCTACTAGCCCTGAAGTTTCCACCACCATTGTTCTAGCCATCTGTCCACGGGTTACAGGCAAAAGAAAGGTGACCAATAAGTGTCAAGTTATAGAAGAGGGTCCACCCTCCCAATGGTGAAGAATAAAAATGTATTAAAAAATCCAACCAAACCTTCAATAATGTGAAGGCCATCTGGAAGCAATATGGTCCCATTGCTGGGATGGTATCAACTGCATTGAAATAACCCAAGAGTGCCATCTTTCTTTTATATATGCAAGATCAAGGGCCTCCTCTGTAATTAAATCATTGTCTGCTGACACGGTAACCACCCATCCTGCATTTAACAACACAAAGCTAAAAGAACTTACATCTGCAAACACCCACACCTCTCTGGTGACCCCATGTTGTTGAGATTAAACTTTTTGACAGCCGTGGATTTCTCCTACCTTGTCACTTGCTAGTCATTACCAGTGAGACTGAAGACCCACATCCCCCAGGCCTTCATATGTGTCAATGGCCACATCCATTGCCTACACAATAATTTCCTCTCAGAGAGAATACAAAAACTCATCCTAAAAATACTTCTCTACATAGCTGCAGAAGGCACAAACACATGAGTGCTAACAAAAGGTACATCCGCACTGCAGCTGGGCGGTATGAGACGCAATTTGTTCAGATATACACTCACTATCTCTTCTCAGCTGGTGCACTGAAAACAACAACACGATTACAACAGCCCATGCAGAGGCACGGGCTTACTACTTGTGTGTACCCAGGAGGTTGGGTGGAACTAGCTCATGTCACCTAGGCTGTGTCTATATTGGCGCGATCTTGCGCAAAAGCAGCTGCTTTTGCACAAAAACTTGCTGCTTGTCTACACTGGCCACGAGTTCTTGCTCAAGTACACTGACATTCTAATGTATGAAATCAGTGCTTCTTGCGCAAGTGCTATGATGCTCCCACTCAGGAAGAAGCCCTCTTGCACAACTGTTCTTGCGCAAGAGGCCAGTGTAGACATGCAACGTGAATTTCTTGCGCAAGAAAGCCCTATGGTTACAATGGCCATCAGAGCTTTCTTGCGCAAGAGAGCATCTACACTGGCAAAGATGCTCTTGCACAAAAGCACATCTCATGCGCAAAAGCACATGCCAGTGTAGCCGTAGCCCTACTGTGTAGCTGTGGCTATGTTTGTTTTTAGCTTGTATACATTTACCTGAGCTGGAAAATAGACTTTGAGCTACAGTGTAGGCGTACCCAGAAACAAAACTCACACCCACAAACCAGCCTCCTTGCTTCACCTGAGGCAGCCTCTCACATTTATATGAAGGGTTAATAACCTCCTCTTCCTTCCCTCTAAGAAGTCTCTTATGCCCAACAAAATATTCCTCCCTACCCATTTGAAAATAATACCCTTGTTCCTTTTCTGAAACTTTAATCCAGTGTTTCTCAAAGTGGACCACAGACCCACTCTGAGAAAGCTGCTATCAGGCCACTCCGGTTTGTTTACCTACCAGCTCGGCAGCTATAGATCCTCACAGCTCCCCTTGGCTGAAAATGGTGAACCGCAGCCAATGGGAGTTGCAGGGCTCCATGGCAGCGGAGCGGGTAAGTAAACAAACTGGGGCGGCTGGGTAGCAGCTTTCTCAGAGTGGGTCTGTGGTCCACTTTGAGAAACACTTTTTAAATCTAATCAAATTGCACATCTCAGATGATGGAGGGAAATTGTATGTTCATATATTACATCAAGAAATGTTTTCTGATCATGTGATTAAAGACTTCACCCTAAGTCATATGTGCACGGAGACAGAATGAAGATTATATGTGCATCCTACACTCAGGTATTTCTTCTCTTGCAATGCTTAATAATGATACTCTAGTCCTCTATAAGCAGAGCTGCAACTTCATAAATGCAGTAATTTTGTTGCTTTTAAGATTACCTAATAGGCTTGCCATATTCGAGGCTACTGTTTGTACCTCATAACACAGTTTTAGAAATAATTTTGAGATATATTTCAATAATTTCTTGATATCTGTGTAATCAGTATAGTTCATGGAAAACATCTTTGATTCTTCACCACCATGGCAGTCGCTACATGTTGTGAGTTAGTTGGTTTTTTTTTCTTGGAGCACAAGGCAGAGGAGGATAAAAAAACAGCAAACGCTATTATAAAGTTTTCTATTCTCTCCAAAACAATATCAGATAGTCACACTGCTGCCACTGTCTTGTGGCTGGCTGATTGTTATATTTATTAAATGTGTCAAATTTTATTTTTATTTGAAATAAACAGTGACATTTTTCTTTGCCGTGTTAGATTCAAGGTGACAGTTAGCATCTTTTGCAGACATAACCAATGACTGTGATTAAGCTTTCCTACCTACTCCCCAGCAAAGCAAAGTGAGCCATAAATGTAAATCAGGCATATGTGCTCTCATAGCATTTAGTAAAATTATGGTTTCTGTTTTCCAAAAATGGACCAAAAGAGCTCTTGGATTCACACCTTTTGTGTGTCTACCTGGTTAACACTTAAAAGATTCTTACCTGTGATTAGTGCCATGCACAGATTTGTGTTTGCGTAATATGTGCACATTCCACCAAAAAGATAAGTGTCTACTATTGCTGGCAGCTAAGGAATTACTCTTTAACCACAAAGCCATTCCTCCTCAGAACAAAGAAAATAATTGTCATCTAAATGCTATCCTGGGACCCTGACACTCCTACTACTGTGTACCTCTAGCTTTGAGCAAGTTAGAGGTTAGGGTTGCTCCAGTCTTGCAAACTGTTCCATAGGGACAGATACGTGTGAGAAGGCCCACTGAACTCAAGGGGGTTCTGTGGAGGTGAAGGAGTCTGCTTGCATGGAACAAATTGCAAGATCAGGACCATAGGCTTAAATTTTCATGTGGCCACTTGTTTTGGTTTGCCTCTAGTTTTAGATGGCCAGCTGGAGATTCCTAGGGCTTGATCTTTCAGGGAGACTGAGCACCTACAAGCTGACTGGGGATGCTCAGTACCTTTGGAAAGTCTGGCCCTAATTGTCTCAGTGTTGTCTCAGAACACTTGGGAAAACATAGCCATTGACCTTTTTGTACCTTAGAATCAGTTTTCTCATGTGGAAACACATAATTACCTATCTGACCCACTAGGAGACAAGATATTACCTGTACAGGCTTTACCTGTCTGAATCAACCTGAAAACAGGATATTATCAGAAAAAAATAGTTGATATTTGAACCATGGTCTAAAGACAAATTCCTTTTGAAGAATTTTATTAATTTTTTATACATGGACATTGGCTTAGTCCCCTCATATTTCCTAGCACACCGATTGTGGAATCTTGGGCAGAGGTTTAAGTCTTTTTCTTTTAAAATACAAATGAAGAATAACTATTAGATAACTTTTGTTTCCAATACAGTTAGAGATTCCTTCATGTTAAATGAGCAGTATTCTATTCTTCAACATTCTTTACATTTGGACATTCTCATTGGTCTTTTTTGCTTGCTGATCATGTTCATAATTCTTTCCTACAATTTCTCCTTTCGTTATCTTATTGACTTCAAATGTATGCTTGTCTCTTATTTTAATCTGGTTTTGCTTTTGTGATTTGTTGTTGCTTTGAATTGTATTTTGCCATCTAGAGTGACTGATGTGACAACATTTCAATTATTGTAACTAGGCCCTATCAGAGGGGGGAGGGAGCGCCAGGAGGGCCATTTGGCCCAGGTCTCAGGAGACAAGGGGGCCTCAAATTTTGACACGTTTCTACCAAGTCATTTCCATTGATTATACACCTTGCAGTTATAACAAAGACAGCAAAAGAAGCTGTATATACCTGCTAAAAATTTATTTAAATCATTGTGGGACCTCGGGTCTTTGCCAATTTTTCAGTCACATCTGAGTTTTCATCTGCGTGACTGGAGATTGGAGTAGCTTCTGTGATTAGTGATTCTATGTTATGAAACGCTGTTTACAAGCTTTGCATAGTTTAGAGGTTTTGAAAGTCGTAATGAATTTTGTTACTGTAAAGTGATTTTGCTTAGTCTAAGGGTGAGTTTAACCTTTAAATGAGATGTTTATTTCTGCATAGGAGATTTTCATATTCAAGTTTCTTCGTATACAATAACATTATCAGGCTCAGCTGTAACCTAGCTCTTCATCTAGTTTTAGATTCACCTTTAAAGGCTTTTTTGTGATAATAAACTTTTAATTCTAGTTGTTTAATAAACATTATCGCTAATCTAGCAATCTCCCCATGTTCATATTCATAATAACGCACCAGTTCTTAGAGTAATTTAATAATGAGAACGTTAGCAGATGAAATTTCAAGGCTTTGAAATAAGGCAATAAGGGCCATAGTAAATAACACCCCTCCCCCCAGACCGTTATTACATAATATTCATTGTGAAGCATATACAATTAAAATTTTGTATAACCAATAGCCTTTAGCAACTTAATGTATTGTGTGTTTTAAAAGATCCCCTTTATAAAAATGAAGCAAAGATTTAAAAGTGGTGCAAGTAAGAGACGGCGAAAACAACAGAGTGAAGCAGCAGTTAAGAGTTTAAAGCCAATTTCATCATTTATCATAGAAAAGATGCCTCAGCCATTAGACGGTGACCATACTGACTGTGACACTTCCAGTTCTGATCATGAAAACTTTGTACTGTACTCACAAATGACATTTCAATGCCACTGCCTCAAAATGAGGTCATTAATCAAGACACAGAAATGCCAACAGTAGCAATAGATGCAGAATCTATGCTCAATTTAGAGACTGTGAAGTCAGAAAATAATCTCAGAGATGCTGCGCAGCAAGAGCAGGAACTTATGACTAGAACAGGACACAGTGTGACAACAGTGGCATCAGAACCCGATATTGGGCTTCTGGATAAGAACCATTTGTCTCAGATGCATTCGTTTCTCAAAGTTAGTTGTTTTCAGATTCCAAGTAATATACCAAAAGATGCTGAAAAATCATGCTTTTCCCACTCATCTGCTGACCAAAACTCTTCCAAATGGAAAGACTTACACAAGATACTAGCTCTGCTGGAACATGGAAAAGCAGGCTCTGTACTATGTACCCTGTTTCATTTTTAACAATAATACTTTAAATGCATCAGTACTGTCTGATCCAGCTGGCTGGAGCATCAGTAGAGGTTGGCGGAAGTTGAAAGACTGAATATATGCACATGAAACTTTAAGATCACATAAAGATAACTATGTTACATGGAAATCAGCTAGTAGAACAGCACTAGCTGACAGTTCAATTGAAAACGTACTCATGAGTGAAATAAACACAGAAACTGATAACTGGAAAAAAAAACTCCTTGAGCACATATTGAATGTCATTCTTTTTTCTTTCTGGATGGGGAGTGACTTTTTGTTTGAGTCCAGTCAGCATATCGGTGATCCTACAGGTGGACACTTTCTTGCTATATTTGAGCTTCTTAGCAAGTAAGCCCCACTTTTATCAGGTCATGTTAAGTGTGTTAACATGAATCACAAGAGGAAAATGCATGCAAATCCATTACCTGTCTACCAGAATACAAAATTAGTTTATTGAGCCATGTGAGACATTTGTGCAAACAACAATTCTTAAAGAGATACGACATGTGAAGTACTTTTCAATTATTATTGATGCAACTCCAGACTGTTCTCATAAAGAACAGACAAACTTGGTTGTCTGATATGTTAAAATTGCAGGAAGTTCAAAGGTTTCAATTGAAGAATGATTAATTTTGTTTGATAATTTCACAAAAAAATGGAAAGAAATTGCTGTTTATGTATTAGAAATTCTGGAAGGCTTCAAATTAAATTTTCAAGTCTGCTTTGGCCAAGCCTATGACAATGGATCCAATATGGCTTGGAAGTGCAACAGAGTACAAGCAGTCCTTCTTGAGCAAAATCCAAATTGTCTTTTCTCCAGTTGTGATAACCACACACTAAATCTTATCAGTGTTAATTGTGCTGAATAGCGCAAGGAAACAATCACATACTTTGGAACAATCTAACAATTATACAACCTGTTCAGTAGCAGTCCTCAGAGATGGGAAATTCTGAAGAAGTGTAACCACTACCAAGGCAGATTTGAACCTGAGATCTCGGGAGCTGACTATAGGAGCCTCTACCCTCTGAGCTAAAAGCCAGCTGGCTCCCAGCCCATGCTGTAGAGGTCTCTTGATCTTAACTGTTGCAGTGGTCTAGGTGCCACTTGCAGTACTCAGTAACCACACTAGGCGCATGGGTTACATACTTCCCCTAGGTGAGCTTCCGAGACCCAGTTGAGATCCTGGACAAGCCCCCACTTGTAACCACCACCAAGGCGGATTTGAACTTGGGCCCTTTGGAGCAGATGCTAGGAGCTTCTACCCTCTGAGCTAAAAGCCAGCTGGCTCCCACCCCATACTGCAGAGGTTTCTTGATCTTAACTGCACCAGGTGCCACTTGCAGTACTCAGTAACCACACTAGGGCTATGTCTACACTCACTGCTTCTTGCACAAGTATGGCCGTTCTTGCGCAAGAATCTGAAGAGCATCCACACTGCCCGCCCGTTCTTGCGCAAGTAAATTTACAGTACGGCATGGTAAGAGAGGGCTCCTTGCGCAAGAGCTACGCTCTTTTTTAACAGGTGTAAGCTCTCTTCCGCAGGGGCTCTTGCGCAAGAGGGCAGTGTGGACGCTCGGCAGGGATTTCTTGCGTAAGAAAGCCCTATGTCTAAAATTGCCATCAGAGCTTTCTTGCGCAAGAGAGTGTCCACACTGCCATGGGAGCTCTTGCGCAAAAGCACAGCTCGCACATGGCAGTGTGGACGTTTTCTTGTGCAAGACTTCTTGCACAAGATGTTCTTGCGCAAGAAGCCACGAGAGTAAATATAGCCTAGGTGTGTGGGATACAGAAGCACCTGCCTGTTTCCCTTCATGGCATGTTGACAATGAGATGGTCAGCATGAATGGATGGCATTAAACCAGTTGCACAGCATTTGGATGCTGTAAGAAAGGCTTTACATGAGCTTGAATCTCTTACTCTCACAGCACAGACTCACACTGAACTTAAGTATATTCATAAGTATATGTCCAAAGTTGAATGCATTTTAATGTTATCCATGTGGATGAAGCTGCTAAAAATGATCCACCAAACTAATCTTGTAATTGAAGTACACAAAGCTACATTAGATGCTGAGAGGGATGACATTGAATGACTTCTTAAAGATATTCAAAAGATTTGTGATCAATGGGATGCAATCCTTTCTGAGTCCAAGTCAGTAGCACAGGGTATTGACATTTTATCTGCGTTTGCCACCAATTGCAGCCTAATATCTCAATCTGATACAGAAAGGCACTATCAAGTCAATGGTATATTTTTGTTGTTGTTGTTTTTGGTTTTTTGTTATTATTGACTCCATCAAATCTGGTCTTACACATCAATTTGAGTCATTGTGACAAATTTGTACCCTTTGTGGCTTCCTGAGAGCGTTGGGAGAACTAAGTGATGAAGAGTTATATTCAGCAGCTAAACAGATTCAACAAAGGTACAAATGAAATTTCAAGAAAGCTCTGTGACAAGATCGTCTTCCTGAAACATATATATTCCACCAACTTTAAATTGGACTGCAAGTCAAAAGAACTGCTTCAAGAAACATTCGATCTTGGCCTGTCAACTGTATTTCCTAATATCACAATTGCATTATGTATTTTTGTAAGTCTCCCTGCATCAGTGGCTTCAGGTAAATACACATTCAACATGTTAAAAAAAGTAAAGAACTACAATGGGACAAGAGTGTTTGAATAGGCTCGCAATGCTTAACATTAACAGTGATGTTGCACGTAAATTAGATTTTTCTTCAATTCTAAACGAGTTTGCACACAACACAACCAGCAAAGCATTCCTAAAATTAAGAGTTTTGCTTGCAGTGGAAACTCACACTTAAAGTTACATTTTTAATACACATGCAATTGGTAAAATGACTTAATTGTTAATAAATAAATGTCTCAAGGATTCATTTTCATATATTCTTTTGATTTTAGTATGACCCTGTGCATGAGAAGTTAGATACGTGCTGGGGCTGGGGCCTCTAACCTCAAAGTGGCCCGTGCCTCTGTCACTCTCAGAGAAGGCCTGACTATAACCTATTTGTGCTGACTTTGTATCCAATGGACTGGGACAATGTCACAAAAGAACAAAAACTGACTTAATGGATATACATCTTTCCATGTTGTCTTTTATTTCTTATCAGAGGCACAAAGTCATTTTTACTTTCACTTGTTTTGTAGGGGTAGCCGTGTTAGTCTGCAACGGAAAAAACTGAAAAAACTCTTAAAAACTTCTTCATCTGAAGAAGTGGGTTCTGCCCACAAAAGTTCATACCAGCTACATTTTGTATTAGTCTCTAGGGCTATGTCTACTCTACAGAGTTTTTTCTGAAAAACAGCCGTTTTCCCGAAAAAACTTCAATTATGTCCACAGTGCAATCTCATTCTTTCGAAAGAAAATTGAAAGAATAGAGGGATTTTTCCAACATTGGTAAACCTCTTTCTATGAGGAAGAAGCCTTTTTCTGAATGAGTTCTTTCAGAAAAAGGCATGTGTGGACAGCGAAGAGGGAGTTCTTTCGAAAGAAGAGGAAAGAGGAAAAAGCACTGGTGCCCTGGTGACCACTCCATCCAGAGTAATCACAGCTTAAATACGAGATAGCGTCCATTCAGTGTGGATGCTATCTGTCAAAAAAGCAGATCGCTTTTTTGATGCGCTTTGGCAGTGTGAATGCTCTCTAGAAGCCTGCAATCTAGACATAGCCTAAGGTGCTGCAGGCCTATTAATTGTTTTTAAGTTTTTTGCCTTCACTGTTACTACAAACCAAACCTGAACCAATTTCTTTGATCATAATGTTTTACCACACCCATTATTTAATCTGTTTACTGCAGTGGTCTCCAACCTTTTTAACCATAAGATCACTTTTTCAATGTAAGTGCAATGTAAGATCTACCTCAAACCCAAATACACTTGCCCAGCTTCCTTCCCGCCCCTTCCTTGAGGCCCCGCCCCTGCTCCACCCCTTCACCGAGGCTTTACCCAGCTCACGCCATTTCCCTTCCTCCCCGAATCTCATTCACTTTCACCAGGCTGGGGTAGGGAGTTGGGGTGCAGGCTCTGGTCTTGGGCCAAGGAGTTTGGAATGTGGGAGGGGACTCCCTGAAGGAAGGGAGAGAGGAGAGATGGGTTCTGGAGTGCCCTAGGGGATACAGCATTTACCAGGGGAGCGTAGGGTTGGGGGCTTGAGTGCCTCCACCCCCCCCGAGAGTGGCCAGACAGCCAACACCAGCTGCCCCGGGGATGCACCTGGCTCCCGTATTAGGAAGGCAAGATAAGGGACCCTCTGATGGAAGGAGCGTGGGGTAGGTTCTGGAGTGGCCTAGGACATTCCCCTGGGGAGTGCAGGGCAGTGGGTTCAAGTCTGGGAGCAGTGGGACAGCCAGCAGCAGAATCAGGCAGGCCAGCTCCCACCCTGACCTTCCTCTCCCCTCCCCCCCCCTCCCCCCACACCACTCCCAAAAGTACCTGGTACATAGAGCAGTGGCTCCATGCACTACCCTTCGTCCACAGCAGGGCCACAGTTCTCCATTACTGATCAATGGGAGCTGCAGGAGCAGTGTCTGCAGGCATGGAGACCTCCTGTACTGACCATTCCAGGGGTTGCAGGGACATGCCAGCCACCAGGACCACAACCACCATCAGGCCAATTAGTCCGGACATGACAGGTTAGGCATTTTAGAACTCACTTCTCAAAGAATTAAAATTAAGCATAAGAGAAATGCAAGTTATGAAATGTACACACCAGTCAAAAACTAAAAACAACCCACTTTGCAAGCAGTAAAAGTAGTAATGATTCCCCATGTAGGTGTTGGGTCAGGACAGTGTGTGCTTGTGAGAATGACACATACACATGCACACAGTGTGAGAGATTTGCCTTGCCAAGCTCCCTCCATCCTTTCTCTCGGTGTGGAGACAGGGTACAGGAGTGGAGGGAGGAAGGACACCCTGACATCAGCACCTCTCCTCATCTCCCATCCCACAGCCTGCACAGTGAGCAGGAGGCTGCCAAGGGGCAGCTCCAAAGCAGAGAGCAGCAGCAGCATGACAGTGGATGGAAGCACAACTGTAGTGTCAGCACTTGATAGATTCCCAGCCAAACCAGTCAGGATCACCTGACTGAGGCTTCAAGATCTACTGGTAGATCTCGATCTACTGGTTGGGGACCACTGGTTTATCTTCTGCCTACAATTTTGTGTGGGCTTTTGTAATCACTCTCAGTCTACAGTCCCATGAAAGAGGAAAGGTGGAGAGAAGTGTGGTTCTTTTGCAGCTTCCCCTGTCCTGAATGGGGCATGGAAAAATATATGATGTCAGCAAGCAAAAATAATAAGTGGGGAGAAGGAGTGGCTGTGGGGGACAGAAATAGCCTTGTACTTTGTGGGTACTGATCAGTTCTGATTCTGGATGCACCAAAGAATTATAGCCATAGGGTGCACATCTAGATGTTTACCCCTAATGCTTCCCTGCCTCTGCCTCCAGGAAACCAAACACTTCAGATTCCAAGTTTCTAGTTTGGACCCATCTTTAATGATAGTAGAAAGTGGAACACTTTAGATTGGCTTCCCACAACAATAACTGCAAAATTACATTATAGCCCATGAGAATTTACATGCCCTGGGCTCACATGACCAATGTTTAGCCTTTTTTACAGCCGGCTCTAACATTGCTCATATATATGGACTTTGGCTATATCATTTTACAGGGTAAAATTTTGGGGTCTTTAACATCTTGAACACGTAGCTTAAAATGTTCAAATTCTTAGCATTTGGATATCAGGATTAGTAGTCCATTGGTAGATGGGAAACGCTAAATTAAGGTCTTGTTTTTGTCCTGTTATTGTATATCTGGGGATTTGTTAGTCCTAAGCACTTTTTTAAACTCTCCAAAGCAGCTTGAGGTTATCTGCTTGTCAAATGTGCTCAGCAAATACAGGTTTGTTTTGTGGTGGTTTTGGATTCTAGCCTCACACACCTTCTCTCCCCCTCCTCTGAGAAAAATAAACCAGACTCTGCAAAGAAACATAATATACATTCATGTAGTCGGTTCCCTGAAGGAATTCATTTGGGGTGCACTCCCTCCCAAAGTTCCTACATTATTGATATCCTTAAAACTAATGTTGAATTTATTTTCTGTTGTATCACTTCCATTCTCTCCTTGGTACATATGTATGAATGGAGATTGTGTTAGTGCTAATCGGTGAAGGGCATGGTTAACTGATATAGTCCTCGTCTATTCAAGCCCCTGACAAAATGTACTTTGTTGACTTTTTGGACATAAGTGAATGTGGAAGGGAAAAATAATATTTTCATCTGATTTATGCGTTGGTCTTGATTAACTGCAACTAATTCAGGGACTAGCTTTGCATTTTTAACAACTGAGTACATATGCAGATTCATATCAAACAGCTGTGCATACCAGTTACTCCAGGGGTAGGTTCTACAAGTGCCAGATGCTGTAGTTCAGCTTCTGCTATAATTAGGCTGAACAACTCTGTAATTATTCTGGAACCTGTTGTACTGTCATCTGCTATCAATTTCATTTCATTTAAGCCCAATTCAGTATAAATTTGCTGTGAACTCCACTGATTAAATTACCGAGGGTAAGTTTAGTTTGACATAAACTTCCCATGTGACAGGCAGTTTACTGCTGATCAGGAAGCTTTCAGTAATTGACCTTTATTTATATTCAAGCTGTCTGTGTGATTCTAAAACTATTATTTACAGTAGTTTATATTGTTGGCCTATTACATCACAGTTCACTGCTTCCTACCATTAGAGGCACGAGTAACTGAGCGAGTGTTAAGAGGTACAGTGAAACCTCCCTTTGCCTGCAAAGGTGTTTTCATTGCTATAGCCTGAAAAATTGAGCCCCTATGCCTTTAAACTGCATTTTAGCCAAACATGAACAATAAAAGAACAGGTAGAATAGCGTGGCGCATCTGAGAGGCTGAGGAGGTCTTGGACAATTAGATTTTGGATGCATAGCCACCTTAGTTTCAAGCAAGATGGGAAATAGTTGCCAAGGAATGGCAGAAGAAAGAATTTAGAGAAGAAGCTTGGCACGACATAACCACCAGAAGCAAAAGTACTTGACAGCATTTGAAACTGCTAGAAGCAGAGGAGACTGGGCAGTTGGGATCTCCAGGGAAAAGAGAAATGGGTGGAATTCCACATAGCTAGAAATTTCCAATCAACCTCAGTTCTTCATTGTGCAAACTGCAGAAGATCTCTCTGAAGAAGAGTCACCTGGCCAAATGGAAAGGAGGGATGTTTAGAATGCTCCAGTTGATGGCTGCTTGGCCTAACCTGTAAGAAAATTGAACATGCCTGCAAAAAGATCTTCAACTATCCAAGGAAAACAGAACCTTATCGGGATCCAATGCTAAAAAGAATGGAAAGAAAGCAAGGGACAGGAAGGCAACAGGACAATGTGCTCCCCCAGAGCCGAGACTTAATGCTAAGATTAGCTATGCTTCTGAGTTGACAGGCCATGTTCCACTGGGTGATGGTGCACTAATCCCATTGTGTCACAGGATCTCTCAAAGATAACTGATGATATCAGGAAAAGACGGATGACACTGAAAGAGAAGAATGCCAATGTGATTTTCTCAGATCTTCCTGTTCTGTGCACAAAGGGAAACAGAAGGCAGAAGATTCTATAAATGAACTACTGGCTAGACAAGTGGTGGAAAGTTGTTGTAATGATCTTGAGGTTCATTAAGAAACCAACCAGGGAATAAGAAAGGAATAATATGTTTATTAATAACTAGAGAGCATAAATGGGGAGCCACTATACATAACTATCTTTGGTTTCAACCCCGCTTCCTATATTCAAAATACTGTCCCTTCTGAGGGAGCCTCTCTAAAATTATAACCTGTCATAAATATATCTCTACAGCTCTCTTCCCTCTCCCTCCCTCCCCCCAAAATACAAACAACCATCTAATACCTACATACCCCTGGACAAAACCTGCTCATGGCTGGGTTGCTCCAGGCCAGCCAGCCCACTCACTTGCCCACTGTACAGGCAGAGCTCTTCATATGAACTTCCAGGGCTTGAATTAAATCTTTGTATGAAATTAGGGCAAACTTAAACACTGTTTCAAGTATTTTAAAAATTATAAATATGAAAAAGTTTAATATGTTTTATTTACAGTGTCATTGTTCACACTCTGTACTGGACCAGACCCATGCCCCTATCTAGATCGGGGCAGTTGGTGGGTGGCATGAGACTGTGGGGGGAGGACATGGGGCCAGAGTGGAGCCACAAAAACTATGGCTTTCTGGGCTCCTCTCTGCCCCTGTTGCTGGTGAGAGAAGTGGATGGCAGGAAGGACCTGGCAAGGAGATGACAGCTCTGCCACAGACTCAGAGAAGCGTCTTATATTCACAACTACATATGATACGTGTATCATATACCAAGGGATGGCCCTGAAAGCATCTCCTTCATGTTGGCTATCACTGATTTACTACTTCTATTAGATGGTCAGTTCAACTTTCACCACTCCTTATAACACTTAAATGTGAGAGTTTAAAAAAAGGACTTTTTAAATGCGGCAAACGTCATAGAATTACCCAGTCATTTTAAAAAGACCACACCAACACCAACTCCATCAGTTATTGGGCATGTTAATAAAGTTAATCAAGTCTCCTGTTTCAGAGTATGTCAGCCACTTCCAGGGTTAGGGGTTTGATTTACCTTAACTGCCCATCTCACTCCTGCAGCATTGCACAATGGTGGGCTATATGATGGGACTTCACAGCTATGTTGTCAAATATTGATGACTGCCTAAAGTAGGTTACCAGACTCACTGAAGAGCCAATGATCTAATATAATGTGGCACAACATCTCTATGGATTATGGTTGAATAATATACTGATTCTCTTTACTTATCTTTCAGCTACCCTACTATCACCATGGTAATGTTTCTGAGTAAGAGTTTAGTAACAAGGATTTATACTTCTAAAACCCTTTCAAATGCTTCTGGAAGACAGGTACTCTCACACCTGGACAGGTAATCCACATACGGTGGATTAGATAACTTCTCTGAAATAGGCAATGAATGTTTGGCAGTAGGCTATATTGTTAGCGGCATTTATGCATCTTCCTGCATATAAAATATCCCCATGTCTATCATTTCTACTTTCTGCCTGACACAGAATTAATGAGTCAGAAAAGGCACCGATTTTAATATTTTAACCATTTTGATATCTTTTGTTTTGCTAACATATGGATGTGACAGTCTAAAGGCATAGCTCTGATATTTCCCAACGGACAAGAGAAAGGCCAACGAAGCTTCATAACTACACCTGAATCCTTGGCAGAATATGAAAGCACAGCTCCATTACAATATTTGCTTTGAAGAGCTTATCTTGCGGTTTATAGAAAACTAAGCTACGGGGCACAGTAAATTTCTCTGGCATATCTATTACTTCAATCCAAAACAGGTACTAAAAGTACATTTGAATTTATCAACATTCATTTATTCTTTGTATTACAGTAGTGAGTAGTAGTTCCATATATGATTGCGGCCCCATAAGCACTGTCCAAATATTCAGTAAGAAATGATTCCCTGCCCCAAAGAGCTCACAGTTTAACTAGAAAAACCAGACAAAGGGTGGGAGGGGACAGAGAGGATCAGTGACAGGGTGGAGAACAGAATTTGAAACTCTTGGCATCCAGCCAGGGGAGGGAAAAGGGTGTCTGATTAAGAAAGGGACTTTAGGAGCAATAGCCCAGGACCCTGGCCTAAGGAGCCCCTGCCAAAAGATCCCTGGGATGCCAAAACTGCAGCTCTTTTTGTGGGGCCTCCTTAGCATTTCAGCCCTGTCTGGTGGGGATGAGGGGTGGGAACACAGCTCTAAACATTGCTTCCCTTACTCCAGCTGAGCTGGAGCTACAAGCACCAGGAAGCTCTGTCTGCATCTTTCTTTGCCTGCAGAATTTGCCCCTACATCTCCCATTGATTGGGAATCACAGCCAAATGGGAGTTGCAGGGGGCAGTGCCTGTAGGTGAGCACAGGACAATGTGCAGAGCCCCTCCCCATGCAAGCGGGCTGTTCCCAACCTCCTTCCCTGAACTTCCTCCCACACCCTAACTCCCACCCAGACCCTGCACCTCCACCTCAATCTCCTGCCCTGAGCCCCCTCCTATACTCTAAACGCTGTGGCCCAGCCTAAAGCTGCCTCCTTGCACCCCAAACCTCATATTCCTAGCCCTACCCCAGAGCTCACACCTCCAATTGGAACCCTCACCCCTTCCCACACTCTGACCCTCTCATTTTGGCCCCAAAATCTCTGTCCTCTGGGCAGAATCACCTTTTCTGCTCATTAAAAGCTAGGTAAGGTGTTCCAGGAAACAGAATCCTCTACAGTAAATATATCCATTTCCTAATTCCTCAATAGTGGTTAGAGTGGAACTTTACCATTCTAGTTTCTGTGACCAGTTCAGTGTAGATGAATACCCAATATGAAACATGAGTAACTGCATCACTGCCAGTTTAAATACTGCAATAGTGATCTGAACATTCACTTTCCAGAAAACTATGTAAAAAGAAAAGCAGATTCCATGTATAAAAACTTGTGGATGGTTGGGTGGTTGTATCTCTGTGTGTACTATTTTTAGGACAAATAGACTATGTTTAATTATTTAGTGTGAAAACATGGCACATTCCAAACATGGTAATTTTGATTCTCACTGATGTGAAGAAAATGTGGCTACAAAATTCTCTCTCAATGTTTCTAACCTTTGAAATGAATGTGGGTGCAGTTTTGCCATGTATCCTGCCTGGAAAAGCAAATAAAAATAGTTGCCCAGAATTGGAAAACTTTCTCTCTTCTCATTAAGCTTACTGATGGTTCTGTGATGGTTACAAGTCTGTGGGTGAAGTTAAAAGGAGAAAAATTAACAGGGGCCATGTTACAATACGGATTTACTACAGAACTACAAATCAGGAAAAGGGTGGGGGGAGGGCACTGAGGGATTTCCAGAACAACAAAAATATCCAAAACACAAGACCTGATAGTAATGGGGAAACTTTACTTGAATATGTGTTGGAAACGTAATACAGTCAAACACAAAATGCCCAGTAAATTTCTGGAATGCATTTGGCACAACATTTTGTTTCAAAAGGTGGAGAAAGTATCCGGTGACAACTAGTTTAGTTTGGATTCTGACTAACAGGACCTGCCTGTGAATCCGAAGGTGGAAGACAATTTGGGTGAAAGTGATCATGAATTGATAGATTTCATGATTGCAAGGAGAGGTGGGAGTGAGAACATCAGAATAAGGACAGATGACCTCAAAAAACAAGACTTAAAACAAATCTGGTGATACTAAATTTATTAATTTAGTACCGGAAGCAGCAATGGCTATAGCATTTCGAACCTACATTATGTGAAAGGACACTTTACAAATGATACTGACCTTAAATGCACTGACCAAAGAGGATTTACAGAAAATAAACAAGATATATTGGGAAAGCAAAAAATTTAGACTGTAAAACAGAATGAAGATGACAAAAATTATGGTGATTGGAAGGCAAGAAGAAGAGGTCACGATCCAACTTGGAATCGGAGAACCAGAGCAAGTGGAAAAATGTGTGTTCCGCTATGAGCACTAGTATTAAAAAATAGAAATTATGAAGATGACATAAAAAGGACAGAGTAGTCACTATTACCTTTGGAAAATTCCGGTTTTAGATACAAATGAAAATTAGCATATTTAAGGCACTTGTGCTGCTACTGTTGTACCAGTCACAGTGCTGGACTATGAAAAATGCCAACAAAAAATACTGACTGCAGAAATGAACCGACTGAAGGGAATACAGAAAGTTTCAAGACTGCAAAAAATAATTAAGAAATTGAACAACAAGAAAGCTGATCGGGCAAGAAATAATGCTGCTACAGAAGATCGAAGAAAGATGACTAAAATGATTTGGACAAGAATGGACCTGGAAAAAATACCATGCATGGCAATAAATACCAGGGTACAAGGAACTAGCAACCAAAGAAAACCTTTCATGCATTATGTAGACATATTGAAGTATGATCTAGAACAAGGAGGTTTAAAGCTGAACAAAGTCATGAATTTGTTACAAAATAGAATAATGGAGATTTCAATTCTGCCCTACTATCGCTCCTAAGCTGAGGGAAGGGAATCACAGATGATGACTGGTATTGCAGTAGCATCTAAAAGGAAATCTATTGTGATGCTATACTTCTATTAACTATGCTTAGAACTAGAACCACATATACAAAGTAGGTTACACACAAACACACAAGCAAAGTAAGTTATCTTTGTCCTTCTCTTGGAAGTGACCACTCTGCTCTGTTGTCTGCTCCAGTCTTGTGGTTGTTCCAGTATTTGTAGTGTTCCCTGGGCAGCATGGCAAAAATACATAAAAATCTAGTACTAGCAGCACTAAATCTTCCTTATTCACCTTCCTCTGGGTAACAGCAAAAGCAAATCTACTATATGTTCCCAAGAAATTGTACCCATTAGGTGAACAGATTATTAGAATTTGGCAAGGTTGAGTTAGTGTCCTATTGAGGATAAAACAACCCCTAGGAGTTATGGCTGTGTTACACTAGATTCTGGCTTGACTAGTAGGATTCTGACCCTCATTTCTTCTGGTTCTGGTCTCCATGGACTGCTCCAGGTGGTATTTTAGGCTCATATCTCAGGACTTATGTGTTCTCATGGAGAAGAATAAACATACCCTCTGCTTAGAGTGCACAATGCCCCCAGGAAGAATACTTACTGTGCCTGCCTTTCAGGAAGATTAGTCCATGGCAGAAAGGGTAGGTAGGGCTTAAAGTCCACAGGTTTCAAACTGGCCATTTGATAAGCCCTCTTTAGGGGGAGAAGTCTATACGGGGAAGTTGGTGTAGCAGAATCTGATCAACAAAGTTCAGTCCAGATGTTGCTGATCAGTTCATGGCAGAGATGGGAAGCGGTTCTGAAAATCTGCAGATTTTAAAGCTAAGATTTTAAAGTCCAAGCTAAGAAATATCAAGTTGGACACTTTCCAGCTTGACTCACTGCATGGGTGGAAAGAAGGAATTGAGAGATGGCCATATCTCCCATAATGCTTGTGTCAGAGGAGGAAGCAAAGGGTATATGTGCCGACCCAAAATACACTGCTAATCAAAAATCTCCAGTCTTGTGTGCATGAGGTGCATGTGTACCTAACATGGATTTCACACTGACACACATTCAAATAACTGTATTTGTTGCAGGTTGTGGCAAAAGCTATTATGATAGAACTGTGTTTTATCTTGGTGTGGTTAGTCAGGGAACTGCCTCTGCACCTGCATTCTGCAAGGGGAATGGGAGAGGACCCAGGTTTGCTCCCTTCACCTGTGCCAGGCACTTTTGCTTCACAGGCCTTTTTACCCTTTTCTTCCCAGAGTAGGGTTTCTCTTGGTCCTCTATGCGGTCTCCCTTCCCTTAGTACTCTAATCCTCTGGTTAACAACATTATGTATCCAATCTACAGTCAGCGCTCCTTCCCTCCCCTGGTAACTGAAGCGGCGGGGCGGGGAGGGGGGGGAAGAGAGTTATTAAGCCTTGGGTGAGGCCTTGATTGGCTCCAGGTGTTCCAATTACCCTATAGTAATTTTTCTAGTACCTAGGGAATAAGGTCTTAATCATCATAGGGCTTATATATCTGTCATCTACCACTCTCCTGCTGCTTTCTGGCCCTGCTGTATAACAGCTATTGAAAAGAAAATTCCACTCTCTCTTTAGTCATGGTTTGTTCTGTTCTTCTCTGCTAGGAGCCGTCTTTCCTCACCTACTTCATCATTAGCGCACTTTTCTTCTTTCAACCTAATGGCTTAAGACAAGTTTATAGAGATTAGCAATCATCAACTCTCTAAAATCTTATCATTACACTGGAAAAACTCCACTTCAGCCCAGGCAAATCTTTCACAAAGTATGGTGATATAAGTGCAACATAAAACCTATTGCATAATTCATGGCTTAAACAGAATCTATATTGGGAACATGATACATTGCTCAAGCTTCCATATTCTGTCAAAATTATTTTAATTTAAGATTTAGTACTAAGAAGCATTCAGTATTAAAACTCAACATCACAATCTGCAACTGGAAGAAACCAATGAAATGGCCAGTGAAAGGTTTTAGATTTGCAGGGGAAAGAGTGAAAATTCCATTTTAAGATGATAAGGATACATTTCTAACCTATATGAAAATTCCTTCTTTATTACAGTACCACAGGTGAAATAAAGAGCAAAAATTGTAATTAGTATCTTCAGTTTAGCAAATTCTACAATTAATATTTGTAGTTTTTAGCCATCTAATAAGAGGGCAACTACAGCATTAATAACTTGCTCCTAACACTCAGTAGTTACTTATTAATCATTCTTGGCAATACCTTCTGCATAGTCCAATGTTGCCAATGTTTTCCCCCATCCATTCTTTCAGTCTTTTCTTATTCCTTTACCTTAGTAATTACTTTTGGTATTCTATTTTTTTCCTTCCTCACTACTGGATTCTACTATGCTGCACAGACCCACTGTTAGTTTCACAGGACCAGGTTACATGTACTTTCTCACTTAGTCCGTATACAGTTAGCATAAAGTAAATTCAGGAATCTACTCTAGTTGTAATTTCAGTTTTATTTGTCTATTGGGTATTTTTATACAGTACATATAATAAAGAAAGAACATGAAAGGCCTCTACAAACAAAAAGTATATCTAAAAAGTACTGATACTGCATTTGATTTGATACTTCGGTTTCAATACTTCTTAAATTAAAGGGATGGAGTCAGGTCAAATTTGGCCCCAAATGAAGTAAAAGCAAGTTTTAAAAAAAACACACACAACAACTAAGATCAACATAATAGATGTCTTTTCTCTCTTGCTCATTTAAATTCTCATGGGAAAAAATTAAGTGTTCCTCTAAAGTGTCTGCAACCTCAAAAGTGCAGCACTGTCCTAGTGCATGAAATCCTGAAAGGTAAGTACAAATTAACTAGTCTGTTTTCATTGTCCACCTTGAGAAAAGTGCCAAAATAAAATATCTAACTTACACAAAAATAAGTTTTAATAAAAATTCTCAGTTTCAATGGTCTAATGTATTAAACCAGTATTTTAAAATTCATTCTTATATCATGATAATGTCCCCTTAAGTTTCAAACAGATCACAAATCAACAAAGACTTTGGAAAGAACATTGTTTTCACATGACATTTTCTTCAAGCTTAAACATAATAGTATGGTACAGAGTTGAATTTTCTGCAAATCTTATAATGTACAGATGTTTGCTTCCCCATACAAAGTCTCTACACTTAATTATATAAAACCCAGATCCTGCAAACATATGTACATAAGTCCCATTACTCAATATTACTTTTGTTAAAGTAAGGCATATACATATAAGTGTTTGCAGGAATTATACCACAACAGAGTAAAGTGAAAAGAACTGTTCTTTGTCTCAATCTGTGGGGTGGTTTTGTGTTTTGGTTTTTGTTGTTGTTGTTAAACGACCTACAAGAAGATGATAGTACTATTAAAAAAATCCACAATCTCTCCCTTTTCCTCAATTTGTTATCCTCCTACAATTAAAGAACACTTCCAGACATTAACTTTACAGTCACTGACACTCTGAATACTTATCTACAGGAAATATTTAAGATATTTTCTATTCAGACAATTCATGCATTAGTCAGCAATTCAGTTCAGATAAAAGTTTAGTTTTTTGGCAATAAACAAAACTAGTCCAATCCTACAGCTTCTTATTCAGGCATCTCTCTCCCCCATTTCAATGAAAGTATTATTTAAGTTAAGACTGCATGATTGATGGCAAGTCATAATTTAGAAATTCTGATGTGAAAAAAGTTCTATTTTTCTACAAAAATAGTTTAGGGAAGTACGTATATATAAAAATTGTAAAGGCTGTTTATACCGTTGAATATGGTGAAACTCTGAAATCACATTACAAATTGTATCCCATTTTGTAACATAATTAAACATCTGACCATTGCAGTTTTGAAACTCATGCCTTCTTTCTGAAAGGTTAGGCATTCAGTTCACTGTGTCAAAAAAAAAATCAGTCTTGCGGACTGTTCAGATATATGGGCCTACAATCTTTAGTCGAGGACCAAAAAAAAAAAAACCATAAATAAATAAAAAAATGTGGATCTACTCTGAAAAATGACAAAAATAGTATTCTGGGTTTCTGTAAGTGTTGCATCATATTGGTTTCTCTAAGAAGTTTGCTCAGTTTCTTGGGTATTTTCCCCCTAGTAAAGTTGCAGCCTTGCAAACTCTTTCTGGGATTCACCAATAAAACTGGGTACCTTCCAGCTGAAGTATTACCACTCACCCTACAAGTTCTACATACAAAGTGAGGTGACTAGTTACACCCATCTACGTTTGTAAGCTTGGCAGTTAGAAAAAGAACATTTTTTTTTACTTGCAGATATGAGATGGAAGTGATCAAGAGACCATGAATGCAGAAACCTTAAATGTCATTTTTATACAGTTATTTTTCAAAATAAGGCTGCATGTGAAAGTGAATTACTTTAGTAAGATTTTTGCTTGAGTAAGAGTTCAGGTTTGGGCTCAAGTTTGATACTGGTCCTGGAAGAGAAATTGCTCACAGTTTACATTAAATTATACAGATAACATCCGCATTAAAAAAGAAATAATTAAGACAGTGCATTTAATAACAAATAATATGATCCTCAAAATTAGTTACAAACAGTTTACAAAAGATTACAAGTATAAGTGAAGTTTGTTATGTACCACACACTAGTCTTCTTTCTGCTGTGTTTCAAATCGTTCCATTAAAGCCCTAAATACATTTCCTGGTATTTTCTGATGTCTGTCTATTAAAAACTGGATTGCAGCCTTTGCCTGTTAAAAGAAAAAGAAATTACAAGGAAATTAACTGTTCTTTTTTATTACACTAATGGAAATACAGCAATTTACAGGATAGTTTTTCATCCTACTAAAGATTCCAAAATCCAGGGTGTAACACCTTTGTTTAAATTAAAACCAAGGGAGTATGAGAAGGATCTTTTTCAAAGAAACCACTTATAATTTATCTTTACACATGACAAAGATCCCTGATAAGAAAACGTACTGAGTATAAATAGCAAAGCAACAGTGAAAAGGACATGCTAACCCACCTAAATACCTAAGCATGTAAAATTTCCATAAAAATATAAAGAAATTAAGCCAATGATGTCTCATAGCTATCGTGATGGGAGTATAACTAGAATACATTGGTTATGTGAATGTCTTGGGGGTTACCTAAACCCTTTTGATTAACTGGTTAAGTTATCACTGAAGATTGTACAGCAGGTTTTGATGTCTGCATTTAGGATTGGAGGAAATGCAGGTGCACACTAAGGTCATATCTAGACTACGTTTTATTTTCGAAAGAGAATATGCAAAGAGAATATTCCCGTGGAATTTGCATATCTTCTTCCAATTGCTTTTTCAAAAGCGGGTCTTTCGAAAATAAAACATAGTCTAGACGTGCCCTAAGTCTTTTTAAAAGGTAAAAAGACCTCAAAGCCTGATGTATGACTCCTATAAATTACACACAGCAAGTCTAATTTTTCAAAGCCTGCTACCTCCACAGCTCTACAGGACTAGGAATTTAGATTAACTAAAGCTTGGATATTTCCCCCCTGGTTCAGGTATATATGATAGGTTTCCGGGATTGTCACTTTCTCTTTGTTTCACTCTGAAGCCCAGAGTTTCTGCTGAGTGTTTTTGTTTAGAATATCACCATTTTCAATCATCACTGGGATTTGTGGTTTATTACTATTCAATTTTTAAGTTCTTAGACATTTTGATGTTATGAATTATACCTATTTGACAACACCACGCCAAGAATCCTAAGCCATTGTGATATCATCACCCTTACTCTACAATTTATTTGCACACAATTTCATAGGCTGTCTGAAGGAGACTGAATAGATGGTGAATCTCTTGGCCCAACAATCACAGCTCACCAGGTTCAGTCATCACTGGGATTCACAATCTCTTACTGTCCAAGTTGTGAATTCTCTTTTTTTTTTTTTGACTTTATGACAGTATTTTAAATCCTGACTGTTTAAGACTGGAAGCAAAAACACCTCCCGCATTCCTTCTCCCTGACACCTTACCTTTTCAGACAGTTCTGCAGCATTCATATTTGGATCATATGGAATAGGATCTCCAATATATGTACGAAATTTGACTGGAAACCCTCCATATATAGGAACGACTGGCAATCGAAGACGTTCATACATCAACCTAAATAACCCTGTTTTTTAGTTTAAAAATATTAATTTGCATTTTGGGAGGCGATACATAAATTAATTGTAAAGAAACCCAGACCCCTGATCTCAGGCTCTCAAATGAACAAAAGTATCTTTGAACTGCTATTCCACCCTTGATCTTCACTTTTCAAAAATAGAAAAGTCACATCCAAAGCAAGAATAATCTACACCCTCTTTTATGATGCCTGGAAGGGAACTTTATGAAGTTCTCTTCTTCCAACAGCAAAAGGCAGTCCAGTGGCTGACACTGTAAGGGCAAGGATTACTAAATGAGATAAATGAGAGTTCAGGTTATTAGATAAACCCCTCAAAACCTCGTGGAAGACTATGACTAAAGAGAAGAAAGGGCACAGACAGAACAGAAACAAAGTATCTAAGAGGAGAAAAGGAAACAGGTACCCCCAGGACTCTCTCCTTAACCCATATCTTTCAGGGATGAGGTGATGATATATCTCTTTTTTTTTTTTAAATCTCAGAAACAACCCCTAACCAAACTACAATGTTATGAGTATGACCTTTTTTTTCCCCTTCCCAGATAAAAATATGAGGAGAGAATGAATCACACATGACATGTTAGTCACATTGCTTAACATGATCCTGGAAGATGCTCCAATACTAGGGTAATAAGGCCAATATAAGAGCCTACAAAAGAATAAACTAGAATATAACTAGCTATCTGAATGTCAAGGATTTGGGTTCTGGGGGAAGGGAAAGGAAATCTTCAATCTGAAATAGCCTGGGTGAAGGGGAAGTTGCATTCACAAAAAATTTTAAATTTTTTCATTTTGATTTTAAGGAAACCATCAGACCAGCCAGTCAGCATGAAGTAGCCTCCATTTTTTTTAAATAAAGCACTTATCCCAAAGTCACCAGAGTAATAACATCTCAAAGCTGTGACAGTAGCTGACTAGCAATTAAGGTGAACTGCTGATTTTTCCCCATCATTACAGAAATATAGACAGCATTAAAAATCAGTTTTTTGCAAATGCTCTAGAGGAACAGAAAGTCTGGTACCAACCATTAGAGCTGATCTCCCAGCAGAGAACCGAAAACCCACAGTAGGCAAAGCAGACTTGTTAATGTGGGAGAAATACATAATTCTAAAAACTTCTCCTTCCACATGCACACTCAGTAGTGGGTTCCTTTATCAAGACCAGTCACTATGCGCACAATAATTTTAGGTCCCTATCTGATACAATGTCAATGCTAATATTACAATCTGACAACACAATTCCACCTCATTTTATATCACTAAAGAATAGCAACTCATCCTAATGCCCACAGCAACAAGACTATATAACAAATCTAAACACAGATTTGAGAGAGAGAATATTTATACTGAGAGTATTTTAGAAGGAGAGTGACTACAGAAAATTAAGAATAGAAAAATAAATTTTATATCTTACTTATTCCTCCTAATGTCCTAATTCCTTCCCGAACGTTTTGTGTGAACATAGGAATGATGGGCTATGAGAAAAAAAGAAAAGTGAGAATTTAGTGAAAATAAGCGGAAGGCTGTTTTGCACAGTTTATTTGAACACTAACTTGTAACTTATTTAATAAATACATTTGGCAGACAGCTAGTTTTTCAGTGAGCAACACAATGTTCTACATGCTATTTTACCATAATATTGAAAGATCCAAATTGGAAGATTCCACCTGCTAATATAGAGTTAGCACAGTTAGTATATTTCAGTTTGTCAATCTTCTTCTTAAAGTCACATATTGCTTTAAAACCTCAGCAAAATTTAGAGCAGGATCCTACAAGCATTTGAATATGTACAACTTTACTCAGCTAAGTAGCCTTCTAGATTTAAATAAGCAGTTACACATATGCAAGTGTTTGCAGGACTAGGACCTTAATGTGCTTAATTAATATCAGTGTAATCAACATTACTATCTCAGACCTAAATGAAACTGGGCAAAGCATCATGACTAGGGAATATGAGGAATGAGTTGCCGGGGCAAACTATGGAAAGTTATGTTTAACCAGGATTTTACATCCCTAATCAGTTAACTAGTTAAACTTTAGGTCCACCCAGCATTTAACCAGGTCTGGGGCTGGCTCTACCAGCTCCCAGCCCCTATCCCACCAGAGCAGTCCCTGTTTGCAGTGGATCTGGGCTCCTCGCAGACAGAGCAATCCCCCTCCGCCACCCGGTTACCAGAACCGGAAAGCATTACCCATTTAGGGTGATGCTTACTGGTTAACCGGATAACTAGGGATGTGAAAAGTTACATTAACATTTAATTTTTTTGCTATCTATACATTTAAATGATGCTGTAAAAATTGACATAAGGCTATCAAATTTCCAAAAGCTTTTGCAGACCCTATTTGTTATGGGTTATTTAATTTCAAATTGTTCTCGCTTATATTTTCACATCATAAATCATACATGCACACATATCATTTGCTAGCATTTGTAGCCACAAGATTCCTATTCCTTTCATCATTATAAGAGTCTTTAGTTTTATCAGTGTATTTCTCACGTGTAAGACAAAATATTTTATTTCATATTTCCTAAGAATTAGATAAACATCTGTAACATCTTATAGAACAGCTTAGTAGTACCATGGAAGTAATTTATATCAAGTCACTTCCTGGAAGATTGACACTGTGAAGGTCAACGTTCCAGAGTTCAATATAGTGGGTCTAGTAAAGGGCCACTAAAACAAACGCCGAGGGCATCCTATCAATGCCGGAACTCCTACTCCTTATGAGGAGATGGGGAAGTTAATGGGAGTGTTTCTCCC
>CM057846.1:59207870-59224273 GCA_030068395.1 Apalone spinifera | reverse complement strand
ACCCCTTTGCACTGCTGCCTCTGATACAGAATTTTCAGCTGTTCAGACAAAAGTGTCAAAACTTAGATATGTTATGAGGAAGAAACAGCAAGTGTCTCAGAGAATGATATTTTATTTATATATATTCTCATTCTCAGGGCTTGCCAAGTGGCGGCGAGCCCTGCTTGCCAGCCGCGCGGTTTGGCATGCTGCGCATGCGCTTACCGCACTGCGTGGCTGTGCGGCTTGTAATCGCCGAGCCCTGCTCATTCTTATCTATATCATTCATATATGTACACGCACACACGTGAACATCCTTTTTCTTCTCTTTGATGTAGTGATTTGGTTCAATATGCTTGAATACATTTAAAGTTACATTTTTGGCTATGTAAGCCTTTTTGATGCACGCTTTGTATTATCTTATCTGTGCTTTAGAAACTCACTTCCCTTTGACTGAATGGCGGAAAACAAGCGCAGATGATTTTCAAGGAAGGATTTTATTCCTTATGTGAATTGTTCTTCAAATATCCTTTTTCCTTTTGGCGAGATCTGGACAGAGTGGTTATGAAAAAGTCTTGGAAATAGAGGATTTTCTTATTTGTAAAGACCAGATAATTTCTTAAATCTTCTTTATATTTAGAGGAGGAGCAGTCAAGGGGCCATGGATTGAAAAGATGGTTTTGACATCCTCCTAACAGAACTGATAGCTGTCAAAATACTTTAATGGAAAAACCATGCAGTGGAGCTCTGAGGGACAACTGCTTAAAGGTTTGGGTTCCAAAGTCAAGTTAAGGTAATGGGCAGGAAAAGTGAATTAGATTGAAGTACTGCGTTTAAGAATCTCTTGACATAAGGCTTAGAAGAGACATGACATTTTCTGTCTGAATAAATTGTACTAACAAATGCTCATTTGTTAACTTTCAGGGAAATGGCAGTTAGCCTCAATAATAATACACAGTGAAATAATTGTAAGCAGCATTTTATTTTGATCCAGTATGCCTATTTGATCAGGGCTGGGATTTTATACATCATAGAACTAATTCAATCAACTAACAGATTTTTCAAGTATGTTGAATGCTCCACGTCCCACTGAAATCAAAGTGGGAAAAGGGACTGATGAGAATCATTTGAGAGATTATCTACCTTCCACTAACCTAGACCAAGTCAAACATCTAAAAAAGTGGTTACTTACCTTGTGTAGTAACCGTGGTTCTTTGAATATGTCGTCGTCGTCCCCCCCTCCGGGTGCTCTACTGTCAGTGTATTCATGTCCCTATGCTTCAGTTAAGAGAGTTTAGGTAGCAGCATCCATTTGGCCCACACGTGCTCAGTCTCATGTCCTGCCTCAAGACTATTTTGCGCTGCACAGGCAAATTGCCCTCATTTCCCTCTCTTCTGCAGAGCTCATTATTAAAAACTCAGAAGCAACACACATCTCAAAGAACCACAATCACAGTAAATAACTACTGCTTTTTCCAGTACTGTCCCTATGGGTGCTCCACTGTAGGAGGATTCTACAACAGTACCCCTGACGGAGATGTGGGGCTTCAAAGAAGAGTCTAATATTGATAATAATACAGTGGAGTCAAACATTGCATCTGATGCTAAGTCATGGGTTATTGCAGTGTTTCACAAAAGTATGAGCAGATGCCCAAGCTGCTGCTCTGCATATTTCTGCAATGTAAACATCTTTCATGAAGTCCACAGAAGTGAAACTAGATCTAGTGCAAATGAGTTCAAAATCTCAGTGCAGGCTGAAGATTGTGGGTACAATAGCAATAAGTAATTCAGTTCAATAGCCATCTAAAAAGTCATTGTTTTAAGATTGTGGATCCTTTGTGATCAAAAAAATAGTTTAGGAGATTTTCTGAGGTTCTTTGTTCTATCCAAATAGAAAACCAAAAGTCTCCTAACATCAAGTGTGTGTAATACTGCTTCTCTATTATCACAGTGTGGCACAGGGAAGAAAGTCGCTAAGTTAATAAGTTGATCCATATGGAAGGCATGGAATACTTTCATGAGGAACTTAGGATATAGTCTCAGTGTGACCCATTTTCCCCCCTAAAAATCAGATATTTCTAAATCCCTCCCCACCTCCTTCCTATTTCCCCAGTTCTACAAGCTGAGGTGATAGCTACTAGTAAAGATGTTTTCTCAGGCAGATGTGTAAATGATAAGCATGTGGCCATTGGTTGTAAAGGGATCACTGTAAGGCACTTGAGGACCAGGTTATGATCCCATGTTAGTGTAGGACATCTGATTTAGAGGAAGAGGCTACTCCTGCCCTTGAGGAATCTTTTTGTTGTAGGATGAGTTGTCCTCTATCTTATGATAAAAGGCAGTTATGGCTGCAAGATATATCTTTAGGCTACGTCTAGACTGGCATGATTTTCTGCAAATGCTTTTAACGGAAAAGTTTTTCCGTTAAAAATATTTGCGGAAAAGAGCGTCTAGATTGGCACGGACCTTTTTGCGTAAAAGCACTTTTTGCGTAAAAGCGTCCATGCCAAACTAGACGTGATTTTGTGCAAGAAAGCCCCGATCGCCATTTTCACCATCGGGGCTTTTTTGCGCAAAACACTTTTTAGCTGTCTACAATGGCCCTCTTGCGCAAATGTATTTGCGCAAGAGGGCTTTTGCCCGAACGGAAGCGTCATTGTATTTGCACAAGAAGCACTGATTTTGTACATTACAAAGTCAGTGCTCTTGTGCAAATTCAAGCGGCCAGTGTAGACAGCTGGCAAGTTTTACTGAATGTCACAGGGGTTCATAGTGTCTCTGGGGTAGAGGGAAAGGGCAAGTGGTCTTTTCAATATCTATGATTTATTATACTTTCTTTTCTGTGCAAGCATGTAGGACCAGTGCGTGGAGTGAAATGTCTGTCTTCTATTGCAGAGTTTGGATGCTTCGAATGAAAGGCTCTCCACAGTCATCTGGACTTCCCTTGGGAGACCAGATAGGTGAAGCCACCACGCTCATTACTACTGTTGATATGGAGCAGGTAGCTGGGTCCATAGCATCTAATGCTGTTTCAGCGCTTGGCCAGCCTGCGCCACCCAAGGCTTCAGCAACAATTTAAAGCACCTGAAGCAGTTTCCTCAATTGCCGAGTCACGGCAAGCCAAACAGAAATATTAAATGGACCAGATCCAGCCCATGGGCTGTATTTTTCCCACCCCTGCTCTATCATCAGTCGACTGAGTGTTAATTCAAGACTTTTCTTGTACCTTCTGCCAAAACTTAAAAGTGAGGACACTTCTGTGATATTTGGCATTTTCCTAAGCACCAAATAGCAATCGTTGACTGGAATCACCTCTCTGCAGGAAAGGCAACATTTTAACCTGGGAGAGATAGGCATGCCCCTTCTTGAGGTTCTTTCCCCACAGGGGGAGAATAACAAAACATCAATAAGAATGGGGGAGGAGGGGAAGATAACTGTTTTTGAAGCCAGAACAAAAGTTTGGTAGGGTTTTTTAACATTTTAAAGGCTGGGGGAAGGGAACAGTAATCATCTAAAAACAGAAACTCTATTAGCTACTATGTAAATTAAAACAAGGTTGAGAACTAATTATCTATCAGCCTCTGCTCATGCTTTTATCTCATGCCAAGGGTTGTTGAGAAGGAACCTAGGATAATACACCCATGCAGCACTGGAGAACTTCAATCTAGGGCATAAGACTCAGGCTACAGCTAAACTGTGGGTTTTTTTTCCAGAAGACGACATGCAAATCACACTCACATTTGCATATCTTCTTCCGATTCTTTTTGCAGAAGAGGTTTTTCCAATATTTGGCCCATCTACACAGGGGAAAAACCTCTCTTTTGAAAGACCCTGCAATCCTCATTTTATGAGGAATAAGTGGTCTTTCGAAAGAGGGGTTTTTTCCCCAACATTTGGCCCCATGTAGACGGGCCAAATATCAGAAAATCCTCTTCCGCAAAAAGAATCAGAAGGTAATATGCAAATGCGAGCACGATTTGTATATCTTCTTCCAGAAAAAAAAAAACACCACGGTGTAGCCGTAGCCTCAGAGAACATGCACACGTGGGCCAAATATTTACTGCTATCTGAAATCTCTGATATGAGGTGCATGGGTGTGGATGCACCTAAAGTGGAGCACTCATAGGGACACTACTTGAAAAACTAATCCTTTCAAAAAACAAAAAGAAAAACCCCAACCAAAGTTACAGGGTTTGGTCATCTGCATCCTGCAAGACACCACTTTGGCCCATGAGGTATTATTCAAATTCCAAGAGTTTGTGTGTATTACATACACTATTAGAAACACTTACTAGTCTAATGTCAGTTTGAGATTTAATGGAGTACGGGACAGAATGATCTCTCTACTGGCACAAATGTTTTCTGTTTTCTCAGACAAAACTGTTTAAACTGTTGGAGGCTGGTAAGTGCCAGTTAGGGTAAAGGTTGCCTTGAGGCTGCAGAAAGATTATCTGTAGTGATTGAAGTAATAGTTTATTTTTGTGCTCACTGAACTTCTCTGTTCCCCTCCTCACCTGGAAAGAAATCACAGGTCCACTACCCAGTCTGTACAGAATATAAGGCCTCTCTGTCAACAGGCCCCTCATCTAATCAGCTTTGAGAAATCTAGAAGCAGCAGAAAGGAAAGAAGAGTAGAGAAGCTGCTAGGCTCTTTGTTTCAGTGGCAATCTTAAGGACTGAAGAAGACACAGTCATACCCAAAGGATGGAACCAGGCCTAATCCATGCCTGGTATTGCCTTGCAGTTGGGGATAGGGGAGTCAATCCCTCCTTCAAACATGGTTTGAGAGTTGGAGACAAAAAGAGCAAACTGAGGTGCTTCTTAGGCTCTTAATTTTATCCTCTGCCCTGTGAATCATTAAAGACACAAGGTGGCCTAAGGAAGAGCTCTGTGTAAGCTCAAAAGCTTGTCTATCACCAGCAGAAGTTGATTCAACACCTACCTAATGTCTCTAATATTCTGGGACCCACATGGCAACAAACACAGCACATTGTCAATTACAATCACATATTTATTTTTGGAGCAAATAAATTTGCAAATAAGAAAAAGAAGGCATATAGGCCTAAGTCATTAAACTTCAGTGACAAAAGTATCAGCACTTGCTTACCATGCCATATTCTTGCATGTCCATCCCATAAGGTTGCTAGCATTTGCCTTGCACCATCCCAGATATCATTGGAATAAGCCTCCTTCAGTTCATTCTTCCTCTTATAAACATAAAGTAAAATAATGGAAATGTAGAGGAGGAGGAGGATAAATCCAGGAAGTATAAAAACAATTATGAGTGGAGTAAACACCCATAAAAGATAGGCCACATAATTCAGATAGTCTTCAAGGTACTCCACACCGGTCCATTCTTGCAATATGTAAACCAGGCAACATAAGTAGGTCATGGGTACTTGCTCTGAAGTACAGGATTCATTCTTATGTATCATCTCCTGTTTAAAAGAGAACAAAACAAGTCAAACTGTCTCCAGGTCATGGAAGTTCTTAATCTAGAACAGGAAAATAAAGTGTTATTTTATCAGACAAAATAAAAACTTTTAAAAATTCATTTAAGTGGTATTCATGGAAAGCAGAAAAGAAATATATGACGGCCATGTAAGTTTTCATGCAACAGTTTTAATTTGCTTTATTAATTCTTTTGTGCCAAGAGTTGGAATTTGATGGCATAATATTGCAGCCAGTGTTGACAAAGGTTGTAAGAAAACTGGCAGCAGGGCAAGAACTTAAAAGGGACACTTATCTTCTGTTATTTTAAATACTTTTTTCAAAATTATAATTTAGAATGTTAATTTTGTTTTAATTCTCTTTTTTAAAGAGTTTTGTTTCCCTATTAATGTTTATAAAGGGTCTCCAACAAAAAAAAAACAACCTATATTAGTTGACTATTCAGCAAAAACAGACAGACAATATGCAAGTGCTGCAAAATGAAAAAAAAGTTGCACGCATATTTCCTTAATTTCTTTCAAATTACCCAAATGTTTACACTGAAGTTCACAAGTAATCCACTAACCTCAGTTGCAACAATAGGACACAGGACTAAAGGGTGTCTCTCAAAGAGGGAGATTCCAAGTCATTTAGGAACCATTAAGTCCTCCTGGGAAGCTACAGATAACCAATACCAAGTAATAGAGAACAGTTTGTGAGAAACTCCACACAGCAACTGAGCTCTGCGTTGTGTACTTTAGATTCCCAGTTGATTTATGGCATAGCCCCAAGCAGACAGCATTGCATACTACTACCAGGATGTTACAAAAGCAGGAATAATGGTTACAAAGTTCATGAATCAGAAAGAACTTGTGCCAACTTCATGGCCAAATACAGACGGAAATAAAAGGCCATCCTTGTTAGAGTGCTATAGTTACACAGAATTAGAGATTCAAGAGTAACCTCATTTTGCTAATTTGATGAACAAATGGCTAACACACACCCTAAATTAAAGGTGGAAATATTTTCATATCCTTCAGTTGCTCCCTCTCTTCCCCCCGGGCCTACACCATCACTGTAATTTTAATTGGACAGATTCTCAGCTGGCTATCCATCACCTACATCAGATGTAGGGTTTCAAAAATTGGTTAAAGACAAACAAGGTCATATAAACTATGGTAGAGTAGGGAGGTTAACAAATGTTTATTTTTGTAAAAGTGTTTACACACGGAGTGGCAGGCAGAAGCCCTTTTAAGCTGGTTCTCTAGGAGCACTGGTTCCTGCTTGCTCTACGCAACAGCCCATGCTGCTTCCCCTGTGGAAGTGAGCGGGGGAGGGGAGGGCAGCAGGCAGGAGCCAGTGCTCGCAGGGGGTCTGGGCTATGCTATTATTAAGTATCTGTGTATCTGAAGCTTACACGTGATTGTAATTTTACCAAGTTATGTTAAAGTCACCGTTAGGTTTATGAGAAGGCTATCAAGCATACTTCTGCATATCATACTTCTGATCCAGAGGCAGCAAGTGGGAGGGGGAATGCATACAGTTGACAAGAATAACCGATAAGCCTAGGTTTATCGATTAATAGCATAGCCATCTACACGATGACAGCCCTACTGCATTCCTGAGATTATGAACAATAGCCAGCCCTTTATTCAACAGATTGTGAGCACATCACCCCAGTAGTCTGCATACTCGGTGTTTACTTTTAGATTAAATTCCAAATTGTAATCCCAATTTAGCAAGGCCTCAAACAGGTAAAACCATGGATATTTCAGAGACTGTGTTACTATCCACCACCCACTAAGAAAGCTGCATTCTACAAAAATGGTGGGGCTAGAAAAGTTGAGGTTTAGGCTTTCAAGCATGGAAGGTAGAATGTTCTTACTGGTGGAATCCTACTTGTAGCCATAGATCTCCTTACTGAAGGGATCAGAGGCCCTGGTAGGAGAGGAGAAGGGAAGAGAGACCCCCTTTTCCTTTCTAACAGCCAAAGCAGGGTTTCAACATCCAACACATACCTGACAGACTGCACTTATGTCAAGACATGAAGCATAAGAGACCTATCAGTGCCCACAGACAATTTTCTTCCTCAAGATGATCAAGCTGCATAACAGATTTTTATCCCTGGACTTCATTGACACTTCTTCCTCAACTTATTTTTCAAAGCAGTCTGAAAGTTATTTCAAAGCCTATATATGTTCATTTAAGAGTTAATGTCTAACTTCCATTACAACACTTCTGCGTTGTTTGTATCTTTTTCAAACCCAATTCCTTAGGGGTTAAGCTGAGAGACTTGTTTTCTTGCAAAATCTAGCTACTTCTTTCACACATATGTATTATTTCTAGTGCAACCAGCGATTTCCTATGGACTATTTACAAAATTATTAATTACTACAAGTTCTGTCCATATTAAAACTGAAATGCTTCACTGTTGACTTTCCCTGTGGTGTCTAAGCCTCACTCCCCTCATCACTGGTACATGGGGGTCTCTGGCACTGACTTCTCCCTGCATAGACCCAACTCCAAACCCAGCAAGATCATTTTCTGTTATCCAGGAGAATATTTTCAGACCCTTCTGCAACTTCATTTTTGTGAGAAAGCCTGATTAAAGACACTTATTTTTTGCTCAAATAAGCCTAAGATCTGTTTTGACCATGAGTTTCTAATTTCCGAAGCCCAGAGCATTCCGCTGAAAATTCTCTACCTCCCACCTAGAAAATATAACCCTCTTGGCATAGCAAACTCAAAGGTTGTACAATGCCACCTACTACTGATCTGGTTGCAACAAAAAATCCTAACTGACCTTGAAGCTATACTCCTCATTTATGGGTTAATGTCTTCGATAGAGCTGTTATGTCCTTGAAGTGCTTTCCACTTCTAACTAGCATAATCTGCATATTCCCCACATTTAAATTCAGACAGATGGTTTTTCATTCAGATTCCAATTTCCTTCATAACGTGGGAAAGTTTGAAGAGCTCATTGTCTGCATCCCTTAAGAAAGATACACACAGCTGTGTGTCATTTACACAATAATGGTGATGCACATTGTAAGAAGACAATCTTCCTAAATTACTTTAATTGGTGTTGAGTAAAACAGGTGACAAGATTAAGGTTAGGATTAAGATTTCCTTCTTTAGAGAAGAGAAGCAGCAGATGCTCCTCACAAATCTCCAGAATCTGACCAAGAGAAGTTTGCTAGAACAGCTTAATGTGTTCATATTTACACCTACAAAGAGCAGCATTTTGCTGTCTATGTCAGCTGCATCTGCTATTACAAGCAAAGTTACTGTGGTCACGGGAAAAGAATCCATCAGTGCAACTAGTGCCATCCTAGTGCAGAGTTAAGGACAGAAGTTTTTAAAATATTAGGAACAGAAAGAATCCTAGCAATGGTATCACACCATTACGCAATGGAAATAGAAGTAGTAAGAATAATAATGTAGAAAAGACAAAAAAGTGTCTTAACTAATATTTTCAATTGGGGGGGGGAGAGGGAGGAGAACAGGTTATGTAGTGTCATCATATGAGGATGGTAACACTCTTTCCCTGCTCTAGTATTTCTGAAGGATGTTAAACACAAGCTACCAAAGTTAGACATTTTTAAAATCAGACGGTTCAGATAGATTGAGGTGCAGGAGTTTTACAAGATTTTCAATAATCCCTGTAACATTGGGGACATTCCAGAAGAAAGCTATTTTTGTGCTAGTTTTTTAAAAGGATAAATGGGATGACCTGGGTATTCTTAGACCTGACAGTCTGATACCTAAACCAGGCAAGATAATGGGAACCAGTTAACAAAGAATTAAAGAAATGAGATGTAATAACACAAATCAACATGGCTACATCTGCATTGGCAAGATTTTGTGCAAATACTCTTTAACGCAAGAGTTTTTGCGTTAGAGTATTTGCGCGAGAGCGTCTATACTGGCATGTGCCTTTGCGCAAGAGATGTGCTTTTGCGCAAGAGCATCCGTGCCAGTGCAGACACACTCTTGCGCAAGAAAGCTCCGATGGCCATTTTAGCCATCGGGCTTTCTTGCACAAGAAATTCATGTTGACTGTCTACACTGGCCTCTTGCACAAGAACAGTTGCGCAAGAGGGCTTATTCCTGAGCGGGAGCATCGTAGCACTTGCACAAGAAGCACTGATTTCACACATTAGAATGTAAGTGTTCTTGCACAAGAACTCCCCGCCAGTGTAGACAGGCAGCATGTTTTTGCGCAAAAGTGGCTGCTTTGGCGCAAGATCGCGCCAATGTAGACACAGCCCATGGGTTTGTGGAAGAAAGAGCCTGTCAAACTAATTTGATATATTTTGTGATTATATTACAAGTTTGATTGATTAGAGGTAATAATGCTGACAATATATTAAACATCTGTGCAGCATTTGACTGCGTACTGCAAAATTAATATATGCCATGTTAAGTGGATTAAAAACTGGCTGATTGATCTCAAAATGCAACTGTAAATGGGGAATCAACATCAATCAGTTGTGTTTCCAGTGGCATCCTGCAGTGATCTGTTTTTAGTCCTATGCTATTTAACATTTTTATCAATTTCATGGAAGAAAACATAAAATCATCACTGATCCTGATAAAGCTTACAGATGACACAAAACTGGGGGAAGTGGTAAATAATGAAGAAGGTAAGTCACTGATTTGGAATAGCCCAGATTGCATGGTAAACCGGGCACAAGTGAGCAATATGCATTCAAATATGGCTATATGTTAATGTAAACATCTAAGAACAAGGAAAGCAGGCCATACTTAGACGACTTTATCCTGGGAAACAGTGACTGAAAGAGATTTGGAGTCATGGTGGATAATCAGCTGAACATGAGCTCCCAATACGACACTGTGGTCAAAAAAAGCTAATATGATCCTGGGATCCAGAAGCAGGGATCTCTCAAATAGAGTAAAGTGATTATTTTACTTCTGTATTTGGCACTAGTGTTACCACTGCTAGAATACTGTGCAATACTGATGTTGATAATTGGAGAAGAGACAAGAGTGATTAGAGGACAGGAAAACATGCTGTATAGCAACATTCATAATCTTTCAAAATGTGCCAGTCTGCCTGTGTTGATATCTTTAATGAAGATAGTCAATTTGACTCAAATCCAAACACTGCCTGCTGCAGAGTCAGTACTGTATTTCCTTGCCATTGTAGCTTAAGGTTCAATTCATTCAAATGACTGGAAATGTCAATGAGATAGTAAAACTTGAGCTACCAGTCACAGTCTGGAAAGCCTGGCGTGTTTGACACCCTTTTAAAACTTGAGCCACCAGTCAATCTCATTAATGCAGGTGGCAAAACGAGAAAAAACTTTGCCATGAGATAACCAGCGAACATTGTGCATTAGTAGATTGAGGTATCTGGAATCTACTTCCTCAAGCAGTGACTGAAATTGACAGTGACTAAGGGCTTCGGCAAGAATCCAACTGACAATGTGAATGACCAGTTGCATTACATTTCCGAATTCAGTTCCACAAGATTGTGCACAAAGTGCCTCCTGATGCACAATGCAATGGAAGTTCAGCTGTTCTGACAAGAGTAAGGAATCCCCTGTATTTGCCAGCCATGCCAGGTGGGCCACCTGTAAACACAGGCACATCTGAAAGAAACACAACTGTGTTTCTCTCTCATTTACAAAGTTCCCCATAGTTTTAAGGATGTTTTCACCCCTTGTTTGATTTTGCATTGGTAATAGCTCAATCATTTCTTTGCGCACAGCATTTCCACAAATGTATCATCCTAGAATACACAAATGATTAATGTCACATATGTCAGTTGTCTTGTTCAAAGCAAATGAAAAATAAGTAGCTGTAATCAAATTTTGCATTTGTTCCTTGTCAATTTGATGGGACATTTTCACAGCTCAGTCACAAAGAACTGTTTCTGCTGATAATGGCGTGTCTTGAATTTTCTATATTTGTCCTTGTTGTGAAACTCGCCAAATAGTTGTGACCAATTTCTAGCATGCATCTCTTCACGCAATCCCCATCAGTGAAATGCTTCCACTCTCAAATAATGCTGTATGAGCATGAAAAACTTGCGAAGTCTAAGCTCCCGCCTTTCTTTGACCACGCAAGCAGGCTAATTTGCTAATGTTCATTTTTCACTGCAGCTCCTCACAGGCTTTTTTTTGTGCATCACTCTCAGGGTATTTTGTAGCAAATGCTGCATGTTTTGTCATGAAATTCGTTGTTTTGTTTGATTGTGAACAGTCTCTTGCTACAAATGAGACAAAGTGGAGATCCAGGCCCATCCACAAATGCATACAAATCCGTCCATTCCATTTGAAAATTTTAGTACTCATCTCTCTTTCTCTTCACCATTTTTACTGTTACAGCGTTAGAGAGTTCACCATCACTGGTGATGGAAGGATTTTTGAACAATCAAAGAGACTATGCATGACCCCCAATGAGTGGAGACGATGGGTGGTTGTTAAAATGAACAGTTAAAGGTGAAATAGACAAAAAAAACCATCTGACATAAGTGTGAAATTTTTTAAATTTTGAATTAATTTTTCAATTTAATTTAAAAAGTTGTGTGTATTTTGGGAATGACAAAAGAGCCATATTTAGTTCTGTACTGAGCCATATTTGGCTCTAGAGCCATAGGTTGCAGACCCCTGTTCTAAGGGCTTGTCTCCGCTTTCCCTTTGGAGGGAAGGGGTAGTCTTTACATTGAAAGGTACTTAAAGGGGCAGGGAGATGTTGAGAGGGGCATGGGCTGGGCTCACTACTTTGAATTGTTACTCCTCCTCTGATACTGAACATGAGTCAGCAGAAAACTTTTCACCAGATGTGTCTGCACCATAGAACAAGTTCCAGCAATGCACAATGCATCAGGGTGCTTCCTTTCCACAGCCAACCAAAAGAGATAGCGCCCCCTCTCTTGCGCCCCCCACCCCGCATACTTGCAGACTCCCCAGCTGAAATAGCAGGCATGGATGGGAACCCAACACAGCTCCCCGGTCACTTCCTGGGGCACTCAGCAAGGAGCGTGGGGGATTGGGATGATTATTATGTGGACAACTGTGTGCATGTGTTTGTACTGTGGTGAGCAGTTTGTGGGACCATCACAACCAGTATTTTTACCAGCATATTTTAGGCCATGTATACACTGAGACAGAAGGTCAAATTTATTAAGATTGATTTTTAGCACCTGATTTTGTAAAGTTCAAAGGTGAATGTCCCCTCTGTGCGCGAGAATTCGATGTAGCTGCAAGTAGCACATCCCCAGTAGAGTGAATATCATCAACTTTGAGAGCGATGCACAGTGGGTAGCTATTCCATAGTACCTGTGACTCTTTACATTCTCAGTTATGTTCCCTGTGTATGGTCAGACCAAAACTGTGCAGAAGATGGTTCTGGGTACATCATCAACGTCCTATAATGCACTCATCCCTCCCTCCCCTCACAGATATACGGGGGGTAATAGTTCAATCCCAACGTAGACTCAGAATACTAGAATTGGAAGGGACCTCGAGAGGTCATAGAGTCCAGTCCCCTGCCCTCCCAGCAGGACCAAGTATCATCTAGAATTATCCCTGATAGATGTCTCTCCACGCTGCTCTTAAATATCTCCAGTGATGGAGATTCCACAACCTCCCGAGGCAATTTATTCCAATGTTTAACCACCCTGACAGGAAGTTTTTCCTAATGTGCAACCTAAGCCTTCCTTGCAACAATTTAAGCCCACTGTTTCTTGTCCTATCATCAGAAGCCAAGGAGAACAAGTTTTCTCCCTCCTCCTTGTAAAACCTTTTAGAAACTTGAAAATTGCTATCATGTCTCCTCTCAGCCTTCTCTTTTCCAAACTAAACAAGCCCAATTATTTCAGTCTTCCCTCATAGCTCATGTTTTCCAGGTCTTTAATCATTTTCGTTGCTTTTTTCTAAACCATCTCTAATTTTTCCACATATTTCTTGAAACGTAGGGCCCAGAACTGGACACAATACTCTAACTGAGCCCTAATCAATGCAGAGTAGAGTGGAAGAATCACTTCTTGTGTCTTGCTCACAACACTCCTGTTAATGCATCCCAGAATCATATTTGCTTTTTCTACAAGTGTCACACTGTTGACTCATATTTAGGTTGTGGTTAACTATGATCTCTAGATCTCTTTCTGCAGTACTCTTTCCTAGACAATCATTTCCCATTCTGTATGTGTGAAACTGTTTGTTCCTTCTTAAGTGGTGCACTTTGCATTTGTCCTTATTAAACTTCATCCTATTTACCTCCAACAATTTCTCCAGTTTATCCAGATCATTTTGAGTTATGACCCTAGCCTCCAAAGCACTTGCAACCCCTCCCAGCTTGGTATAATCTGCAAGCTTAATAATCGTACTCTCTATGCCATCATTTAAATCACTGATGAAGATATTGAAGAGAACCGATCCCATAGACAAATTTGTTATTTGTAAGTGCCTTTCTCTCCTGCCCCATTACCTTCAGGTTACTGCTGCCCTATTCTCATGCTATCAGCTCTTCTGTCTCCCGCTGCCTCTCATCCACTTTTGCCTCAGTTTTTGCTACTTCTCTCCTTCCCCTCTCTTGGAACCCCTCTAATTTTCATTCTTCCTACTGCTGCTGTCCCTACCCCTACCCTTTGCCACCCATTTCCTGTTGCTTGCTCCCACTCTTTGCTGTCCCCATCGTGCTATGGGCTCAGAAGTATTCTTTATACTGCAGAACCTGAAGTGAAACTGGCTCCCAGAGGGGCTTCACTGCCGCCTCTGCAGTATGCAATGATACAAGCTCCTTGGGAGTGGGATGGCGGGGGCTGATGGCCTTGCTCCCAGGAAGGCTTCACTGCGGGCTCTGCAGTACTGGAGAGCCTGCAGCAGAGCTGGCTCTTCAGAATGCCAGTCCCGATCCTGGGAGCCAGCATGTAACCTGTGGCAGGGGTGGAGGATGAAAGGGGAGAGTAGGGTCCACATGGACAGAAGCTGCTCCAACAGGCCAGCCCTGTGGGGAGATACTTCAGTCCTTACCGGTTAACCATTTACAGTCCTACCTTCTATACTCCAAAACTCTGACTCAAATTCCCTCCCAAAGCTTGCACTTCTCACCCAAATCCCTCAGCTCTGGTTAAGGATGTTAAAATGTGGTTAATTGACTAGTTGACGGAATTTCCATCAATTAGTCGATAGACACTCTGCATTCCTCCTTTGAAATGTACAAGAGCCCCCGCTGGAAGTGCTGCACGGAGCCCAGGGTCAGCTGGGGTCTCCCCAGCTGATCCCGGGCTCTGCGTGGCATTTCCCCAGCTGACCCCAGGGCTCCACAGCAGCTGCCCCTTTGAAACACTGCCTTCGGTGCGGCGCTGCCACTTTGAAATACGCCTCCTCCCCTTTTGCTGCCTCTATCTCATAGAGGCAGCGGTGGGGGGTGAGGATCAACTAGTCAAAAGACTATTCTATAAGCATAGTCTTTAACATCCCTAGTCCTGGTCCAGAGCCTGTCCCAGCCTAGTAAAAGTGAATGAGGGTAGGGAGAGCAAGTGCTGGAGAGAAAAAGTATAATGGAGTGGGCAGAGCCTCAGGGATGGGATGAGTCCTTGGGGAAGAGACAAGGTAGATCCTGGGTTTAACCTGACAACTAAAAAAGTGATCCTAGCTTTAAAAATGGTTGGAGACCACTGTTGTATAGAGTCAAATGCATCACAGAATTTTCTTTTGATGGAGAAACATCCAAAAATTATAGTATATTGGGAGAAAGAATAAGTCTAATGTAAGTACCTGCAAAGATTTCTACTCTATAATAAAATAGGGATCCAGAGAAAGAACCTTATGCCCTGTAGAATGTAAGGCAATGAAACTTTAAATAATTTTACTCTCCCAATAAAAATATTCCACAAAGTGTCTTATGAAGGTCTCTGAGCAATATTTCTATATATAGGACACCTAACCCAGTTTTCATGTGATGTTTTATATTCTGTTATGTTTGTGAACAGAAATATTTTTGATAATTCAATATTGAAACAGCTCTGAGTAATGTCCAGATTTTGAATCTGAACCGTCTGTGTTGGCCTTATTTAATTGGTTAGTGCAGGTGGTTCACAAACCATGGTCCGATCATCTTGCAGGTGGGCCATGGGCTCAGGGCTCATCCCTACCTGCAGCAGAGAGTCTGTGCGGGCACTCCAGACCCACATCCCTCCCCCTACAAAGTTGAAGCACCAGTGCTGGCTTCCCACTAGGAGAGTGTAGGGGGGAAGCCTCACGGGCTGGATCTGGCTTGCAGGGAAGGAAGCAGTTTTCTGCACAGCCACTCCCCTCCCACCTCCTCAGCTGAGGTGGGGAAGGAAAGGCTTTTCCCACTGCTCCCACTGACCGGAATCACAGCCTATGGGAGAAACCAGGGGGCGCGGCTGGGAGCAGCAGGAGGCTCGAGGCCAGGTAAGCACCCTCATGCCCAGATACTGCACTTCCATTGCCCTCATGCACCTCTCTCCCACCCAAAGCATACACCCCCAGCCTACTCCTGCACCCCACCTCCCACCCAGGCCCCCCACCCCAGCTCACTCCTGCACTCTACCTTCTTCCCTCCCCCCACCCCTTCCTGAACCCATTTTGTCATCATGGGTGGCTGGCTGGCGAGCCATGGAAAGGTCTACATTGAGCATGATAGGCCGTGGATCAACAAGTTTGAGAACCATCAGGCTAGTGGGTTTGCTAAGATAGCTGACGCTGATCGTTTCCTACATATGCTTGTATGATTCCGGCGGTCGTTGTGTTTGCGAGCATAATCTTTTTATCATCAAGTCTTTCTCTTTTTTTTTTTAAATCCAAAAGCGCAGCGCTCCTGGGTGCATTTCACCGGTTGGTTGCAGTGAGGCTCCAAGGCCCAGCCCGCAGCGCCAGGGGACCGGACACACTGTGGGCGCCTTTACCCGCGCGAAAAAGTGGGAGGAATCGCAGGTCACCAGTCCCTGTGGGCGGGAGGAGCAGGGTCGGGGTCCCGGAAAGGAAACGCGCCCTGCC
>CM057846.1:59185684-59207770 GCA_030068395.1 Apalone spinifera | reverse complement strand
CCTTCTCCAGAGCCAAATACCTCCCCTCCCTGCTATAACCCAGTCCCCTTTCTCTTCCAACCTTATGTCCCAGTTCCAGCTGCTAACAAGTGCAGGCTGAAGCTGTGAGAGCACGTGCGCTTGAAACGCAACCCCCCCACCTTTTCCATTATTTTCAATGGGAAAATTGACCCCCACATAATACGTTTTCACTTAGCACGATCATTTTCTGAAACGTATCTACTGTGTTAAATGAGGAATTACTGTACACCCTAGACGTTAGGTTTAGCCAACCAGTTTTTAGAAACCTGGATTATCAGGAATTCCACAGTTTCCCTTGTGAGCCTGTTCCAGAGATTAACTACCCTTTTAGCTAGAAAGTGGGTATCTAATCAAACTTTCTGCTACAGTTTACTTCATTAGTCTGTGTCCTATCTTCAGTGCATACAGAGACTATAGCTGAACTCAGACCCAACCATCCTAAGCACATATGAAGACTCCCTTCAGTCTTCTCTCAAGACTTGACATGCCCAGTTTTGTTTAACCTTTCTTCATTCATCAAATTTCTTAAATCTGGTATTTTTGTTGCTCTCTTCTGGATTTTCCTGGTTTGTCCATATTTTTCTGAAAGTGTAGGGCTCAGAACTGGACTCAGTATTTCAGCTGAGGCCTTACCCCTGCCAAGCAAAGTGGGACAATTATCTCCCATGTTTTATTTACACTTCCTTTAATAAACCCCAAAATGAAATTAGCCTCTTTTGCAACTTCATCACATTGTTGATGTAAATTCAATTTGTGATCCACTGTAACCCCCCAGCTCCTTTTCAGGATTACCAACTAGTCAGTTATTCCCCATTTTGTAGTTGTATATTTGATTTTTTTTCTTCCTAAGTAAAGTAGTTTGCACTCATCTTTGTTAAATTTAATTTTATTTAATTCAGACTAATACTCCAATATGTAAAGGTCCTTTTGAATTCTAATCCTGTCTTCCAGCTGTGCAAGCAGCCCTTCCCAGAGTTTAGGGTCATCACTAAATATTATAAGCATACTCTACACTATATTATTCAAGTACTTGTTTATGAGTTTTCTGTTAGTATCATGTTCTTCCCTGTCCTGCCTTGTACTTTTGCTTCTTGGTACCATTTCTTCTTTTGTCTCTATCTGAAGGTCCTAGATTATTTTGTGGTTGCTGCTGCTGTTCAGTTACCTCTTGTTGGTTATATGGGGAGTAGCATTCATATGGGGTGATTGTCAGCAAAAGTTTCAAACACGTAAAGATATTAAATGGCTTAATGGATATTAAATCTGCACCCTTTGTTAATGCAGAATTAAGATTGCCCCATGGTATCGTGTGCCGTTACTGTAAATGAGATTAAATGAACCTCAAAACTTGTGAAAATACAGGAAATACAAAATTAAGGTATATGCCCATAGAAGCTTAAATACATTTAATTATGGTAATAATCGCATTACCAGATTAGCCTTCCAGTTTCCCAACTCAATTTTAAGACTGCATTTATTCTCAAGAAAGAACTAAATTGCCTATGTCTGCTTTTTTTGTGTGTGATATCAGTATTTATTTTGCTATCAGATGGTGTGCTACTGAAATGCATGACATTTAGTTATTTCATTCTGTGAGATTTAACTTCTGAGCCAACTATATCCCAAAGATTTTTTCTTGGCTCAGGAAGATCTAGAATATTAGGATTCATTTATGGGTCTAAAATTAAAGAGAAGACCCACTTTAGTAATGTTACTAGCTCAGGGTTGTTTAATGTTAAGTATTTTGACACTGTCTGGAAATGAAAGTACAAAATAATATTAGTCCAGTTGAGAGCCAGAGGATTATTTTACATAAATAAAATGTTGATATTAAAATATGTGTCTTTTAAACTGGCCATCATTTACATTTGAGTAGTCTGATTACTTTATTCTAAAGCTGTGGCTGTGATGCGAGCAAACCAGTTGCTACTCTTAGCGAAGGCTTAAAGTCTGAACGTTGCAGGAAACCAGTCTGTTTTGCTGGTATCCTAATGTGGTGAAGACCGGTATTGAACTTATAACAATGTGTTTAGTGTTTAGACTTTATGAAATGCTTGTAAATTGCTACATGCATTAATCTCACTGATAATATCTTAATCAGTGATTATAGATTAATATTTAAGTCTTGTTTTATAACTGTAAGAAAAGTTTGCTGTGCAACTGTAAATCTATCCAGAGGGATTATTATCTCCTGCTCATCAGAAGACTATTAAAACTAAATGGGCCATTGTGGGACATGCCAATACAAAGACTTTATTAATTGTCCCTTCACACCCATGAAGAGTCTACATGCTAAAGGGTGGAAAGGGTTCATCCCATCATTTTGAATTGTGGAAAAAAAGAAATAAAAATAGCTGACTATTTTTTTCTGTTTGGACTTTGACAGTTGAGACCCCCAGTGTCCACCTGGGTTAGCTCTAAAAGGCATTCAGGACTGACGGATTACAATAACTCTGTCACCTTGAAAAACCATCAAGTGTAATTCATTTGCTTGCTTTAACCTTGCAATAACTCACTTATTTCTTTTTTCCTGGTTGATAAATTTTTACATAATTACAGGATTGGCTACAAGCATTGTCTTTGGCATGAGCTCTGAAGTACAAATTTGACCTGGGATAACTGACTGGACTGAAAGCAGCCTGAGCTGTCACTGAGTCCAGCTTGCCTGGGTGGCAAGATAGAAATGCCCAAGGGGACTGTCTGTGACTCCATGGTAAAACTGTTATAATGTTTTAGGAGTTCACACTTGTTATTGAGTTGGTGAAACCTAATGATAGAACACATAACTAGTTTGAGGTCTCTGGCTGGCTTCTTGGCAGTCTGGCCTGAAGTTAGCATTCACATTCATGAGTCACTTCAAACACTGTGATGGTGACCATCCAGTTTTCTCCAATAAGTTTATATACAACATTTGTATAATGTTGTCAAACTAATTTCTTCCTCATAATATCACTGGCAAAGTGAACCTAATTTTGGTGCCTTGAGCTATCTCGTAGCTCATTTTAAAAAGTTATAACATTCAGTAGATTAATAACTGAAGTCCATATTAAAAACCCTAAACTCCATATGAAAAACAAATCTGAATTCCTATGTGCTATACCTGATTCCAAAATCTTCAAGTTATGCATATTCATAAGCCAATTTTCACATGACATGGGGGGCAGTCACAGTGTCCATAGCAAATAACCATATACAAATGTGATAAAAAATCCCTTAAAGATTTCAAGCAATGTCACAAAACATGAGGTTACAGTTGCAATGATTTAGCCCCACAACCATTAAATGCAATGGTATTATGCACAATACAGTTTATTTTAATTTGTATTGATATGCTATTTTACAGGCTACCAGGATATTAGTATATACTTTATATTACCTACCAGTACATGTCACTTAAACTGTTTTTCCTCCATGCAACTCAAAGTGCTTTATAAACAACCCTTTTAAGAATGCTCAAAATCTTTCATAGATCATTTCATTCACTTCTGAAATTAAATGTTAAAATACTAGTCTTGAGGGAGCTGTTTTTATTGTAAATTCAATAAAAACAACACAGCAAGTTCCTCAGCCACCAGTTCAGACTGACAAGAGTACTAACAACTAAATTTCTGGCTGCTCTTTGTCCCTGTTTCAAACCAGAATTTTAATTAAGCTCTTGGTTAGCCAGTTGCAGCCTCCCCCCCTTTTTTTCCTTTCACTTTTGTGTGTGTATACCAACACCACAATACAGTTACCCAAGTAAATCAGCTGGGAAATACATTTAGATTAATTCCCTGCCTGATAAAGGTCAATACACTCAAGAGTGCTTTTAACTAGCATAATATTGATGGAGAAATGGAGCACTGTGGATGGCATATACTTCTTGAATGTGTTAACCAAATGGGTGAAGTGAAAGGTGTTTTACAGGTAATCTGAAAAGTTTTAATTCAACAAGACAAATCTCATGACAATTCATACTAAAAGAATGCACAACTTTTTGTGTTTGTTACAACAAAAGCCTGGCCACTGTCTATGTCTGTGATTATGATTATAGAGCAGAGTTTCTCCTTTTTATCACTGGAGAATTAATCGTGGTACAGTTATAGGTGAGGAGGTTAAAGGGAACAAGAATTAAAAGTTATAAGTGGTGGAAAGCAGAGCTTTAGCTACTCAACTTTTTAGTAAGTCCACAATTTGTGGCACAAGACCCATTTAAAAAAAGCCTGCCCTTCCATATCTTTTGTGGGCCTCCACAGGAAGTTGATACTTCAGACAAACATGTCAGCCGTGCTTGGTATCCATGATCTTACATCAGAGGTGGGCAATAATTTTTTGCCAGGGGCCACTTCGAAAATTTTTGAAGTGACTCTGGGCTACCAGGAAGGGGCAGGACATTGAGCAGAAGGGGTGGGGCCAAAGATTTTTCTGGGTTCCCCACCCCCAGCCAATGATTGGTCTGGGAATGAGGGAGTGCCCTTGCCCCCACCCCAAGTTCCCCATGCCCCTGGTATGGAGAAGACTTCCCTCGCTCCCCTGCCCCAGGCCAATTAGGGCCTGGGGCAGGGGAGTATGAGAAGCCTCCTCCAATCTTCCCCCCCCCCTACACACACACACACCCCCGCAAGCAGCACGCGGCGCTTCAAAGCACCATGTGCTCCTGGCAGGGAGGGAGGAGGCTTTGCATGCAGGGGCAGAGGAGCAGCAGGGCCTCCACAGGTTGAATCCAGCCTGCAGAGGCCCTTTTGCCTACCCCGTCTTATGTGATCCAAATGATGGCAGATTTGTCTGATAGATCCTTTATATTAGCTTTCATTCCAAAAAATAAATATTCAACTCTTGTTGAATTGGACTAATATTATTAGTCCAATGATATTATTAGTCCAACAATAATAATATTAGTCCAATTGAGAGCCAGAGAATTATTTTACATAAATAAAATGTTGATATTAAAATGTGTCTTTTAAACTGGCCATCATTTGCATTTGAGTAGTCTGATTACTTTATTCTAAAGCTGTGGCTGTGATGCGAGCAAACCAGTTGCTACTCCTTGCGAAGGCTTAAACTCTGAGCATTGCAGGAAACCAGTCTGTTTTGCTGGTATCCTAATGTGGTGAAGACCGGTATTGAACTTATAACAATGTGTTTAGTGTTTAGACTTGATAAAATGCTTGTAAATTGCTACATGCATTAATCTCACTGATAATATCTTAATCAGTGATTATAGATTAATATTTAAGTCTTGCTTTATAACTGTAAGAAAAGTTTGCTGTGCAACTGTAAATCTATCCATGCTGTACGTGACACAATCAGATCATTTTAGTCTTCCCTTTACTCTTAAAAACATTTCAAATAATGAAAATGTGGAATGTGTTTGATATTGCCAACAGAGGAATCACATTTACTTTTTCAGCTAGTTCTGCAACAATTATATTTGAATCATATGAAATAGGATCTCCAATATATGTGCAAAATTTTACTGGAAACCCACCATATCAAGGACTGACTAGCACAAAAGACTTTAGAAAGCCACCTGAAAAACTCTTCTTGTTAATTGTAAAAAGTTAGTCTTATAGCTTGAGAGGGAGCAAATACATTTCAGATTTAGGAAATAAAGTCCCAAAAGTCCTTGATCCTAAATGGTGCCTGTTCGTCTCAGCATTTTAGCCACTGATACTATTATTCAACAAAGCCCATATTGTTGCAAGATATGTCCACAACAACTGTGTGTGAATTCAGCCAAAAGCTTTGGTGAAATCTATAAAGTTTAAGACTAATTCTATAATAAGTAAGCACTTTCTCGACCTCTGATGATAGGACAAGAAACAATGGGCTTAAATTGCAGCAAGGGAAGTTTAGGTTGGACATTAGGAAATACTTCCTAACTGTCAGAGTGATTAAACACTGGAATAAGTTGCTTAGGGGAGTTGTGGAATTTCCATCACTGGAGATATTTAAGAGCAGGTTGGATAGACATCTATCAGGGATGATCTAGATGGTGCTTAGTCCTGCTGTGATGGCTGGGGACTGGATTTGATGATCTCTTGAAGTCCCTTCCAGTTCTAATATTCTATGATTCTAAGTGGTTTGTTATGCACTACTGAACAGAATCAAACAGGTCATTGAAAAACAGTGTAGTGAGAAAGCAGGCTTTTTTAGACAGAAAGAATTCGGGATAGATCACATCTTTACCTTGAAACAGTTGAGAACAATTTTTCTCCTCCCTCCTTGTAACATCCTTTTAGATACTTGCAAACAGTGTAATCCTCACCAATTGAATTGTTGCACACCAGAAAGCTTCCTTTCTTTGGTAATTTACAGATCACATCTTTTGTCCACTTCTCTGCGCAGAATTCCTTTCTCCCAAACTATCTTACAAAGTTTATATATGTTGTGTACAGCCATTATCCACTATCTGCTTACTCTTTCTGTCTAGTCTGTTCAAACCCCACAGAAACAAAATAGCCCATGTGAAGAGTTACAGCCTATGACTGGAAGAACTGCCAAGCACACACCTTTAAGGTTAGTTCTGACTTGATCTATAGATGAAAAGATCAGGCCTATGACGTCATAAAGGATCTTCCGTCCCCTGGCTCCCACTGATTTGTTTCAAAGAAAGGGACTAAATCTTTATGGCAATAGGCTTCTTTTCTTCTCCCAGTTCTGCCACAGCTACATACTTTGAATGTTCAGGACTGTGACTCTTTAAAAATGGCAGCTTCGTTCATTCAATTAACAGAGGAAGAACATGCCTCTCTATATTAAGATATTGGTAGACAGGGTGATGATGAAAGAATTGGGCTCAGTCACTTAACCTCATTGCCATTTGTGGTTGAGCAAATGGTCAAGGCTTTGTGCTTGACTCTGTTCTCACAGAAGCTACCAGTTGAACTTTGACTTTAAATAGTTACAAGCAAGGTCAGAGTCAGTTCCTGAAACTCTACTCCTGTAAGTGGTAACCATATGGAACCTGTCACAGCAGTACACATGTGCCCATGGAGGGAGTTCTTGTTGCCATGAATCTGGGGTAGCCAGTACAGACAGAGACCAACAGAGCTGATAGCCACTCCTTTACTGCAGGATAGCATCTGTAGGGTATGCATACTGAGGTTGGTAAGTGAGTGTGTCCCAACTATGTACAGAACTCTTTGTTAAAACCACTTGAAACATAATATGTTTTTCTTTTGTCAATAATGTTCCTTTTTAGACATTTTTGTCACTTTTGCATATGAAGCAACCTGGTATACAAAAACTGTTTTCTTCTAAAATGTCACATTGCTGTATTTCTCACAAATGAAGATGCTACATAAAAAAAGTCAAACGAGACTAGGTTTTGTCAATAATGTATTACATTTGAAAGACTCTGAATCTAAAGCCTAATAAAGTGCCCTGTATATCTTTTTATTCACAAGATTAGAACACTCTCCTGTGACTGTAAGGGTGCAGTTATGAATTCTTCAAGATACACTACCATATTTAATTGGAGTAGAGAATAATCAGATTAAAGGAAGATTAGCTGGTTTTGTATCCTCTTATTTCAGAGCACTTTCAAGTGAGTAAGTTTTCATAACATGTTTAATCTTGAAAACAGAAGAAGTCAAAGTAGTCTTCTGTTGTTCCCTTTATCCCTAACCACTTTTGCTGTCTTTTTGACTGTCATTTTTCTTGGACACTAATGTAATCACTTTTATCTATAGCCTGTGTGTTACTTTTGTAGGATATCTGTTAATACAATATTAAATGGTAAGATTAAGAAACAAGTACAAAACAAGTTATCATATGTATAGTTTTTAGTAGGATAAAATACTGGTCAACCCATCATCATAACAAATAATAGCTATAAAGAGATAGTCCATTATTTCTACACATGAAACTAGAACAGGGTGTTGCGTTATTGACAAAAGAAAGGAAGCAGTTAACTGATAGCATCTCATCTTACCTGAAAGTAATAAGAGACTCTTATTCTGATTCTTGATATAGCATAAGCAAAATGCACAATCCTGCTTTTATTGAGAAAAAGTTCTTCCTACCTTTGTGGTGGTTGAAGGATATTTGGAAAATATCCCACTGGAAAATCTTGTATGTTAAAAATGGACAAATACTGACTGCATCCACTTAATTTCATCTGCTTTTTGGACTTTCTCAGCACTACCCATAAGAAACAATACTGTTTTATATGCCTCAATCTCTAAAGTTCAGAGCTTTGCACACTGGTAAAACATGGGAACAAACAGATCTCAGGAAAGCTTTTTTTTTTTAACCTAATTTATGTACAGGTCACAGCTTAAGACAGAATTGACAATCAGAGTAGACAAACTAACTGTATCTGGCACATACATTCATTTTATTAATGATCACTTTTTATTCTCTTGTCTTTATTTCTTTTCTATTTTATCCACTTGCGCTTATTGTATGCCATTTAAACTTATGTAAAGTTTATTGATGCTGTTTGGAGAAAATTCATAATACTGACTTTTTTTAAATAGAATTATTTATTTTTCTCTGTGAAAGATCAAACTACAACCCAAAATATTTTTTTAAAATTAAATAAGTCAAAGCAAAGAGGATTGAGATTGTGATGAGATATATATGAGAGAGACAGGAAAAAAACAGAATGATAAAACAAAAACAATGCATTCATGTAAAATTATATCTGAGAACCTCCACAGAGCCAGTAAAACAATTAGAAGTGAATATTTAATTTGTAATGCCCTCTGATAGCAATCATATGGGGAAAAATTAAATATCAGCGGTTATGCCATATTGAACTTTGGATCATATGATTTGAATGCTGCATGATTATTTAATGTTTAAAAACATGTCAGAACTAATTTATTATATTTCCTGTTTACCATTATGAGCCTGATTCTGCTCCTTTTCCCCAAAAATCTCGAATAGAAGTCCATTCAGCTTTAATTCATGTTCAATGGATGTGAGGTATTTAAAAAAAATAACCAAAATCTAAGGTTATACATACAAACCTTTAAAAGATGCAGATCTCCTAAAACTAGTGTAAAACGGGAATATGCTTCTGCAGACTATATTGTTTGTGTTAGTGGATAGAGGTGGTTGAAAAATATATTTTTCTTTCCATTATAAATTAAAAAAATAGGATTTATGTATACAATTTCAAATTTTAATTGAAACTTTTTTGTTGGAAAACAATTTTTCAATGTTGATATTGGAGAATTTACTCAGGGCAATTTCTGTTTTGTCAAAGTTTTAATCAAAATTTTCAACCAGTTCTATTAAAGAGTTGGTAGGGAGTTCTAGCCAAGCTGCAGTCTGACAAACTTTGTAAAGTTCACTAGCCCCACTGCTAATTATTGGAACTCTAATTTTTAGGAAGTTACCTGGATTCTCACATGACATTCACCCATATTGACCTTGCAATGAATACGTTTTCTAATATGCTTTGCAACATCTCAGCATTGATTCTATGCATGTATCTCATCAAGATCACTGAAGTAAACCAGGAGGTGCAAATTTGCTTCACCTTTCAGAACATTTGGAACACAATTCCATCAGGGAAAGTGATGTGACTTGTCAGCTATATTACCAGTTGTTTCTGGAAAATTGCAGAGGCTTCCTTGAATAGTATCGTTCCATAGAATACAAAAAAGTTTCCTCCTCTGGGTACAACTGACTCAGAGACTGAGTTAACTGGTAGTCTGGATTAACTGGTCCAGAATGCAGCTGTTCGAGTTTTAACTAATACTCGTTATATGGAGCACGTTATGCCAGTACTCCAGCAGCTGCACTGGCTTCTGTTATGTTTCCAGGCACAATTTAAGGTCTTGGCTATGACCTCCCCTAAATGGGTTAGGTCCGGGGTATCTGAAGGACCATCTTCTCCCATATGAATCTGCCAGGAATTGAGGTCAGCTGAGGAGGCTCTGCTCCGTATTCCTCCACTTGTGGAGATAAGATTAACTTCTACGCGGAACAGGGCCTTCTCAGCTTTTGCTCCCAGGCCATAGAATTCTCTCCCCCGGGATATTCATATGGCGCCAACATTAGCATTGTTTTGGCGTCAGGCTAAAGCCACCCTTTTTACTCGTGCTTTTATTGGTGTTTGAGTCTGTGTGAGTGTGTCCCTCCTGTCAAGATGTCTTAGCAGGCTTTACGTCCCCCTGGGGTCTCATATTTTAATTTTTTGTATATATTTATATTCTGTTTTAAAATTTTTGTAAGTTGCTTCGAATATTTTAAATAGGCGGGGTAAAAATATTTTAAATAAATAAATAAAATAAATAAACTAGATTGCTCACTAGCTAGACCAATTCTTTATCTTGACAACCAGCACTCTAGTTCATACCATCCATTTGCTGTAGCTCTTTGTAGAACCAAGAGTGCTGTTATGATCATTATATGGTAATGAGATGCCTGTCAGACAGCATCAGTGCTTGAAGACAGTGAGTGCCATCAAGTCTCAGAACCAGTCAGTTGGGGAGTGTTGGAAAATCACTGTTTAGAGGATGTTATGGTTGGACTTTTATCAGTACCTGTACCTAAGGCAAAGATCAGCCCCAGAGTGCATCCATGTGCAATAGGAGATCATGTGGAAGAATCACTGGTCTGTAAGTTATAGTTCCTGCTCTTACTCTGTTTTGGGATTCTAACGCCAAGTGCATGGAGTGCAGTGAGCCTGTCTTCGGATCAGAGGCCTTTCTGTACCACGATAGCAATGTTAACATCAGTTGTTCCACCTCTTTAGCCCATTCTGAGTTTCTGCTGGACTGAGCAATCAGTTTGAGTGACTACATGGAGCTAGAAGTAACTTAAACAGTTCTCAGCAGCATAGACACAGTTGGACATTTCATCCAATATCATGTTTGCATGTATTTTTGTTTTGTTTTTTGAACAATCAAGTTTGCATTAATCATCATGAGCCTGACTGTTAGATTGCTATCCCCAGCAGTTCAATGATCTAAAACACATTATGAAGCACTTTAAAGTGACAATTAAGTGACTAATTAAAACAAACAATTTAAATGGAAGAAAGACCCTTTTAAGAGGGAGGATATTCATCAAATTGTCCTTCAAAATAGTAAGAATCTTTCTGGGTGGAAATGATTAGTTTTGTTGCTCCAGCTACAAGAGGTGAAAGATGGCCACTTTTCCAGCTTTTGACAAAGAGATGGTCAGCTAGGTATGAGCCTGGCAGACAAGATTGTAATTGCAAGATTTTTTTAAAAGCCATGATTAATTGCAATTTTAACTACATAGTTAATAATAGAATACCAATTTAAATTAGTGGATTAATGGCTGGTTGGAGGATAGGAAACAAGGGATAGGAATGGGTGGTGGGTTTTCAGAATGGAGAGCTGACTAGTGGTGTCCCCCAAGGGTCTGTACTGGGACCAATGCTATTCAACCTATTTATAAATGTTCTGGAGAAAGGGGTAAACAGGGAGGTGGCAAAATTTGCAAATGATACTAAGCTGCTCAAGATAGTTAAGACCAAAGCAGATTGTGAAGAGCTTCAAAAAGATCTTACAAAACTAAGTGATTGGGCAACAAAATGGCAAATTAAATTTAATGTTGGTAAAGGTAAAGTAATGCACATTGAAAAAAATAATCCCAACTATACATACAATATGATGGGGATTAATTTAGTTGTAACTACTTGAGAGAGATCTTGGGGTCATTGTGGATAGTTCTTTGAAAACACCCACTAACTGCAGTGGCAGTCAAAAACTCAAACAATGTTAGGAATCTTTAAAAAAGGGATAGAGAATATGACAGAGAACACCTTATTGCCTCTATATAAAACCATTCTACGCCCACATCTTGAATACTGCATACAGATGTGCTTGCCTTGTCTCAAGAAAGATATATTGGCATAGGAAAGGGTTCGGAAAAGGGCAACAAAAATTATTGGGGATTTGGAATGGAAGAGAGATTAAAAAGAGATTAAAAAGACTGGGACTTTTCATAGAAAAGAGGAGACTAAGGGGGACTATGATAGAGGTCTATAAAATCATGACTGGTGTGGGGAAAAAAAGTGAATAAGGAAAAGTTATTTACTTGTTCCCATAACATAATAATTAGAAGTCACCAAATGAAATTGATAGGTAGCAAACAAAAGGAAGTTTTTCTTCACACAGTGCACGGTCAGCCGGTGGAACTTCTTGTGAGAGGAGGTTGTGAAGACCGGGACTTTAACAGGGTTCAAGAAAGAACTAGATACATTCATGGATGTTAGGTCCATCAATGGCTATTAGCCAAGATGAGTAGGAATGGTGTCCCTCTGTCAGAGGCTGGGCATGGGTGATGGAAGAGGGATTGCTTGAAGATTTCCTGTTCTGTTCACTCCCTCTGGGGCATCTGACATTGGTCTGACCCAGATGTTTATATACATTTTCAAATATTGTTGATTTCAATTACAACACATCTTGCAAAGTGGGTCATGGTTACAAATTCAATGCAAACGTAGCCTGAGAGGCACAAAACATAGAAGTCAAGGGTAGCATGGGTTATAAATCACTTTTATGTCCTACTGATCCTGGGCTAATCCAGGGCCTGGTGCACAGGCTCTTGTCTAAGTTACAGGAACTGCTCTATGCCATATAATACTGGTTGGAATCTCCTAATGTTGTGTACTGCAGCCCTGGGCCTGCTATGCTCCTCTTAGCCTGGCACCCCCTTACAGTGAGTTTATGGGGAGTCCCCAGGAGACTGCATTATGTAGGATGTAATTGTTGTTGATAAAAACAGTAGTAGGACACATACTATTGCACAATAACAGTATAACACTAACATGGAGACAAAGGAGTCAGGAAAATATGTAGAGACAATATCATATTTAGACTATATACATACTAGCACATTTACCTAGCATTGCTTGGGTCCTTAAGGAGGGGCTCAAGGCAGGGGGCTATGGGAGTGGGGGTGCAGGAGTCAGGGATGGGGGCTGAGGAGGGGCTCTGGGCAGAAAATTGTGTGTGTGTGTAGTGGGGTGGCCAGGGACATTCATACTAAGGCTGTTTGCTCTTCCCCTTCATGTCCCTGTCAGGGAGTGAGGCAGTGGCGGCCCGTCAATACAGGCGAACTAGGCGGTCGTCTAGGGCGCCAAGATAAACGGCCATTGAGGGCTTTGGAGGCGGGGGCGCCAATTGCGCGCCGATCACACGTTTTGCCTAGGGCGGCAGTTGCTGGCAGCTCATCTAGGGCCGCTCCTGACTGAGAGCAAAGTGCACAGCTCATCTATCCCCTGCATTCTACAGCCAGAGTGAGGAATGCAGCAAATGGTGCACTTTCCTCTCCCTCCCTGATGAAGGGGAACAGCGAACAATGTCCCTGTACAAATCGGTGAGAGAGAGCATCACTCCCCACCTCCCTAAAGGATGTCTGTGGGGTGGGAGGTTTGGGATGGGACAATCCTGGAGAAGAAGGTATCCCCAGCCAGCCCCTTTCAGCTGCCTGGTGCTTCAGTCTCTTTTCCATATGGTTTATGAGAAACAAACCCATTCCAAGCATATCCCATTTTCCTGGCACAACCAAACCCTTACACTGCTTTAAGTTATGATAAGAGAAAGCTGCATACCAAATGTGGTGATCCTAGCTCATACTGTTTAGGAGGAGTTCTTGAACAGACAACACGCAAGTTCTCTCAAATATATAGTAGATTAGGAACAATAACAATCCAACTCAGAATGCTTGCCCATTTTGGGCTAACCTCAACCCCATCTTTCCTTTAATCATATTTTTCAATCCTCTTTTTCTTTAGGAAAAAATATCTAGGTGTCTCCAACCCTTAATAATATCCATGCAACAAAACTGAAGGTAAGAGGGTTGCATGGGTGTAATTGATTGGGACACAATAAGAATTCTGTTGCTATAAAAGAGGAAATAGAATCAAGCTCACTGTCTTAGGTATGTTGACTTTGCAGTTCTAACAGGAATAAATATTAGTGGAAATTATTTTGGTCACTAGTTTAAGCAGTGATGACTGAATATATAGAAGAGGATCTTTATCAGAAGTGTCAGTTTTGAGTAGACACTTTTCAGGGAAAAAAACAGACTAAGAACATTGATACACTGAGATATTGAATAATAAGCTCAGTTCAACATACACAATGTGCAGTGCTTGTTCATGACATCCGATACCTCTCTAGTGCTGGATCAAATTCAAGGACCTTGAATTCACAATAAAGCCACTTTACATCTCTGGTAGCATAAAGATTTGTGGAGCGGGCGGGGTTTAAATGTGTGCCTTTTACACTGCCACAAGTGACATACAGAGGAAGGTAGAGAAGGATATTATTAAATTCATGCCGCTTAAATATACATTTGCCTTAAAATCTTGAGACCTTGCTTGTTCTCAAGGCAGTTAAGTCCTTGTTGCATTGTATGTGACCAGCTCTGTCATATGTCTTAAATAGTCTTAGTTTACTTAATCTTCAGAACACCTGCAAAAGTTCAATTGTTTATTTCGAAGGTAAGAGTATTAGAAAGATTAAAATATGTGTTGTAATTATTTTCTATAACTGTGACTTGGAGTATCTAGAAAAAAGGATAGAGGGTCCCTTTTGTGAGATGAGTGTATGAATCAAAATAAATACAAATACATCAATTTGTTTATTACTTAAGGGCACTCAAAGTGTTTTTCAATATTGGACAGTGGTTGACAAGTCTATTCAGTTAAATTGTGCTGCAACAGTGAAGGATTCTACAAAACCATACGTAATGTACATGTATGCTAAGTAATTAAAGGCTTTTTGTAAAATGCCCCCTACTACTAGGATGTGGCTGCAAAGCTCCATAACAGAAATGTGAATGTGTCCTGGACAGTCAGGCTAACTAGAGCAGCTTCTCTGCATGGATCTTTCATCTGGAAGAACATTTCTGATAAGTTTACAGCTCATGACATTGGGATGATTGTACTGTTTTAGTCTGATTTTACTTTCCCATATTTTCTGACAGGTGTAGTGCCTCAATGGAAGAGTATCTATTAATTGTCACAAGTGGGGTCAGCATGCAAAACTGTCCAGGCTGAGGGACTCCTCCAGGATTCCTGCTTCTTCTGGAATATGGCCTGAAGCACACGTGTTTCCGAATCATGAAGGAAAGAGAGTTCAAGAGTAAATCTAAAATCTGGGGCATGAGACTGGAGCCTATTCTCAGCCAAACAACCAATGCAGCTAATAGAATTTTCACCTGAGAATGCACTATAGGACTGAGCTGCAGTTAGGTAAAGAAATACATTTTAAATGCATTAATTAACATTGTGCAAAACAGCTACCTCATCCAGAATCTCCACCCTGATGTAGAAATATTAATTATCATAGGTAGATCAACATCCATAATTAAGGTTACATAACTGGCTCCATTCTATATAGCTTTTTTCAGTCTTTTTTTTTTCAATTTTTTTGTCTTTCAGGCATGATTATTCACAGCCCCAGTCTTTCTTTTAAGATTGAGCAAAACCAGATAAGCTATTTCCAATAATAAAGTATTATATATACATTTTTTATATTCGAAAAAATGATTTAAAAAAATAGCTTTATCACCTCTGGCATTTGAGAAAAGACTTGAAAATTACTAGGAATATTGCATCTAGATTACCAATATATTTTCCTTGGTTTAATGAAAATCCATTTAGATTTGCCTGAATTAGAAGGATTTTGATAAGAAACTTGAGGGCTACGTCTACACTGCCCTCTCTTGCGCAAGAAAATATACAAATGAGGCAAAGCAGTGAATATCGGCACACTTCATTTGCATACTTAATGAGTAGCCATTTTGCACAAAAAGGAGCCATCTGCACAGTGCCTTTTTATGAAAAAAAAACCCTCTTGCGCAAGAGCTGTTCTCCCGCTTTTTTTCAGTGTGTGTGCATATTTGTATCATACAATGAGGTTTTTTAAAAAAATAATTTCCAATATTCCATTTGCACTACATGTTTTTTCAATACATACGTTAGATGAGTATTTATTTTCATTCACCAAAAAAAAATTTCTTCTTATTGGTGCAGGCTGGGCCATAGCTTCTCACAGTTCACATTGGCTTGAAATGGCAAATCTCAACCAATGGGAGCTGTGAACAGCCATACCTGCAGACACTCAGGTAAATAAAGCATCTGGCAACCCGCCATGGGCTAACCCTGGTGAACCACATCCACTTACTGCTCACCCCAGCCTAATCCAAAGCTCGCTCATTGAAGGGCTCTGAATCAGAACTGAAGTGCATAGATTAGATGAGAAGTGAGGCAGGAGTATATTGACACTGCAGAAATTGAATTCTGTGTAGAGAATGGGGCAAAGATCACACAATAAACAATGAAGATAAAAATAAGTATCTAATAGGTGTTTCATTCACTGTGTACTGTTGAATCCCTGCACCACAGACTGCAAATGTTATATGGGGAAAAGACAGTATTTGTTCAACTAAAATTTCTGTTGTGCATTTATACAAGGGAGCAGTTAGTATTATAGCGGCCATTGTAACTTTGTCATTTCCTAACTTTTGAGTATTTTGTTTTCCAACTAATATCCCTTTTATATTATTCTGTTTATAATAATGTATATTCTGTATAAAACATGATGGGCACTGTGCATACATATGACAGGTCACTGATCCAAAAAGCATCCTTTCTAAACAAACGTTTCCATTTTTCATCATTCATTGTTTTTAAGCATATGTTACAAGAGTGTGTGAATATATATATATATATATATATATATATATATATATGCACACCTATCTTCATTTTTTGTTATACACAAAAGCATTTTAAAAGGCAGTTTTTGTCCAGGGTTTGGAGAGGGTCACTACAGATGTATTCAGTAACGCCCTTGCCCTTGTGCAGAATACTCAGTTGCATGAAGCACCTGAAAATTTGGAACATGCCTGGATCTTAATATCCATTCACCACCTTTTTCCTATCCCTGTTCCTCTACCTACCTGCCTATTCCTATCCCTATTCTGTGACTCTGCTTCCTCCAGAGAAGATCTAGTTAACTTAAAAGCGAAAAAGTCTGTCAGACTGATTAACCGAACACTGAACCTCTGAAAGAGCTATTCAAGTGGTAACGAAGCCATTGAACAAGCATTTGCCAATCCGAGGTTTATACTGTGAGTTTCTAAATTTACTGAAAAACAGTGAGTAGTCCTGTGGCACTTTAGAGACTAACAGATGTATAGATATAGGGTGTCCCCGCCATACGTTGCCCCGGTATAGATCCGTTCCGCATTAAAGTTGTTGATGCTTGTAGGAACTGATGTGTTATAAGTTCTCCCATTCCCTGCTCTTAAGTCATGCAAACTTCCCCCCTCCCCCCAATTTGTGCAAATGGAAGTCAGCCATGGGAAAAAAATTCCCCACTTTAAGTTGTTTCGCTATAAGTCCAAGTTCTTTGGAATGTATCTTGGACTTATAGCGAGGACGGCCTGTATAAATATCATGAGCTTTTGTGGGCAAAACCCACTTCTTCAGATGAAATGAGCTCGAGTTAGTCTACAAGACCTCAGTTTAAAATCTGCATTAAAATATTTCATTACTATTTGTAGAAGATTATAAAATCATATCTCTAAAAATTTCCCACTTTAGCTGCCATCGGCTGTAGGGACACCAGTTTGATAGTACTACATAGGGACCCATAAACCCTAAAGATGGCCCTGGATACTTCCCAAGAGAGAGTGAGGGTTTCCATGATATCATGGTAAGTTGAAGACTGGACTGGATTTATTTTAATTTAAATTTCTGTGATGAAGCATCTCTTCCTCTCCCTCTCCCCCATCGGGACAAGAGGGATTAAGGTGGCCAGGCAGGCCAATTAACTCCATTGGTGCACCTGGAGGAGGAGCCAGGGAGCATGGTACTAATTAGAAGCAAACTCAGCTGAGCAGAAGGTGGGGCCAACATAAAGCCCAGCAGCGGTGAGGAGCAAAAGTAGGAAGGCAGGTTGTGGTTATTCCCTGAGTGAAAGGATTTAGGAGGATGGCAAGGGCATAGACAGTGGAACCCAGATGAGTAGCAAGAATCCCAGGAAAATCAGACTCTTTAGAGACCTTGGCTGCTTGTTATAGGGTTTCTGGGCTGGGTTTCCTTGACAGCCATTGGCAAGGGCATTGGAGATACCAGCCAGCCACAGGTCTGGAAGGACTCTGAATTCCTCAGAAGGAATTCATTGCTAACATTCTGCAAGTGGTGGCAGTGTTTCATTTGAAGGGATCCATTTATGCAGCTACCTAGTCGTCTTTGTCATCAGCACAGCAGTCTGCTCAGGAGTCATTTTCAATTTAGTTTATTCTTGATCCGAAAATCTTCTGAGAAGCAGAGAGACACTTCATTTGATTCCTTCTCAACAGCTCTTTACAGATAGATGGTATCGCACACCAGGTTAGCAAAGCTTGAGACACTTCCTGCTTCTCATCACAAGTTCTGTGCAGAAACCTGTCCCAGTAAATGTATTGCATTAGATTAGTTGCAAACCGTGTACCTATTACATGTAAAGTGTCAGAGGGGTAGCAATATTAGTTGATATCTGCAAAAACAACGAGGAGTCCTGTGGCACCAAACTTATTTGGACATAAGCTTTCGAGGATAAAAAAACCCCACTTCATCAGATGAATGATGCATCAGCATCTGACAATTTTTTTAAAACGAACGACATCTTATGCTCAAATAAATATGTTAGTCTTTAAGCTGCCACTGGATTCTTTGTTGTTACATAAAAAATAGCCATTTTCTGTTGCTAACTAATGAATCTACACGCAGATGTTTGCCTGTTTTAAAAGAGTGTGTCAAATATAACTTTCAATTTTATTTACTTCCAGGATTTCATGCACCACATTAAAATATAATTTAAATGACTAAATACATTTACATGTAGAGAGAACCAACAGAGCATATAATTTTGATTGTTTTCTGTACTCAATATAGTTCTGTATTGGATACTTTCAAAACTGAACTTTTAAGAAGACAAGAAATCGAAATGCTTCCGTGCACTCATTTTCATTCACATTGTTTTAACTCTAAAATTTATACACTACACATTTTTAATATGACCACAATGCTGTACAAAGACCAACTGGAATTGTGTCTTCAAATCAAATTTAATCTGATTGTCCTCTTGCAATATTAAACAAGGGCTATTAAAAGAGGATTAAAGCATAAAAGGAAACATGATTACTCAGTTTTTTGAAGTTATTAAAGAGCAAATACTATTAAGTAATCATGGTGTGAAATAAAAGCAAAAATACACCTTTAACTGAGTTTTCTGACATTGCCAACTGGGAGTTCATATCTAACATTATTGGATAAAATGTTGGCCCAATTAAAGTCAAAGGAACTTTACTATTGAGTAGCAGGGGTGAGGATTTCCACTCAAGTTCACAGTGTAAACAATTCAAACATTAGAAGCTTCCATTTTTTTACCTCTGAATAAGTTAGTAACACTGCTGTGAAAGAATTACTATAATGTTCTATATCAGAGCATCTGTGTCAAGCAAGCTACTGTTAACTATGGTGAACTGCAAAGGGGGAAAAGATGGGTTTGTGCCTTTTTTTATTCTTTATGATGCATCAAGGAGGCCTGAAGATAATTTTGCCCTGGCAGCGTTTGGATTGTTTCTTTTCTTTTTTCTTTTAGAAAATGTTAAGAGTTGCCTACCTTGGAAGAATCTGTGGTGACTGGAGAACTAGTACCATGAGAGCTGTGCTATTGAGTAGTCAAAGAATTCTTAGGCTGTTAAGCTCTTGGTTTTCATTTATTTTTGTTAGTACCTGTTTTAAGAAATATCTTGCCATTCAACTAAAGTCAACTGACAATGCATATCTTCACTTGGGGGGTTCTTCAGCAAAACCAACTTAAATGGGCTTTGTATCAGATCTCAGGGTGTGTCTACACTAGCCACCCTAGTTCGAACTAGGGTGGCTAGTGTAGACATACCCTAAGGGCTTTAGTGGTACCAGGATCAAAACCTAAGTGCAGAATAGGATGGAAAATTTCACCCCCCCAAAAAATTGCTCCCACCTTTTCAGGCCATTTTCACATACCATAATCTAGTAAAAAGCGCACAAGCCTATTTTTTTCAAAATGCTTTGCAGGCCAATTTAATCTTTTATAAGAATTTTTTAGTTGTAACCAGTTTCTACTTGCAGATCAGACACACAAAAAAGACATATGCTTGGGGGGGGGAACTATTTTTTTTTAAGTACAGTGATAGGTACAGGTTGAGTCTCTCTAAATCAGGACTCTCTGGTCCAGCAACATCCATGGTCCAGCATGACCACAGAGTCCTGGTGGAGGGTCAGAGGCAGAAGCCCTGCAGGGGCCGGGAACCCAGCTGTGGGAGTCCAGCTGAGCCGGCAGCAGTCTGCCCTGTCGAGTCAGGAACCCTGGCAGCAGAGGTGGTGCCAGCCTTACTGCCACAGGACTGTGATCAGCCGTGGCAGGGCTGGTGGGGCCGCAGACAGCTGCGGTGAGGCTGGGAGCCATGGCGATGGGATTGCGTGCTGCTATGGCAAGGCTGATGGGGCTGGGAGCCTGGCATTGAAGACGTCAGGAGCCTGGGGAGCAGGCAGGGCAGAGGGGCTAGTGGCAGTGGGGAGCCGACAGGGAGACCAGCAGCCAGGCCAGGAGGAGCTGAGCTGGGGGAACACAAACGGACCTCCTGTGGTCCAGCGAAATCCCTCATTCAGGACCAGTCAGGTCCTGGGGGTGCAGGACCAGTGAGGTCCAACATGTAGTTTTTAATACTTTTACAACAAGGTAACATTTTAAACATATATGTAAACACACTAGGCAGCTTTCTGATGTTTATCAAATCGTTCCAATAGAGCCCTTAATATACTTCCTGGTAGTTTTTGGTGTGTGTCTCTTAGTCTTTCGATAGCAATCTTTGTCTGTTGAAAGAAAGAGGGAGAAACATTTCATATTACAGGAATGACAAGTCATTTTCTTCAAGTTTTCATGAGGTTGCAAAAAATACACAAAAAATCTAAAACTTTATGGAAAGAGGTAAGGGAGTGGGGGCAGAAAAGGGAAATTTCTCCTAAGAGTCCATCAGACCCTTGCTGAGGAAAAGTCTATTTTCAAGATGCAAGTGTATTTCCCTGTGATAACACTAAACAATTATATCTGGCTAGGCAATGATGACACAGACCTTTTAGCTCACTAAAGCCCCAATCTCTAAACTGAACTAGCACTGTGGAAAGCCTATTCTGTGTAAAATCATTTGCCACAAGGTTCAAGAAGCAGCTCCCTTTCAAAACCAGTTGCAAACTTTTCAAAACTCCAGTTTAAATGTTTATCGTTTGTTAAAATATGCCTGGCATAATTTAAAAAAGGGGGGGGGACGTTTAGGATGTAAAAAGGCAATTCCTTCAGCAATCAAATGTACTCTCCTCAGCAAATCATGTTGCTTCAGGCTCATGGGTGGTGGGTGAATGGCAAGCTTGGCGAGGCAAGCTCCAGCTCCACCCCTTCTGCCCAAGACTCCACCGCTTCTACACTGGTCACTATGTTCCCAGCCCACACCATCATGTTCGCTGACCCCTACCCAAAATTAGCACCTCCTCCTCCCTGCTCCCCCACCCCAACACTCAGAGCTCCCAGTCCCTGGAGCAGCTAACCAGTTGTGTGGCCTCAGCCTTCCCCTCCTTCCTGCCTGTTGTAGGGGAAGCCATGCCACAGCTCCAGCCTTTTTGGCTGGCTGGCTGACTGGCTAGGGTTGCCAGGTGTCCAGTATTCAACCAGACAGTTTGGTTTTTGGGCCCTCTATCCAGTAAAAAAACACAGAAAATACCAGACGTGCAATGTCCGGTATTTTCTGGTTTTCCGACTGGGTGCCCAATGGAAGCCTGGCGCGGGCGGGGGGAGTGGCTGGGAGGTGGGGCGTGATTGGTGCTGGGAGCCTCTGGTTGCGTCTGACGTAGGAGTGACGCCTTGGGGAGGAGGAGAAGCCCTGTCCGTGCTCCTGAGTGCTGTTCAAGCATGTTGTGGAGCCATAGCCAAACTCGCTCGTGCTTCACCAGGACTGTGCGCGGAACAGGCAGTGCCCTGGGATCTGCATGTGTCTGGGTCAGTCCCGCTCCCCGCCAGCCGATTCTCTCCCCTCCTGCTCCCCCCCTCCCCCAGC
>CM057846.1:59159815-59175344 GCA_030068395.1 Apalone spinifera | reverse complement strand
ATGCCTACATTAGCCTCCCTAGTTCGAACTAGGGGGGCTAGTGTAGACATACCAGTGCTACTGGACTACTCGTTGTTTTTAAAGTTACAGACTAACATGGCTACCCTTCAGATTTTTTAGCATAAAAGGGGTAGCCATGTTAGTCTGTAGCCACAAAAATAATGAAGAGTCCTGTGGTCCTGTAGTCTGGACATAGCCCAACAGTTGATGAGGAGATGTAAGTGCCAAGAGAGGGAAGATTGCTTTTCCAGCCATTCCCAGTGCCTATTCAAACCCAGATTAATAGTGTCAAGTTAGCAAATGAATAGAAGCTCTGCAGTTTTTCTTTGAAGTCTGTTTTTGAAGTGTTTTTGTTAAAGGATGGCCACTTTTAAATCTCTCACTGAGTGTCCAGGGAGATTGAAGTGTTCTACTGTTTTTTGTGTCACCAATCTTGATGTCTGCTTTATGTCCATTTATTCTTTTGTGTACCCCACTCCTTCCAGCTGCCACCACCTCACCGGTCTTAGTGTGCTGTAGAGTGAGCATGCTGCCAAATGGCAGCACACACTGCACAGCGAGGTTGTGGTGGCCAGTGGGAATGAGGCAGACTGCCTCTGCTGCACAACCCACAAGCAGAAAGAGGAGGCTGGAGACTGATCACAGATGGGGGGGGGTGCAATGAGCACCACAAGGCTGAGACCCTAGGATGAGGCGGTGGCGGTGGCACTGATACAGGTTCAGGGGGAAGCATCACATCCAGGTTGAGTTTGAAAACAATGTGACACTCTCAGGTTGCATTCAGGTTGGCTGTGCCAGCATCAGGCTCGGATCTGGGTTTGGCTTTAAAATGATGCCCAAGCAGACTTCTAACACTATCTATAAACCAGGGGTGATCAATAAGTGGCCTGCAGTTCACCAGAATTAGCCCCTGGCAGGCTGCCAGACTCTTTATTTACCTGAGTGTCTGCAGTGTCCTGTCGTTGGCCATAGATCGCCTTTCCTGATCAATGGGAGCTATGCTAAGCAGCACGGACCAAGATACCGCTTCCTCCAGCTCCCATTGGTATGGACTTGGTAAGCATTTTGTTTCAAGTCCTAATGTATGTAATAAGGTACTTATCTCTAGTATTATCGCTATGGACCGGTGTGTGTCTCATTTACAATAGAAGTATTTTACCTGGTATCGAGGACAAGGTGTTATGAACTACTGAATAGCAGACTCTTTTTGTCTGTATATAGAAATTACAGACAAAGAAGTGGTAGTCTACAGCACTGGCTCCATGATAAAACACAATAAGCCCTGGTCCTTCCGGTATTTTTCCTATACCATGAACTTCATAACCTGGTTAGAATACAGAATACAATAGTTTCAATATTAGCTTTTACAAGTCATGCTGTGATTTACATGAAGTGCCTATACAGTTGTGGAAACTCCTTACAATATATGGGGAAGGTGTTCTAGTAGTCAATTTTAGCACATCCTATGTGAGTCAAAAAGTGATAGCATACCAATTAACTCTTGGTTCTGACAGTCAACATTTCACTTCATAGTCAAACTGCAGAGAGAAAATAGCAGCATTATTTTTTGGTGTCTTGTATCACTGCCATGTCAGCACACAGAGGCCTAAAGTATTGGTTCAGTTTGAAGTCAGTGTTATTTATTATTTTTGTAATTGTGACCATGATTTAAAAGGACGGTACGTGTATGTGTGGGGGGAGGAAGAAATTCTTACTTGCAATGTGATTTAACAAATGTACCATATAACAACCTCTAACTTGAGGGTTTTTTTGTTTGTCACACTTGGGTATTAACAACCAATCAATCAATCTATAGAAGTTTGAGCAACAGGTCAGTGGAAAGAGCCTTCTGCTAGTTTTCCATACTTTAAAAGTCCAAAAACAAAAAATATTTTCAAGCTAGGGAATAGTGAGGGAGAGACACACAGATGGGATTAAAAACATCTGAAGTGAGGAGGGAGGAAATTATTTAGAATTTAGAGATGAAATTCATGAGTGAAAGGAACTTCAAAACCCAATATAAAACCATAAAGCCACTGCTCACTGGCATGTATATTAAAGACTGAAGCAGTAATAAAACAACAGAAAAATCACCACATAATTAGAACGAACTATAGAGTCAGAAATACAAAGCAAGATCTAGGTAATTGAAAAATACCATTTTTGGTGAACTAACTTAAAAGTTTAAAAGCTTCAGAGAGGTAGCTGAGTTAGTCTGTAACAGGAAAAACTTAAACAACAAATTGTCTGGTATCATGAACTTTTGTGGGTACAACCCACTGACATAACAATGCCCCATCTCAAACATTGCCTCTGCTAGCTCAGAGGCAGTGGGGCTGACAGCCACTGTGGGCCCCAGGGCAAGGTGTGGCGAGGGTGGCGCTGCATCCCTGGAAGGAGCGGGGCTGAGGGCAAAAGGGGTGGGACCCAGGGCAGTCAACCCCTAGCTCCTCTCAGATCACAGCAGATCCCTCCATAGCCTCAGAGCCATGTGAAGTGGTGATGCGGCTGCTGCTGCTGCTGCTATTGCAGTAGCGGCGAGCTCTGGACCCTTCTGAATCTCCAGGCCCCAGGGTAATTGTCCTCTTTGCCCCTTCCCCCAACCACATAGTTAAAAGTTGGCTTGTGTCGTGAAGCACAAGAGTTTACATCCTTCATATACTTTTAGCCTTATATAATTATAGGTGTTGTTATCCAGGGGAAAATGTATAATCCTTTTTGCCTCCATAAGACACCATTGCTCAGTGTTCCCCAGTTTTATGATGCATTATGTAAAATAATGTATTCACTTTAAATGTGTTCATTTAAGTGCCTTCCTTCTTGTATGTTGATGAAAATGTAACTAGAAGCACATGATTTGGTTTTCACCAAGAAGGTTGGTGGGGATTGGCTTCCCACAACAGTGAACGCGGGAGACAAGGAGATAGGTTCAAAAGTTAAAATAAGAGTAAAACAAGTTAAACATTACTTAGAAGTTAAATGTCTTCAAGGTAGCAGGGCATGATGAAATGCATCCTAGACTACTCAAGGAGCTGATTGAGGAGTTATCTGAGCCTTTAGCTATCATCTTCAAAAAGACATAGAAGACAGGAGAGATTCCAGAAGACTGGAAAAGGGCAAATATAGTGTCCGTTTATAAAAAAGGGAAATAAGTACAACCAAGGAAACTATAGATCAGTCCACTTAACTTCTGTGCTAGGAAAGATAATGGAGCAAATAATTAAGGAATTCATCTGCAAACATCTGGAAGATAATAAGGTGACAAGTAACAGTCAGTATGGATTTGTGATAGCAATGTTAGATATCGGCTATTTTAGTAATCGTGTAGCAGCAACTATTTTTAATAGTTACTTGGTTAATAAAATGTTCCCTGGAGCAGCCACTGTGCTCCCAACTCGCAGCCCTACTCTTGGGGAGCTCTCTGCCATGCTGCACTGCTGCCTCTGTATCAGGTTTTAAAAAATCAGCTCCCAGTACAGACCAGCTCCCGCCTGCCGCCCCGTGTTGCTGCCTCTCATACATGAGCAATGTAATTCAATTTCTGCATTGTCTATGCAAAATTCTTCATTCTGGTCTTACATGGGCTAATGTTTAAATGATTGTGACAATGACTCAGGTAGGGGGCCAGAGAATGATATTGGTGTACTCAATATCCTATATAATTGGAATAAGGAAGCAGGAAGAGGGGTTAGATCTCATATACATTATATTAAATAATAGCATATATATTCAAACTAAATTGTTTAGCACATGAGGAGATCAGTAGCAAGGATTGCACAAACATTGCCTAAGAAGGAAGGAAGAAATCAAATACTAAATCAACTATGTATTCAAAGATGCATATAAAGGAAGAAAAAAAAAGTGCATATAGGGCTTTTAGTTGAGGATTTTTTTCTATCTCAAAATTTAAAAATCTGCTAAGAAAAAGCATTTAGTTGTGTGCACTAATTTTATTTGTTTTGATGTGGGTCTATGCTTCCTTCTTGACTCTCTGGATGATGCAGGTGGAGAGAATATTTTGCTGAGATGCAGATGTTATTTAAAGCTTTGTCTAGAGATGTTCCAGACAGTAAGGAGCCATCAAATGGTGTTTGAAAGAGATTGCTCCTGGTTATAGGATCTTTATGTGCTACTACTGTCCACCACATGTTTTTAGATTCTAGAATTTTTGCATAGGAGTCAGTGAGTCAGGAAGCTGAGAATAGCACAGGCTAAGCTGTATAACAATGCTTGGAGTTATATTTGAATGGTTTCAGTTATTTTTCTGGGATGGGGATTTCTAGTTATGACTTATTCTGGGGCAGCATAAGGAAGGAGATAGAGGGTAGTTTGCTATATGTAAAAGGCAGCTCTTAAAACAAGAGAGGAGAATCCAAAAATGTCATCTGAGAACACACTTTCAGTTTTTCAGCCCGTGACTCAGGACTCCAATAGACTTCCTGCTGCATCAGCTGAGACGTAGGAAAGAAAAATTGGCCTGTGAAACTGCAAAAAAGGTTTAAGTGTCAAGTCCTATTGCTCTTGGTATCACTTTAGTAAAACTCAGTTGCTGGATCTTTGATTTAGGTAACCTAAGTGTCCTGGATTATTTAAACAGAAAAAGAAAATTATGGTCTCCCTCCTGCTCCCGGGCACTAGCCTGACTGAGCCCAGGGACTTTGTTTGCTGACTCTAGTTTGGAGAGCTCTGAGCTAGGACCTTGTTGTCTCCCTTTTAAATATTTTTAAAAGACTATTTCTTCCCTGATCTTCCTGAAGAATATACATGTGTTTTACTAATTTGTTTTGGCTTCCCCTTTCTACACAGTAGCTTAGAATAGATCTAATTTGTTCTGTGTCCTGTTCCAACTGGCTGGACATAATGAATTTCACAATGCCCTACTACCCAGAGTCTCTCTTTCCAATACCACATCATGTAGGCAATTCACTTCAAGTGTGCCAGAGAGAGAGAGGGCACCTGGAAGTAACTCTAACAGAAAGTTATTTCATTGCTCCTCAATGCAACCTCAAGATCTCCTTGATGTTAATAGTAGCAACCCTCTGGACTCGTCTGACAGCCCTACTATCTGGCTGTTCAAACTCTGCAGCCAAGAGTGCTCCATCCCGAGCAAACAAATTATTCACACAGATTATTTAAAGTGCAACATGCAGCTATAACCATGGGAATCTTATCCTCAGTGAGGTCTAGCCTGCCATAGAGACACCTCCATTTTGCCCAGAGGTGCTTTCAACCACCATGTGGCACCTGTTCAACCTGTTGTTAAAATGCTCCTTACTGCTGTCCAGGTCTCCCATATATGGTTTCATGAACCAGGGCTGCAAGAGGTAAACCAGGTCTCCCAGGGTCACTGTGAGCATTTCCATATCTCCCACTGTAATCTTGTGGTCTGGAAAGAAAGTCCCTGCCCGCAGCTTTCTGTATAGACCAATGTTCCTAAAGATGTGTGTGTGTGTCCTGTACCTTTCCAAAGCACCCTGCACTGATTTCTGTGAATGCCCCCAGTGATCCACATGTGCCAACAGCACCACTGAGAAGTATTCCTTCCTGTTGATATACTCAGTGGCAAGTTGGACCAGTGCTAAAAATCAGGAATACGAGTGCCATCGATTGCCTTCCCCCTGCTGGGAAATCCCATATCTGCAAAGCCAGCTACTTCATCGAGCACATTGCCCAGAATCACAGCCCTCCTCAGCAGAATTCAATGTATTGCCCTGCACACTCGCAGCAGTACAGCCCCAACAGTAGACTTCTCCACAACAAACTGATTTGCAACAGACCGGTAGCAATCAGGTGTTGCCAGCTTCCACGTAGCAGTTGCCACGCACTTCTCAACCGAGAGGGCAGCTCTCACTTGGATGTCCTCGCGTCATGGGCTAGGGGCCAGCTCAGCACACAGCGCCAAGAAGGTTGCTTTTTGCAGCCTAAACTTCTGCACCCACTGCTTTTCATCCCACACCTGCATGACGATGCAATCCCACCAATCAGTGCTGGTTTCCTTGTTCCAAAAGCTCTGCTCTACCCTATACGGCAGCTTTGTGAATGCCAAATGCAATGACAGGTTGCAGCTATCCCATATCACACACACTGTCAGGCTCCTCCAGGTCTTCTTCCTCTATCAGCAACTTCAAGATTATGTCATGTGTGATGTCCTTACGACAGAGCTTCACCTGCCCCCATGGCAAAGAGGCTGAACTGGAGGGTGGGGGCTGGGTGAAAGTCAGGAGGACTGTAGCAGAGGCTGGGGGGAGTTGGGGAGGCAGAATGGTGAGGACTTGGTAGGAATGGGGCAGAAATGTAGTGAGATGGGAGCTGGAATGGTTGAGGGTGAGGACAGAAGTGATGCAGATTGGGGGAAGGACTGATTTGGAGATTACAGACTGAATGGCAAGGGTGGTAAATACGATAAGAGGGCAAGTTCATTTGGAGACAGTATGATGGTATGCCTCAAAATAATTAAAGCTATCAAGATGTCTTGCAGCAGAGCATTGGCCTAGAGCTGAAAACCTCCATCATTCCTATTACCTTTTATGGTTCAAATTGCCTAGGAAATATCAACCAATTCTCAATCCTATTCGTGAACTGCATCTGAGAGTAACTATAGTTCAGCCACAAAATGTTCATGATACCAGTTTTTAATAATAAAATGATAGCAACTGACTGCAAATAATTCAAAATGATTGTTAATAGTATTTTAAAAACAGCTTTCAAAACCAGTCTTTTGCTTCAGTCTGAAAACTGAAACTTAATCCCAACTGAATTTTCCTCGCTAAGCTACTGGAATATTTTTTTTACTACCTTATAACGTTTGCGTTGAAAAAAGAAAACACAAAGAAAGTAAATGGAATGCAATTTTTGAACAGATAAAAAAGGTAGGTCAAACTTTGGTCCTATCAGTATTCAAAAATGTTCATAAAGTCATTAGTTGCAATAATACCTATTTAGTGTTTAAATGGAGGAAAATAAATCTCTTACCGTGCCATAGCTTTCCGTACATACTAATTATGTGTGACATCATTAGCCTTCCATTATCCCATAATTTACTGGAAAAATCATCCTCTAGGCCATTCTTTCTCTTGTAAATGTGAAGGCAAAGATTAACAAAAAGGCAAATGATGAACCAAAGTAAAAGAGGTGAAAAAAGTATAGTGACTGTCACCACCCCCAAGAAAGTGCTCATATAATCTGGATAGTGGTAATCCAGACCAATCCAGCCTTTTAATATGTAAATCAGCCATGTTGAGTTGGTCACAGATTCCCACCCTGAAGTATGGAATTCACTTTTATTGGTCATCTTCTGTTTCAAGAAGAGTTAGGAAACTGAGCCAAGTTCTCTTCAGAGTCAAAGCAGCTTCTTAATTTTGCCCCTAAAAAGATAGAACACACTGTGTCATTTATTCCTACTACTACAAAGAAGTTTCACACATGCCTTCTCTGTATGCAATTAATTATATTGCATCAGTGCCCTTTTGCTGTGTTGCTCCTAAGCAGCTATTGCTGCTATGAGGAGAGGTGACAATTCATAGTAGGGAATGTACTCCCAGGGCAACGTTGCACTTACAAGGTGTTGCTACAAACAAGCATCTACTGTACTCTATTGTTCTCATGTGAAATAGTGCTGACATATGGTTATGGATGCAAACACAACTGTTTTTAAACGCACTGCAGTAGTGCTAAAAAGAACATCAACAGAAGAGGAGACTAACAGCAATAGAGGAATCCCTGACCAGTGATGGACTGAAGTGTCATGTAAGACCTGTGCAAAGGGATAAAGAGCAGCACTGATGGAGATTATTCAGAGAGTGAAAGCTGAAATTGATAGATCAGAGAAGAAAGGATTTATTCAGAACCAAATTTAATGAGTGGTCATCTCGGTGAGTGAAGAAGCTTTCTAGGGCTGAAGATCAACTGCAGAGGGAAGGATGAGGAAAAGAGGCTGAAGCAACTAATGAGTCAGAAGAGACATCAGCATGGGAGATAAAACCAAAGAATGTGAAAGAGCAGGATTGTGAGTAAAGGCAAACTAGGAATCATAGAGGAACATGGAATGGTCAAGGTAACAAAATAAGGAAGGAACTTGCTCCTTCCTGGATGATCATCTCCCCACTTGCTTTGTTCTCTTCTACCAGAAGCCATTATGAAACCATAATTATAGTGCCTGACCCTGCTGTAATGAAATAAATAATAAATAATGGTCAGTACAGCCATCTTTGAGTCTTGCTTCACATACTAACTGATAGGAGTGTGTCTTTGTTGTAAATATTTTATATAATATTTCTTAACCTCACATTGTGAGGACTGATTAGCAAATTTTTGCAAAGGACTTTGATGTAAAGTTCAATTTAAAAATCATGCTCCGTAATAGTAATTATAAGACTAAAAGGAGAATAATTTGCCAACTACTTTGTCCTCCTTCTTCTGTGTTAGCAAAATTCAATACATTGATAACAAACAAGAATAGGACAGATAACAAGGTGGCATAGAGTTCATCTGCGAGAATACATCTACAGTTGTGGAGACAGATTAAAAGTGGCACTGGTAGCACCAAGGTTGCCTGATACTTTCCCTGATAAGACCTGTGTTAGCTATTTATAGTTTTGCCAAACTTTAATTTTGTGATTTGAAATTTTCCATGCCAGAAGATATGGAACTGGGAAAGGAATATATTGGAGAGGACAGAAGAGAAAGAATCACACCTAGGAGAATGGGAAGAAGAATCCATGTCACTGGAGTGGAATCCATGTTTTCTGAATCCCACCATTCCTCTGCTGTCAGCAAATATCTGTGAAACCCATTGGCACGTGTCCCATTGTGCTCTGGTGTTGATCCAAATCGCAGAAGCTGGTTGTCATCTTCTATCAGTTACTTCATTAGCTCAAAATGGCAGAGGTCTGCATGGTGGATCTAAGGGTCTACATTTGTAACTAGTGGAGTGAGTTCCAAATCACAAGAGTTCTCATCGAGAGAGCATGTTAAAAAAAAGTAGTATAGCCATAGCAGGGGGAGTGGAGAGGTGAACAAGGCAGGACATTCATGGGAAAGCCTTGTTCTATAGGTAAGTGACTGGCGCATCCCAGGGGAAGAAAAGCTGCACTTTGGGTAGAGGAATGATTGGGAAACAAAAGGGAGGGACTGCCACACTCCAGGAGTGGGGGATAGTGACAGAAGCAGGACAGGAGAGGGAGGTTATCTCAAGCCCCACAGCCTGGGCTATGGGTGGCATGGGGAAGAGTCATGTGCTTCATTGGGGAGTGGTCATGTGGCCAGTGCCCCCTTTGTGTCCATCCCCATCAGTCACCTGTGTAACTACGGTACCACTCATCCTACCTCCTCAATTCCCCTTACACTGTACTGCTGCGACCAGTCTGCCAATGCCTCCTTCAGGCTTCAGACTGCACTTTCCCAGCACACATACAGGACACAAACAGCACCCACCACCTGCAGCTTCACACAGATGCTTAGATCAGCTCTGCAAACAAGGCTCAGCTAAGGAACTGCTAAGTGTGCACACATCTTTTGGGAGGAGGGGCATAAATGCACACACTCTTCGGGGGGGGACCCCAAATGATACTGTCTTGTGGTAAACTGTACAATGTAAGCTCATGAAATTTGCCCCCCCCCCCCATTTGGAGAAGACTATACACAGCTTTCTGCCCCACGTTATGACTTCTACACACACGGTTTAAAACAAAACAAGTTTATTGATGACAAAAGATAAGATTTTGAGTGATTTTAAGGGATAATAAACAGATCAAAGCAGATTATCTAGCAAATAAAACAAAACCACAATCTAAGCTTAATATACTAAATAAATTAGAGATGAGTAGCAAATTCTCACCATAAATGTTGTTTTAGGCAGTTTGAAGAGATTTTTGTGGGGAAGATATACTTGCTTGCCACATAAAATCCCAGGTGTTCCTTTCACAGGCTAGAAATTCCTCAAGCATGGGTTCAGTTCTTCTCTGTGCAGTCTAGTCCTTGTTCTTCAGATGTTTATACCAGTCACTTGGGCGGGGAGTCAGTGAAGAACAAACCATCATGATGTCATTTCCCTGCCTTAAATTGCTTTTGCATATGGCAGGAACCCATCGTCTTCCAGTTCAGATGCCTTTCAATGGAAAAACTCCACTATTCCATAATAGAGTCCAGTACCAGGTGACTTAGGCGCATGTCACTGTAGGGCTATTGCAGTCATGACTGAGAAGCTGTCCATAAGGACCTCAAGAAAGCTTCCCCATTGGGAAATTAGCATATTTTAACACCTTTAGTTCTCCTTAATGGCCCTTCACACTCAGCCATGCAGACAGACTGCATTCTATCTAGTGGGCGTTCCCCAGGTATAAACACATTTCTAATAGAAGCATAGACCATATTCCTAATGTCAGATACAAAAATGATTCATGCATACAAATATGATAATCATATTCAGGAAACCCTAACCTTTTCAATTATCTCACATGACTTATATAAAATGCATCACAATTATGTCATTCTCATAACATCTCTATGAAGAATATGGGAGTGTAGTGTCGCAAGCATATCTGCGCAATCTAGGAATCAGATCTCTAGCTCCAAGGGTAGATGTAACGTGTAGGTTTCAACCCGCTGATGACTTATGCAGGTGTCTGTATGAGGCCACATGATGCAATATTGGAATTTTTTCAGTTTTTGTTTTTTAAAACCAAGAAAATCACAAACATGCATACGCCTCTGAATACACATAAATTAAAAGAACATTATTAAAGCTATAAAGTCATGCACTCAAAAGTATGGAAATTCCAGAATTAAGATTGCTTTTGCAATCTTAATTCAGCCCATTTGTGCATATTCCTTATGGTGCAGTCATTAGTTACATGATCACATACTCTTTTTTTCCCTACAAGTCCGTTGCCTCATTCAGTGCCTAATATTGACCTGTTCTGGTATCCCAAATTGTCAAACCAAATTTAGTGAAATGTTTTACCTTAATCTCTGTGGGCTCAGTTCCCCATCTTCAGAATGGGGATAATACTGTGCTGTCAGAGATTTTGTGAAAATTAACATTTGTGAAGCACTCATTTACTGTAGTATTAAACCCATGAAGAAAGTAATCATTCTATCTTCAGAGTCATGTTTGAACAGTGTGCTGTAAATAAAGTATGGGTCCATATACTGAACAATGAAAATAAAACAAAATAATGAGCAGCTGCTCATTAAATGGGAATCATCCATCCTCTTCACTAAACAAGATAAGGGTCCTAAGAAAAAACAGGATGTGATCACGTATTTAAAGACTGTATTAAAATGCATAGACACAAGGGGGCCAAACTAAGTTTTCACAAAGAACCTTAATTTTAGCATTTCCTAACTTTTGCCAGCTTGACTTTGCATCTTCAATAATGTTCTTTTAAGTTAACATTAAACACTTTTCTCTCTTTTTAAAAATGTTGTACAATCGAATGCACTGCAAAACCTTAGAAAATTTAAAAAGGGAAAAGAGGGAAAAAGAAGAGACTCAAGAATTCAAAGGATTGTGTTACACAAGTCTCTAGTTTATGTTTAATATTTTGTTCTGAGTAGTTCCATTGATTTCAGACTCTGTGTGCTATTATGGTAAAACCATTAAAATAACAGAGTAAATTCAAGATTCTTTAAGACATTTGGTATTTTGGATCAATTATCTTTTAATAGTCTCATCAGATGAAATACTTCCAAAATGAAGACTAGAGGAAAGCTAAGAGTCAATGCTCAGATGCTTCTACAAATGCTGAGACTAACGATGAAAAGACAAATAAGCCAAATAAACCACCACCAACTGATATAAAACTGCAACTGCCACAACTCTTAATTTGGAATTCTGCCTTTATACCTAACATATATCCTTAAATGGACAGTATCAAAATTAAAACAATTTTTAAATGAGTTGAAATAATTTCAGGTCTTACATGTGCACCATACCACGATTTACAAGTTTACAATCACAGCTTACCATTATATTTATCTCTCTCACCTCTTGCTCAGTATAAAACAAGGAAACCTGAGTAACTGATGATACTCTCTACACACCGAGTCCAATCTCAGAAAGGAACATAGGAACTGCCCCCTGTTCCATCTGGTCCAGTGTTTTGTTTCCCAACTCTAACCAACTACAATATGCTTCAAGGAAGTGCAAGAAACTCTGATTTGGGCATTTATGGAATAACCTGCTCCTATTCTATTCTGTTCATACTCTACAAAAAATACCCATCATTCTGGTAACCTCATACCCAACAACTGGAAGTTAATCAATAGGCCTGAAGAATAAGAGTTGATCACTTACTTTTTCTTAAGTATAGCCTAAATTTACTACAGATGTTTTCTGAACCCATATGCCTGGATAACATTTTTAAAACTGCTAAACTGTTGGCCTCAGGTATATAGCATGGTAGAGAGTTTCCACACACTAATTATGCATTAGGATAAAGATTCTTTTGTCCATGTTAAACGTGAATCTTTTAATTTCCATGAAAAATCCCATTGTTCCCTATGAAAGGATAGAGTTGAGCAGTCACCACATGGTGCCAGCCTCGCCCCAAAGGCTAAGACCCCCCCCTCACACTCGTGCACAGCACACACTCCCAGTCCTGTCCCTGTACTCACCTGGCTCTGGCTCGGCTCCTCCGTGGGCTGCTGCCAAGTAGGCTGAGTGGGTCTGGGCCAGGTTAGCTGGACACGGGGAGGTGGCACCCGGGCAGAAGGGCTAGTGTGGAAATTGTCCCGAGGCACAAGCAGGAGCCCGCCCCCATCCTGGCCCGGCCCTGAAGCCTTGGGAGTGAGCAATGCATCTCCCTGCCCCACAGCATGAACTGAGAAAGGAAGTGAATTGAGAAAGGGGCCGGAGCCGCCTGTAGCCCCCAGTCCTCTACCCCTCCCATGAACTGGGAAAGGGCCTCAGCTGCTTACACCACCTGTGCCCCATTACACCCATTGATCTCCTCCATGAACTGGGAAAGAGGCTTTGAGCTCCCTTACACCCACTATCCTCACTCCCACATTCATGCACCTGGAAAGAGACCACGCTCCATTCCTCATATCCCCTCTGCTACCTACCCTGTGCATCAGCCCTGAAAATGGCTTTCCCCGGCACAGGAGTCTACATAACTCTATCATGCTAGTCACTATTTAGAAGATTTAGGCATCATGTGATTGACTTGAAAATAATGGGAGTTTAAACACTAAGCGTCTTGGGGGCTTTTTATTTACCTCTTGGTGTTTGAGATTTCAAGTTATGCCTGAGTCAGATGTTTAAGTTTTTCTCTGCAATCCTATGGGTCAGAGACTCTTTTTTGTTACAAAACCTAGTACTGGGAGGCCCTAAGTCTTTGATAGTAGCAGAAGGCATACAAATGGGGAAAGTAGCTAAGCCCCCTAAACTTTCCTTCTCTCCCCTCCAAGAACTGAGAAAGGGACCTCAGCCCCTTACAACCACAACACACATCACCACCAGCAGCCTCTGAACCAGGAAAGATGGCTCAGCCTGTTGGCACTTTGGCCAGAGGTCTATAAAAAGTTAAAGCTATTCCCAGGGACTGTTTTCATGTAAGCCTACACTTTCCAGCATCACGTATAGGCATAGCAAGAAACTAAAAGCCAACATATCTTGCTTTTATTAAGTATACATTTCTAATAGAATGGAAATGTGTGACCTATTTTCATAATCTATTAGAATCTTAATAACTGATTATGACACTAACGAGATGGCCCATTATAAAACCAGTCTTCCTTACATTTAACACATCACTGACATCTAAATCTAATTATGGAACACTTCCAGCCCCCTCAGTTAGCCTCATTAGCACATGCACTACTACTGACGGATACATTTTTTTCTTTCCTCTCCTTTCTTTTTCCATTAAATTCTCATAGTCCTCCTTTTTTTCCCCTCTCAAGCTCATCTGAAGAAATGGGTTTTGCCCTCAAAAGCTCATGATACCTTATATATTTTTAAAAGCTTCAGAGGGGTAGCCAAGTTAGTCTGTAAGTGGGAAAACTTAAAAAACAACTAATAGTCTAATAGAACCTTAAAGTCTAACAAAACATGTAGATGGAATCATGAGCTTTCATAGACACAACCCACTTCTTCAGATGAATGGAGTATTAAAAGTCCAAATCCAAGAATAAATAGCGGAAGGGGGGGAAAGAAGGGAGAAAAATAGTGAATTAGAGTTACAAGAAGCTAATAAGAACAATTTGCACCTTCTCTAAGTACCCATTGTTTAGTTGATTAGGTCATTAGGATGTGGAAGGTAGTGTACTAGCCAGCCAATGTCTTTATTCATACCTCTGTGATAGGAATCAAACTTGTAAATGAAGTTAAGATCCAACTCTTCCGTGTGTATTTGGCCTGTGGAATTGGCCTGAAACAACACAAGGACTTTGAGATCCATTAATGAGTGCCCCAGCAGGTTAAAGTGTTCTCCAACAGGTTTCCTCAGCTCTCGCCCTTTAGCACCCTTACTCTACTTACGCTATATTGATGACATCTTCATCATACGGACCCACAGGAAAGACACCCTTGAAGAATTTCACAGGGATTTCAACAACTTACACCACACCATCAACCTCAGCCTGGATCAGTCCACACAAGAGATCCACTTCCTTGTCACTATAGTACAATTACATGACGGACACATTTCCACCATCTTATACCAGAAACCTACCGACCCCTACCTTCATGCCTCTAGCTTCCATCCAAGACACATTTCTCAATCTATTGTTTACTGCCAAGCCCTAAAATACAACCGGATTTGCTTCAATCCCACAGACAGAGACAAACAACTACAGGATCTACATAGAGCACTCTTAAAACAAATACCCACCTGGAGAAATGAAAAAACAGATCAACAGAGCCAGAAGAATATCCAGACATGAAAAATTTCAACATAGGCCAAGAAGAGAAAACAACAGAATTCCACTTGTCATCACCTATAGCCCACAACTTAAACCCCTCAAATGTATTATCAACAATCTACACCCTATCCTGGAAAATGACCCCTCACTCTCACAGGCCTCGGGGGAAAGGTCAATCCTTGCCTACGGAAAACTCCCTAACCTCAAACAAATTCTTTCCAGTAACCACGCAGCACACCTCCGTCATAATCATCCAGGATCCCACCCCTACAATCAGCCCCGGTGCCAACTCTGTCCACACATTTACACAAGCGATTTCATCACTGGACCCAACCACATCAGTCATCAGCCACTACATCAGGGGCTCATTTAATTGCACATCCACTAATGTGATCTATGCCATAAAATACCAGCAGTGCCCCTCTGCCATGTATATTGGCCAAACTGGACAGTCTGTCCGGGAAAGAATTAATGGACAAATCAGATATCCGAAAATGCAACACAGAAAAACCTGTTGGAGGACACTTTAATCTGCCCAGGCACTCATTAATGGATTTCAAGTCACCATGTTGTTTCAGGCCAATTCCACAAGCCAATTCCACAGGGAATTACTTCATTTACAAGTTTGATTCCTATCACAGAGGTATGAATAAAGACATTGGCT
>CM057846.1:59084754-59155695 GCA_030068395.1 Apalone spinifera | reverse complement strand
GAGAACTGTCTGTCCAGGGTGGGGGTAGGGTCCCTTTAATCACAGAGCTCAGTTAGCGTCAGGCAGCAGCCCCACACACCAAGTCCTAACCTGATACCCTGCCGGCACTGGTTCCAGCCAGCCTTAATTTTAGTTCAGGGTCCACGCAGTGTGGACGCACTATTTTGAAATAGTTTTTGTGTGTAGATGCATTATTTCAAATTAGCTTAATTCGAATGAACTATTTCAAATTAAATTAACTCGAATTAACGCTGTAGTGTAGACGTACCCTTGGTTTCTCCTCTCTTGGTGTTCACACCTCCACATCAGCTGCTAGAACTGGGCCACGTTGTCCCTGACTGCATTGACCTCTTTATCCCTGGCTTTCCTCTTGACTGGTACTCCCTTCTTTTCATGTACCTGTATATTTATACTTGCCTTTGGAATTTCCACTACATGCATCTGACGAAGTGGGTCTTTGCTCAGGAAAGCTTATGCTCCGATAAATCTGTTAGTCTAGAAGGTGCCACAGGACTTCTTATTGTTTATGTACATACAGTTTACCTCATATAATAATTCAATTGCAATTTTTTAAAAATAAAGCAAAGACTTTTTGTTCAAAGGAAAAAAAAGGTAAGGGAATAAACTCAACATTCATGCAACGGTAATATTGATAAATTCATAACTTTTTAAAGCTTTTTATAAATTTATTTGTATCTTTGTTAAATGTTAAATATAGGTATAAGTGAGTTATAGCCAAAATGTTTCAAAATCTGTCTCCCTGATCAGTCTGGATATGGGCTATATTTCTTCTATCAACAATTGGAAACTGATTAAATACCATATTTTGTAATGAAGACTCCTTCCCTAATCAGCTCCCCAGAATGTGCTCCTAATGTTAAATGAACTGTCGGGCCCAACTGGTAGTGATTAACAGCTCAATGTCAGGTTGGCGGTTGGTTTCTAGCGGAGTGTTCCGAAGATCGGTTCTAGGGTTGGTTTTGTTCAACATCTTTATTACGACCTGGATGAGGGGATGGATTGCACCCTCAGCAAGTTTGCAGATGACACTAAACTCGGAGGAGAGGTAGATATGTTGGAGGGCAGAGATAAGGTCCAGACTGACCTAGACTGAATAGAGGATTGGGCCAAAAGAAATCTGATGAGGTTCAACAAGGACAAGTGTAGTGTCCTGCACTTGTGACGGAACAGTCCCAAGCATTGTTACAGGCTGGGGATTGAATGGCTAAGTAGCAGTTCAGCAGAAAAGGCCCTGGGGATTACAGTGGATGAGAAGCTGGATATGAGTCAATAGTGTGCCCTTATAGCCAAGATGGCAAATGGAATAGTAGGTTGCATTAGGAGGAGCATTGCCAGCAGATCTAGAGAAGTGATTATTCCCCTTTATTTGGTGCTGGTGAGGCCACATCTTGAGTATTGCACCCAGTTTTGTGGCCACCACTATAGAAAGTAAATTGCATTGGAAATTTTCGCATTGGAAAGGGTCCAGCGAAGGGCAACCAAAATGATTAGGGGGCTGGAACACATGACTTATAAGGAGAGGCTGAGGGATTTGGGCTTGTTTAGTCTGCAGAAGAGAAGAGTGAGGGGGGATTTGATAGCAGCCTTCAACTTCCTGAAGGGAGGTTCCAAAGAGGATGGGGAGAGGCTGTTCTCAATAGTGACAGATGGCAGAACAAGGAAGCTATGGTCTCAAGTTACAGTGGGGGAGTTCTGGGTTGGATATTAGGAAAAGCTATTTCACTAGGAGGGTGGTGAAGTACTGGAATGGGTTATGTAGGGAGGTGGTGGAATCTCCATACGTAGAGGTTTTTAAGCCTCGGCTTGACAAAGCCCTGTCTGGGTTGATTTAGTTGGGATTGGTCCTGCTTTAGGCAGGGGGCTGGACTTGATGACCTCCGGAGGTCTCTTCCAGCCTATGATTCTATGAACTCTAACGTTTGTCAGAATAATGACAGCTATTATGTTGTTTAAGAATCTTCAATCAACTGCTCTCAATTGATTGAACCTCTTAATCCCCCTTTCTATTAGTATTTGGATTCAAGTTGCCAGACTTGAGAGGGAGAGAGAGAAAGAGATATTTTAAGACTACTATGATTGAATGTTTCATAGGTATAGTTTGCAGTCTCTTGTACTTTTAAGAAAACTACAGATTTTCTTCCCACAAGTTAAAGTAACAGTTTTCAATATTTAACAACATACATATTTACATATACTAGTCATCTTTCTGATGTTTATCAAATCGTTCCAACAGAGCTCTTAGTACACTTCCTGGTAGTTTTTGGTGTCTGTCTCTTAGCGTTTCAATGGCAGTCTTTGTCTGTTGAAAGAAAGAGGAAGAAACCTTTTATATTTCAAAAATGAACACTTCAGCAATGGTTCTCTTCTTGTTTTCACAAGGATGCTAAAGACATACCCAAAACTCCGTAGAAAATGTTGGGAGAGGGGAGGGCAGGAAGAATAAATCCTTCCCAAGTTACCATGAAGCCCATGCTGAGCAATAGTCTCATTCTCAGGTAACAGTATATTTTCCCCTGTGATAACCAAGCATACTAAACAGCCAGAACTAGATACACAGTAGTGACATAGAAATGTTAGCCCACCAGCACCCCACCTTGAAAACCTCTTGGCACATGAATAACTCAGGAGATTAATTTTATTAGCTTCAATAGGACTCCATCAGTGAGTGAAATTATTCAGTGTATTTGCATTTTGAGCGCTTAAACTCTGTGACTCGATAGAATTTCAGATTTTAGTTAGAGTTGATAACCAAGCTATCCCTGTGAAAATCCTATTCAGATGGAAAACTTCTGCCACACAGTTTAGGAGACAGTTTTCTTCTTCACAAATAGCTACTACCATTTCAAACCAATTTTAAATGTTTACCATTCACTGAAATATGCATCAAAGGGAGGTTTGGAATCTAAAAAGATACTTCCTTAAGCAGTTTACAAACCCTGTTTTGGGAGCATGTTAAATCTCATCCACTGTAATTTTTCTCAGACTAAAATCTGATAAATATGCACCCTCAACCTGTTCCCTTCCACTACTATAATAATTAGGGCCCAGAGGGACTTCTCTGATTATGAGCTTAATTTGTGGAAAGTGGGTTAAAGTTCATAATTGTCACAATCGTCTGTTACAGAACATTATTTAAGAAAAAGAAGGAAAAAGGAGACAGACTGAATTAAACAGAGACAATCTGCAGATACCATCCAAGCACTGTGCTTCCAATCAGGTCTGGCAAACAAGTGGGTTACATCTATACTGCAGGCTTCTTGCACAAGAACTTTTTGCGGAAGAGATCTTCTGCAAAAAGTTCTTGCGCAAGAGCATGTCCACACTGCCATATGCTATTGCTCAAGAGATGTGCTTTTGCACAAGACAGCGTCCACACTGCCATGGACACTTTTGCACAAGAAAGCTCTGATGGCCATTCACAGAATGGCCATCAGAGCACCTGTGCTTTTTCTCATAGGGGTTGTCCATCCACACACGCCTTTTTGTGCAAGAGCTCTTGCGCAAAAAGGCTTATTCCTCATAGAAAGAATAACTCTTGCACAAAAAGCCCTGTCTTCTGACAATCTACTGTACTTTTTCTTGCATAAAAACATGCTTGTGGTGTTGAAGCTCCGCGAGTTTTTATGCAAAAAAAGCTGGTTTTGCGCAAAAACTCTGCAGTGTAGACATAGCCGAGGAGTGTGGGACTGGAACTCAACGGACCAAAATTAGTACTTCAGAAATCAGTCCTAATTGGGGGGACAAAATAAAGAAAGGATGGGCTGTTCTGTCCATCATCCCCTTTTGGTGTCCTTTTAAAGAGAGACTTTGTGAGGGAAAGGAAAAAAACATTAGCACTGCTACAGCTGCTGCTGGGGGATTTTCATTGTGACACCTGGACCATGGCACATCAGTGGGGATGCCTAACCAACACCATTGCCCCAGCAAGGACCCCAACTCGAGGTCCAGCCATTTTTTTAATTTTCCTTCTCTCTTTCTTTCTCCTTTCTGCCTAATGGGACCAAAAGCACCAAACGGCATCAATGTGAGACATCCCATCCAAGTTAGCCATACTTCCCCTGAAAAGCCATACTTTTATTATCCTGTCCCTTCTTCTCTTGTGTCTATTTTGTCAAAAGCAAGAAAATGACTATCATTCCAAACTCAATCTGCACAGCAAAACTAACTCTTGCCCATCAAGAAAGGCTGTTTGTCAGAGCAAGACACTAACCCATTTCTTCTATCGCTGAAAAAGGACATTTATTGGTTTTGATTTTTTTCCCCCACGGTCACTTAATTCCAATGCTTTTTGCCTTGTTTTGAGTCTTTTCCTTTCATGCATCTCAGTAAATGCATTTCCAGCCTTTTCCATGAGTTTTCTAGTGTGTTTGGCTCATAATAGTTATCATTTGTAGAGGTGTAACTACGGATTTTTTCCCCAATATAGTTTTCATTAGAAATAGACATTTTCATTCTTCTTTACAGAACTTAGATAACATCACTGAAAGACAAAACTAATATTGCAGCCTTATGTAATATCCTGAACTATATCTCTTTTTTCCTCCAAACAGTCCCTGAGATTACCCAAAATTGTTATTTTTCTGTTCCTATTATAAATCTACCAATGGCTAGATTTTTTTTCTTAGATAAATAGGGTCTGTATTTGAAGAGTTTCACTTTAGCATGCAGCCTGGTGAAACATCAATAGTCAGTTCCTATAGCAAAGAAAAGGATGTTAAGACTATAGACACCGGTCATTTCTATTGCAAAACAAACATGCCACCGAAAAGTGTCTTTGAAAAAAACAAAACAGTAAGGTTGCCAGGTGTCTGGTTTTGAACAGGACAGTCCAGTATTTGAGCTTTCTGTTTGGGAAACAAATTGAGAAAATATAAATGTCCGGTATTTTCTAAATAAGATGTAATGTAGATTGTGATGTAATATCAAGCGTGTCCAGTACTTTTGTTGAAATCATCTGGCAACTCTACAAAATGATGAGGTAATCCCTCCAAATCAGGCTGGATCAGTAGAGGGGAAAAACAAATAGTTGCCTTTGCTATGCAGTGAACCTTTTAAGATATTCCTCTGCTTCTGCCCAAAAGTAATTAAAAAATTTTAAGAGCCTTCAAGAACTTAAGTGTTCAAAGTGATATTTATTAAATAGCACTGTCAGCTACTAATCAGCAACTTAAATTCCCAGGAGTACCATTTATCCCAGATTAATTTATCTCATATTACAAACTGCATGAAGTTTCACTAACATCCACTCCTGCAAACTCCCAGATTTACAGTCATGATGTGTCCCCTTCAGAGGCACTTATTACTGAAAGATTTTGCAGGTCAAATTATGCCCTTAGCCAGTGGTCTACAACCTTTTTAACCACAAGATCATTTTTTCAATTTAAGTGCAATGTAAGATCAACCTCAAACCAAAATATTTTTGTCCTGCTTCCTTCTTACCCCTTCTCTGAGTCCCCGCCCTTGCTTCACTCCTTCTCTGAGGCCTCACCCTGCTCACTTCATCCCCTTTCTTCCTTGAAGCTCATTCACCACTCCTGAAAGCAGTTGGCATGTACAGAAATGGCTCCGTGGCACCATGTGCTGCTCCTCATCTACAGGCACTGAGCCCACAGCTTCTACTGGCCATGGTTCCCAGTTATTGATCAATGGGAGCTGCAGGAGCGGTGTCTGCAGGCAAGGACAGCACACAGAGACCCCCCTACTCTGTCTTTCTCAGGGGCTGCAGAGACATGCCAGTCACTTCCAGGAGCAGCAATTACCACAGGGATAATTACTCCAACCATGACAGGCTAGGCTCCCTCTATCCCTTTTCTCTGTGTGAGGATAGGGTACAGAAGTGGGGGGAGGAGGGACACCCTGACATCAGTGCCATCCCTCTTCTCCCTCCCACACTCTGCATAGCAAGCAGGAGGCTCCGAGGGAGGTAGCTCCAAGGCAGAGAGCAGGAGCAGCATGACAGTGGGTAGAGGGATAACTGAAGTGCCAGCGCTTGATAGCTTCCAGGCCAAACCAGTCAGGATCACCTGTCAGAGGCTCCAAGATCTACAGTAGATCCTGATCTACTGGTTGGTGACCACTGCCCTTAGCTAAAACTTTACACTGGTGTCCAAAAGGAGACCACTGAAATCCTGCTGCTTCAGTTCAGTGCAGGAATGTCCCTTTGCCAAATACAGGATGGGAACATGGAAATCTCATAATGTCCAGGGGCTGCTTTGTCATTTTGCCTAACTCTTCTACCTTTCCCCTTGATCTTTTGAATAGAAGGTACAGTTTTCTTTTTGTACTTTCTCTTTGGCCTCAGCATCTACCTTAGATCACAGAACAAGGTTTGATTTGTTCTTTGGAAATATTGTGCTTCCTTCAGATCTCTGTTTTTTCCCATTTTATTCTCAGGATACCCTTCCTCTTTGAGGTGGTGGTGAGGGCCAACGGGGAAGAGGAGACAGGATTAGGGATGTAAGCGACTAGTCTGCTATCCGATAAGCAAATGCTTATCAGCTAGTCAACTCGACTAGTCGCTTCCTCCCCCTCCCCCCCATACACACCTTGCTGCTTCTATCAGAGAGAGGCAGCAAAGGGGGGGGAGGGAGGGAACAGAGCCGGTGCTAGGGAAAATTGGTAAAGCTGGATCCTCCCAGCACTGTCTCTGTGGGGGGTGGAGGGAAGAGGGAGGCAGAGGCACAGTGGGGAAATAGCATGATCAGTGACTGTTCAGTCCCAACTTATGGCAGTTCCCACTGCAGGTGCTTCTACTTTTCAAAATGTACATTTCAAAAGCAGAAGTGCCACAGGGAGCACAGGGTGAGCATGAGGAGAGCTGTGCTCCCTGCAGCACCCCCCCGATGCCTGCCCTCTTCCCACCCCCATGAACAGGGGCTGTTGCCACCAAGCAACCCCTGTTCACAGTACAAAGGGCTGGCCATAGACAAGACCTGGCTGCTACAAACAGGGACTGCTCCGGTACCAGCCCCTGTTCACAGTGGACAGAGCTGTCTGCCGCAAACAGGGGCTGATGGACTAGCGCAAGCCGGGACCGAGCAGTCCTGCCTCGTGCTGATCGCTGCACCTCAGCAGCTCTTACTACATTTAAAATGCAGAGCCGCAGTGTGAGTGGCTATGGACCCAGCACAAGCTAGGACTGCTCATTCCCCGCTCAAGTCAGCTCCTCTGGAGCTACCTCCGCTGCAGCTCTGTAGAGGCATTTATCAACTAAACATAGTCAATACAAATTGTATCGACTATACGATTAGCCAAATAATCACATTTTAACATCCTTAGGCAGGATATTGGTGATCTGAATCTAAGGGAAAACAGATGCTGCTCCAAACTTGTAAGTGGTTGAAATCATGTTTATGCAGATGGGAGGAGAATATAACTGCTTCTAGATTCCCATGCCCAAAGCAGAAGTGAGATGAGGCTTGCCTGCATTTGAAGTCTTCTTTTGATTTTAGAATCTGCTTTGTGCTGCTCCTCAGCCATCTTTGATGCCCCAAATGTCATGGTACTTTCTTATTTCAAACCACCCCTCCCTTGGGGAGGAGGGGCCTGTATATTCTTAAGAGGCATTTTTAAAATTACTTTCTACTGTAAATTGTGAACCTGACATGACAGACTAATCTAATAAGGATATGGGGAAGTTGCCACAATCTCTGTTTATACACTGAATATAAAACTGCTTTACTTCAGCAAGAGGATCCACCTTTACTGTCTCTGAGGCTACATCTACACTACAGGGTTTTTGCGCAAAAACCTGCAGAGCAGCCACACCTCAAGTGTGTTTTTGCACAAGTAAATTTACAGTAACTCAAATGAACAGAGGGGTTTTTGTGGTGTAGGTATTCTTCCTTCTACAAGGAATAACTCCTTTTTGCGCAAGAGTTCTTGCACAAAAAGGTGTGTGTGGATGGGCAACAGGAGGGCTTTGTGCAAAAAGAGTCAATCGATAAAAGCACAGGTGCTCTGATGGCTATTCTTTGAATAGCCATCAGAGCTTTCTTTCAAGAGAGCATCCATGCAGTCTGGATGCTCTCTTATGCAAAAGCGCATCTCTTTTGTGATGTGCTTTTGTAGTGTGGATGCACTCTTGTGCAAATGTTTTTGTGGAAGATCTCTTCCGCAAAAAGCTTCTTGCGCAAGAGCCTGATGGTTGGTTACATCACATCAGATTAGAAGTGAATCTATTCTTCCTGACAAGAAGTAAAAACTGAAACCTGAAGAGGATTTGTATTGTAAAATATTGTGAATGTAATTAAAGGGTTAGGGTTGCATTGAGCACATTCAGAGAAAGAGCCAAAGAGGGCTGAAAGGCAGCTTTACTCATAGCAAGTGTGTGGCTCTGGGCAAGTGTTCTCGACCTGCAGATCAAAGACTGTGGCACAGTCACAGCTGCATGTGAGGCTCACAGTGGTAAACAGATTGAGAACCACTGCTCTGCAGCATTGTTGTTGTGTCTATTCAACCTGATCATCACCCAGGCACTATGAATTCAAGCCCTACTGTGAGCAGAAATCTGAAATAAAAAGATTTGTTCTTACAGTCTGCCTCTTCTAAAGAGGTTTTGTATTTTGGGAAAATATAATCTGATTACAGCAGAATATTCAGAAAGCCCTAAAACATTTTTAAAGGAAATTACACAGGTAAACACATGCTGAGAGGGGAGAGAAAATTAGGGAGCAGAGAAATATATGAGGCAGGATTGGGGCTGCAGTGAGGGTAGAGGGATAAACAGGGATGAGAAGTAAGGGAAGGGAGCATAAGTTGTGGGCATAAGTTGGGGAAAGGAAACATGGAGGCCAGACAGGGGAAAAATTGGATCAGGTGCACTTGTCCACCTCACACCCTCCCTTGATCTGGCATCCCCTGGGTGGGGGGAGATCATAGGAGGAGGAAGACTGGGGGCAGGTAATCTTATCTGCCTGCAAGGGAGCTGTGGGCTCTCTGTGGGGGCACTGCTGCAGGGAAATCAGCAGCAGCGTGAGACACTCGCCCTCTCCCCCCTTCCCCCGCGTAAACAGCTCCTTAACTGCTCTTTAAATAGCCCTTTAACAGCTCTTTAAGAGTACGTCTAAACTACAGGCTTTTGTCAACAGAAGTTTTGTCGACAGATACTGTCAACAAAGCTTCTGTCGACAAAGAGTGTCTGGACTACATCCAGTTCTGTCGACAAAGCAAGCCGCTTTGTCGTCATGACAGTGTAGACGCAAAGGACAGTGTAGATGCAATAACACCTTCTGTTGACAGAACTCTGTCAACAAAAGGCGTTATTCCTCGTAGAATGAGGTTTACAGCCGTCGACAAAACTGCTGAGTTCTGTCGACGTTATGTCAACAGAATTCAGCGGCAGTGTAGACACAGGTATAGTTTTGTCGACAAAAGTCCACTTTTGTCGACAAAACCCTGTAGTCTAGACAGACCCTAAGTAACTCCTCCCTCTTTAAATAGCTCCAGAGTCCCTGCCAGCTCTTTAAACAGGTCCCTGATGATTCTTTAAACATCCCCCCCTGCTGTCTTTGCTGCAGCTCATTCAACTCTTGGATGAGCTGCACATAGGAGTGCACCCCCTTACTTTCACCTCTGCCTACCTGAGGGATTGTCTCTCTCCCCATGCCATAGTGCCACAGCTGTGGTCACCAGAGGCATTCAAGCTGAATCCCCAATCAGCCAACTCATCACAAATCAACAGCAAGTGATCCACAGAACTCAGGGAGGGAGCAAGCCAGGGAAAATGATGAGAGATAACAATGCAAAAATCTGTGATGAAATCTAACAGAGTAAGATAATGTTGTCAGGAGAAAATGATATTTCAGCCAGAGATGTTACCGAGTAACAATAAGGTGAGCAATGTAGGGTAAGAACATTTTTACTTAATAAGAAATCAGTGTACACAGAATTTTATGTCAGATACTTCAGACCTAACTAACATCATTTAAACTAAGATTGTAGGTTTCCTGAAGTTTTAAAGAGAAGAGCCAATTTACCTTTTCAACTAGTTCTGTAGCTGTTACATTTGGATCATATGGAATGGGATCTCCAATATATGTATGAAGTTTAACTGGGAACCCTCCATATATAGGAACGACTGCCAATCGAGAACATTCATAAAGCCATCTAAAAAACGCTGTGAATTAAAAAACAAAGCAGGGCTAGGTTACATTTTGAGAGAGAACCTTGGCAGCCAGCAGAGTCCCTGAATCAAATAGTTCTGGAGTGCAACTAATACATTTTGAATGGTATAGATGTTTAATGAAAGGCAATATAAAAATGAAGTAGGTCAAACAATATGCAAGCCACATAATCTTGACAATAATAATCTACTTTTTCATTACCTCCTGAATATTTGATATCAGGTTAAGATGTGTTACCCTAGAGCACAATTATTGCTTTGTCCAATAAATGCACTTTCAGTTTAGATAAACCATGTATACTTCAGTTTACATCACAAAGTTCCAGAATTGAAAGAGAACAAAGGAGTCTGAAGAAATTCATGAGATAAGAATTTTCCAGAAACATTTTATATTGAAAATATAAATAAAAGAAAAATGTCAGTATTTGAAAAGATACATATGAAGTAAAACTTACATATTTTTCCAAGTGCTCTAAATCCTTCATGAATGTTCTGTGTAAATAAAGGGATGATGGGCTAAGAAATATGGAAAAAGAAGCAGTAAGATTTTGGACAATAGTTCAGCCTCAATTTTTGTTTTAAATATCTCATCATCTCTGTAAGGAGACATTCCGCATCTGTATCATGTAGATATAATCAACTTTATCATCCCATAGAATGAAAATAAAACTGGAAAGGTATCATGACTATAAACTCAAAAAGGAGTCACATGCTACCTGATAAGTACGCTTGTGTGAGTATGCTTGAAAAGCAGAAAAGAATATCTTGCAATTACATATAAGTGATCTTAACAGCTTTGTCTATTGATATATATACACAGAATAAAACTAAGACAAGGATATTACTTTAATTGTGCCCTCAGTCCTTCAGCTCTCCTCTATAAGAGATCACCCACTCCAAGAGGGACAGATTTGTAACAACAGTAGGAAGGAAGAATGGTGTTCCCTGGACCACATTTTATATTTCCAAGACACATTGATCTTGTGCATTAATCTTGGTCTTCTCCTTTCTTTGGTCATAACAATCCTGCTCTTCATTAGTTCAACAAAGCTGAAATACAAATACAAGCCAGAATATCATATGCTGGATATTGTAACGCCTACGTGACAAAGTGCTATCTCTAGCACCCTGGTCACAGAGGTTGCTGTAGCACAGAGAAGGCTGCTGACTTAAATGGAGGCAATAAACCAATTTCTGGTGGGGAGATTACTGACTCCTGGGTAGTAACTGCTGAGCTAATGAGCCAGTTGGCTCAGTAACTGGAAAGAATGGGAAGCATGGCAGCTGAGAGGGTAACCTTGGGGAGAAGGAAAGGTGTGTCAATCTCCTCCGGTTGTATACCTGTGCCATGTTGTTATGGTTGGGAACTGAAGAATAAATGTAGACATGGTGAAAGAGAAGCAACATGAGTGAGTTTCTGACAGAGACCATGAAAACAGGTTAGGCAGCACAGTGCACTGAGTAGCTGATGAGGCACCCTGTGATAACCTACTACTGTAGATCATAAAAAACCATATGCCTGAAAAGTCTTCATTTCCCTCCACTAACTTAATATTGAATTTACATGAGTACAATTTCAGGTTAAAATAGTCAGTCTGTCCCTTTTCCACTTTTGAGGTTTGAGGATTTTCCACCACATAATTTAGGAAGGGAATGTACAATATTTTCAAAAATGTAAAGTTAAAAGTCCAATACTCTATTCCTATTACATGCCCTATGTAGCATAACCAATCACAAGAAAGTGGGGGGAGACTCACAACTTCAACATACTTACTATAGCATATTTGCCTACTGGTGCCTCTTTTGCACCAGTTCTTTCTAAAGATGACTTAACCAACCACATGTGGAGTTCCTCTGCCTATAAGGAGTGCTTGGTTGATCTAAAACCATCAGAACAGCTCTTACACCTTCTTCTCCAACCCCTAGCATGGGGGTTGGAGGTAGCTGAGGAAAGGGAAGCATGACCTGTGGGTGTCTATACCATGGAGATCTAGACTTGCCATTTTGGTTCCCTGAGGCCAAGTGCAGCCTCCTTAAAATAGAGCATCCTCAAAGCTTCACCAACATGTAGGCCCAATACCCCTGGGATAAACAGAGTGCAAAGGTGACACATTTACTTCTGCAACTCCCATCTTGAAAAGCATTGAGCACAGATCAGGTACAGCCCAAGCTTTGGGCCAACATTTTTAAGAAACTTTTTGAGATACAGCATGTAAATTGCTATTATTTATTCCTAAAACTGACTTCTTCAGGGAGAATTTAGCATTCCTAGTCCATTAATGTATTTTTCTGCCCAAAATTCTGTATCTTCAGATAATGCCAAATTACTATGTCTCCTTCCATGCTGCATTACTGACGTGGCAGTAATTTCAGGGACAACAGTCTTGTAGGGATATGACAGATCTATATTAGAGACAGACGGTAGGACATCTGCTCAGTTTTTCACTTGAAGTGAGGATTCAACCTGTTTGCTTTATATGAAGAACACCCACATTTACAGCATGTAATTATAACTAAAGAATGACTTGGAGACTCAGAAAACCCAGCCTGACAGTTTATAAAATGATAAATTAATTAAAAATGGGGCCTTTCAGAAATCATTATTTTAGTCACCTCCACTAAAAAAGTGTTGCTAGTAAACCTTCAAATTTTTGAGTTCGAAAACAAAAATTCTTTTATTGCAATCATGCTTTGATACAATAATATTGTCAATACCATCTTTATTCATCATGGTTTGATACACAGATGTGGCAGTCATTCTTATAGTATATATACATAAACTCCATTCTGAAACATGAATCAAAACTGAGTAAAATTATAATCTCTCTCTCTAGAATGTAGCTTGCACCATGCCAACATTAATTGCAGTTCAGTGCTAGCTTTTGGATATTCTTTTTCATATTTCCCTACTTCTTTTTTAAAATAGTTAAATGATCTTAGTTCAAGAACCCAATTAACATCTCAATCACAAATATCTTTGCAATGTGGGTAAGAATCTAAGGGGAAGTCGACAGTTAAAGTACTGCATTGGTGCAGGTGCACTAATGCAGCTGTGTCATTGTATTGCTTAAATGAAGACCCTTTACACCCACGGGAGACAGTGTAGTTAATCCACTTCCTGAGAGGCACTGCCTATGTTGATGGGATAGCTCTCCCATTACATAGGACAGTCTACACTGGGGGGTTAGGTTGGTATAACTACACATTCAGGGGTGTATATTTTTCACATCTCTGAGTAACATTGTAGTAGATCACACTTAATGGAAAATTAACTAAATGTTTTATTCCATTTGGGAGACAGGATGGGCAAGGTAATATCTTTTATTGAACCAATCACTGTTGGTTAGAGAGAGACAAGCTTCTGAGATGCATAGAGCTCTTCTTTAGGTCTGGGAATGCTATTCCCTGCATTACTGCAAAACACATGATGAAACGGATTATTTAGTCAGTGAAAGTAGTTAGCACATATTGTAAGGGACCATTCAAGGGAAAGTGGCCCACTAACCTCTGCACACAGTCACAAGACAAAAGGAGGGAGTTTGCTGTAATAAGCCATAAATCTAGTATCTCTGGGCCTATCTTACATGTACAGAACTGCAGCTGTGCTGCTGTAGGACTTTAGTGAAGACTCTACTATGCCAGCCGGAGAGCTTCTCCCATCAGTGTAGTTTATCCACCTCTACAAGGTCTGGTGGTAGCTTTGTCAATGAGAGCACTCTGACTTTGATTCACAGCCTGTGGGTCAAACCTCAGAGCTTGCACCAGATTCAAGTGCTCCAGGATTTCTCACTCTCTGGTACAATAGGCCTATCAGGACAAACACTGAGGCCAGGTCTACACTAGACCTGAAAGGTTGGGTTAAGGTACACAACTCCAGCTATGTAAAATACCTAACTGGAGTCAGCTTACCGTAAGTCAAGCTTGGCACCATCTTAAGAGAGGGAGGTCGATGGGAGCAAATGCTCCCATCAACTTCCTTTACTCCTCAAAACTGCGAGGAGTACTGGTGCCGAGTGGAGTTGCCCTCAATGTTCAATTTAGCAGGTCTTAAGTAGACCCCCTAAATCGAACTCCAGAAGATTGATTTCCAGTGCAGCAAGTGAAGATGTGGCCTGAGACTATTCAGTGATATGGCTAAGTCATAAGCTGAAATCTTGGAAAAGCACTGCTTGAAGCATGCAAAGTAAGTCTTTGTCTACACTTTAAAGCAATGTCAAGGTAGTGTTTTAATGTAGTAGTGTTGTTATGGCATCAATGCTGGGAGCATAGGTGACTCATGGTAGCACTTGGGAGGTGCACCGCTCCATGCCCCTACCAAAATTGTAACTGCTAAATGGCATGCCCTCAAGCCCCGTCCCTACCCCTCTGGATGGCCCTCGCTGTACCCCCTCCCCAGCAGGGACCAATCACTCCTGGCTCTCCCAGCACTCTACATAAACCACCTTCATGGGGGGAGTAGCTAACAGCACTAGGAGTTGGGAGCCTGTTCACACTGGTGCTTTAAAGCACTTTAACTTGCTGTGCTTGGGAGAGTGGGGGTGTTTTTTTCATACCCCTTAATAAGAAAGTTATAGCGCAGTAATTTACTAATGTAGACAAGCCTTAGTATTCTTTGTTGCAGGATGGGAGGGAGGAAGCCATTATATTTATTTTATATACAATAATATTCTGAAAATATCTTCTGCTAACCCTTACCACTAATGGGATTACAGCTGAGTAAGTGTTGTAATGTAGATTTTTGTGTAAAAGGTTTCTGATATATGCAGTCTAAACCTTTGGTAAAAAAGTTAAATATAACAAACAAGGACTTAAAGCTAAAAAAAAAGATAAAATAAAGCAACAACTTTTTTTACAGATTAATAAGTGTCTACTTAACTGGAACCCATTAATATTCAAACCAAAGTCCTCTATATCAGTGTTTCTCAAAGTGGCCCGCAGTGTCCTGTGGTGACAGAGCCTTTAGGTAAACCAAACAACGAAGACCCACTAACAGCTTACCCAAAGCGGGCCCATGGCCCACTTTGAGAAACACTGCTCTATATTATCCCTCAATTACAAAGTCTCATAAGATTGCTATTCTTATATTTGACATTAGACTATAATAATCCTGTTAATACAAAATAATTGATTTTGAAACTTCTTAGACCTTTATGATCCTAGAAGGAGAATCAATCTTACAAAACATACTTGAAAACAAAAATACTCGATAGATCTTTGGAATCCCTGGGTATGTCTAGACTACACGGCTCTGTCGATGGAGCCATGTAGATGAATTTACTAGACATCGGACTAGACTAGACTGCTCCGGCATGCCTCATAAAATGAGATTTATCAGAGCGGTCGACAAAGGCTTCCCTTGTCGACCATGGCGCGTCCAGACTGCCCCGCTGTGCCGCCAAAGAGCTGATCGGTACAGCATGGCGGCCATTTTGATGTAAATGAAGCGGCAATTATTTAAATCGTCGCTTCATTTTCCTATGTCCAGTAAACTAATCTACATGGCTACATCAACGGAGCCATGTAGTCTAGACATACCCCCTGAGTTGTAGAGTATACATTTGTGCTAATGTGCTGGCTACCCTCTGGAAGACTGAATTGGGGCCTTCCAGAGCAAAAACTATGAGAATTAAAAACTTCAGTTGAAGTTATAATTTTTGTAGCTAGCAGCTTTCACAGACTCACATTCTTTGTGGCTTGGACACAGAAATGGACATGTTACACACATTGATCAATGGGTTATGTTTATATCCACACACAAAATGACACTCACCACTTTTGCATCTATGGCCACTTGAGCAAAGCCCTTGCGATTACCCCACAAGAAGTTGTAGTTTTCATCGCTACAGAATGCTTCTCGAGCTCCACCTGGTGCAACACCCAATAAGTTGCCTTTCTTCAGAATTTCTACACATTCTTCTCTTCCACTATGCAGTGCAGGTAGCAAGTTTAAATAAATTTCTACACCTGCAATAAACATAACTAGCAGGGATCAATATGATACATTAAACCTCATTACATAATTATGACTTCTACATATTGAAAATAAAATCTAATAAAAACTCAACACATGCACATACACACACTTCAGCATTTTTAAATATGTCTACATATTATTTCATATCTTCATATTATTTCTTCAGATAAAACTGGAGATGTCATAGTTATTGGTAATAAATTGGGTATGACTACTCAGACATAATTAGAAGTTACATCTTCAATCCACAGTAGCATGGAAATGCATTTGCACTTTCCAAGTGGGGCAGAGTTCTAGCCCTAATAATCATTATGGGGATATCTAAACTACATCCCTTTTTCGATAAAGGGATGTAAATCAGATATATCGAAATTATAAATGAAGCTGGGATTTGAATTTCCCATGCTTCATTTGCATATGGCGGCTGTGGCCTTTGTCTAGCTCTGCCTAGCTAGGGATGGAGAGTGGTTCCTCCCTAACAGTCTCCGAGTTAGGCACACCTCTCGCTACAACTATCTTTTCTGAATCAGAGATCCAACTATGGAAGTAAATGCCTTCTGCGACAGCAAACATTTTGTCTACAGAGGAGAACGCATTCAAATCCAGGCCACAAAATGCAGACCACTGAACTTCCCCAAAATAATTCCTAAAGCACATAGTATAAAAACACCAAAACCTGATTAAAAATTGTCCAACCTAAGCCTTCCTGGCTGCAGTTTAAGCACATTGCTTCTTGTCCTATCATCAGAGGCCACGGAGAACAATTTTTTTTCTCCTTCTTGTGACACCCTTTTAGATATTTGAAAACCACTATCATGTCCCCTCTGAGTCTTCTCCTTTCCAAATGAAGCAAGCCCAATTCTTTCAGTCTTCCCTCGTAGTTCATGTTCTCTAAACCTTTAATCATTCTTGTTGCTCTTCTCTGGACCTTCTCCAATTTTTCCACATCTTTCTTGAAATGTGGAGCTCAGAACTGGACACAGTACTCTAACTGAGGCCCAATCAGCACAGAGCAGAAGAATGACTTTCTTGTGTTATGGAAATATGATGACTCCCTGCTTTCTGAGGAAGGCGAGGACTATGGCCAGGGTCTTGGAGAAGATATGTGGTGCTGTGGATAGTCCAAAAGGTAGGACACGATATTGGTAATGTTCTTTGCCTGCCATAAACCGGAGAAACCTCCTGTGGGCCAGGTGTATTGTTATATGAAAGTACGCATCTTGAAAGTCAAGGGATGAGAACCACTTGTCCAGTGCCAGGATGATGGTTCCCAACGTTACAATCCTGAACTTGTTGTTGAATACAAACTTGTTGAGCTTCCTGAGATCTAAGATTGGCCTTCATCCCACAGTCTTTTTCAACAACATGAGGAAATAGTTGGAATAGAACCCTATTTGAATCAAGTTTAATTAGAACTTGAAACTCTGGTGAAATTCACTCTATGGCCCCTAAACTGTGTAGTTTTTGAGTTTCTGCTTGTAGAAGAGGCTCGTGAGAGGGGTCCCTGAAGAGGGATGGGGAAGGAGTATGGGTCAGGGTATAGACAGGAGGGGGATGGAGTAGCCAGTTCTCATAATCTCAAGGACCTCTCGGACTGCAGTGATGAGAGACCATTGGTGGTAAAAGGGCCTCAAATGGCGATGGAACATGTGGATGGTAGGCAATGGATATAAGGGGTGGTCACCCATCCCTTTGACCAAACCTTCAAATTTGCTGTTTGGGAGAAGCAGATTGGGACACAGATGCTTGGGCATGCTGCGCCCTTCTTCTATTCAACCAGTGCTTGGATCTGTTGTCAAACAGCCTCTGATGCTGCCTTTGGTAGGAGGTGTCTCTTGTCCTCTGATATGGGATGTATCTCCTCCTCTTATTGGGCAGTGTGTACATTCCAAGTGTCCGGAGGGTAATGCCCAAATCTTTCATTCATTTTGGCCACAGAAAGTTGAGCCCTATCAAACAGCAGATCTTCCACTTTGGTTTGCAGTTTCCTGGGAATACCCGATGACTGCAGCCAAGAAGTTCAGCACATAACAATCACCATTGCAGTTGACCAGGTCACCATATCTGCTATGTCCACTGATACTTGGAGCACCGTATGGGCAATGGAATGGCTCTCTTTCATGACTGACTGCAGTTGTGGCCTCTTTTGTTCTGGGAGGTCATTGAGTAGCTCCTGAAGCCTGGTTTAATTAGAACAATCATAATTAGCCAGGAGAGCTGTTTCACCGAAATCCTAAACTGGAGTGTAGTTGATGAACAGACTTTCCTCCCAAAAATATCAAGTCTTTTGTGCTCCTTATTCTTGGGTGTTGATTTATACTGTGGTTGTCTAGACCCATGATGGACAGAATCAACAACCAATGAGTCTGGTTGGGGATGAGAGAAGAGAAAATTCATGTCCTTCACTGGGACAAAATATTTTCTATCGGTTCTGTGGTTGGTGGGTGGATGAGACACTGGTGTTTGCCATATGGCTTCCAATGACTACATAATGGCCTCATTTATAGGTAGTGTAATCTTAGAGGATGTGAAAGGTTGTAAAATTCTTAACAGCTTGTGCTGATTTTCTTGCATCTCTTGTAAGGGTATGTCTTGCGACTGCACTACCTTTTTGAAAAATTCATGAAATTGTTTCAGGTCATCTGCTAGAGGAGAAGAAGAGGACAGGAATTCTGCTTTGTCAGGGGAGGATGAGGACAGCTGAACTGGAGACTGGCTGTCTGAATCCAATTGCGATAAGTCATCCTCCTCCTCTATTAGACCGTTTTTTTAGCTGACGGTGAGGGTGGAGGATGAGATGAAGAGGATTAAGTAGTTTGTGAGGGAGACTTTTCTGGGGTCCGCATTAGAGTATTTGCAGTCGAGTAACAAGATTGGTGCTGATGAGATGGTCAAAGATGGTATTGGCCGTTTGGTTCCCAGGGTGGCCACTGAGGTTGGTATTGTTGAGGGAGATATGGCCATGGATGATTGACCCAAGGGTATTGAGGATGATGGTATGAAGGTCTGTGCCTGCTTGAGTGCCAAGAACTCACTGAAGAAATTGGTGACAAGTGCTGGGAGGAAAAATGGCTGTCCTGTCTGGTGTCAGGTCCAGTACCCAGAGATGAGAGCGTAGGAGAGAATGAAATATTCTTAGAGGGCCACTGGGGCAGGCTAGGCTCCTCAATCCTAGGAAAATGCAGAGGCGTCCTATCCACTGGCACAGGTGAGGAGGGCACCGGAGATGGTGATGCTCGGTGCTGGGGGTCTGGTTCACTTGGTTTAGGCTTCGGGGTCTGCAGTGCCAAGAAATCCTTGGGTGCTGCTGGGTGCCAAGACTCACATGGTTGAAGTGCTGTGGTGTCTTTCATCACTGGTGGAGGGAGCATATTTGTGGGTGCTGGCGTTATTGGTGCTGGAGTGGTGCCCTTTCTTTTCAGTTTCAGCTCCTTTTGTCAGTGCTGTCTTTCATTTATGCACCGTGCAAGATGTTGATGGCACCGGAAAGCGCACAGCATGCAAAATAGACAGCACACCTGGCAAGGAACATGCCAGAGAAGCCCAGGACTTATGGGAATCCTTTATGGGCGATGAGCTAGCCCTTTTTCTCAGTATTATGGGTTCTGTAGGAGCCGTTGTCTTGCCTCCTGGTGGCTGAAGAGATTTCTGCCAGAACAAGTTTTTAAGCCTCATCTCCCGGTCCTTCCTGGCCCTGGCAGTCATATTTTGACAATGTGGGTACTTCTGCGCCATAAGGCCTTCACCTAAGCACTTTATGCACAAAGCGTGCCCATCTGAGGTGGGCATTGAGTCTCTGCAGGAGTTGCATTTTTTAAAACCAGGAAAACCTGGAATAATGCTGTACCGGGGCCAAGAACTTGGAGCAGGAAAACAAACAAGGGGAAAAAAACAGGGAGTAACTTTAAACAAAAAACAGTAACTAACTAACTACTAACAATAAACTGAGTAAAACTACAAACAACTAACTAAATTTTCCTTTTTTCTCAGCTGAGGAGAGCACTGCTGGAAACTCTGTCATCACCAGCTTGGTGATGGATGGACCAGGCACCCCTGGAACAAAGGAAGGATAAGGGGGGCCCAGAATATAGGGAGGTTGGGGGGCTACTCTAGGGGGTAAGGTACTCATCTCCAGAGCCAGAGGTCCAGGGCTCAAGCCCCACCTCCACCCTTCAGGGACAGCCAACCCAGGCTCCTAAGGGACATAGGACAGATAAGGGGGTCCAGAATGTAGAAAAGGAACAGAGGGACACTCGCGCCATGTGCACAGCTGATGGATGAAAACAGTGTGAGAAGGCCGCAGCACATGTGCAGTGTGGGAAGACACTGCTAGGTGAAAAACCTCCAATCAGTGGTGAGAGTACATGCCAACACCTGAGTAGAACCACCCACAGGGACACCACTCAAAAGAGAACAAGTGAGATTCTGCAGAGGTCAGTTTTGGGACCAGTTCTGGTCAATATCTTCATCAATGATTTAGATGATGGCATACAGAGTAAGTTTGCAGATGATACCACGCTGGGAGGGGTTGCAACTGCTTTGGAGGATAGGGTCATAATTAAAAAAGATCTAGACAAACTGGAGAAATGGTCTGAGGTATATAGGATTAAGTTTACTAAGGACAAATGCAAAGTACTTCACTAAGGAAAGGAACAATCAGTTTCACACATACAAAATGGGAAGTGACTGTCTAAGAAGGAGTACTGCAGAAAGGGATCTAGGGGGTCATAGTGGACCACAAGCTAAATATGAGTCAACAGTGTGACACTGTTGCAAAAAAACCAAACATGATTCTGGGATGCATTAACAGGAGTGTTGTGAGCAAGACATGAGAAGTAATTATTCCGCTCTGCTCTGCACTGGTTAGGCCTCAACTGGAGTATTGTGTCCAATTCTGGGCACTACATTTCAAGAAAGATGTGGAAAAATTGGAGACAGTCCAGAGAAAAAGTTTTTGAATTCTAGAAATCTTGAGCTAGAATGAAATTCAAAAGACCACAGAGTTTCTCAAATGTTTGAAATTATACAATTTTCTGTAGTACATAACTGGAAAGCATTTTATTTGAGTCTTAATAGTTGTCATAATTAATGTATAATTATCATGGTGTGAATTCACATTTCTGAATTTAAAATATTATAAGCTCTCTCATTCAGAATAAAAAATACTTTACCTGGTAACATAGCAATGAAGTGATCAACTACTGAGTAGCAGACTCTTCTCTTCTGTATGTAGAGATTATACATAAAGTAGCAGTAGTCTATAGGAAAGGGTCCATGGTAATAAACTATAAGCCCTGGCCCTTCTGGAATTTTTTCCATACCATGAAGTTCATAACCTGTCAAGAGTATAAAGTACAATTGTTTCAATACCAGCTTGATACCAATACATTTAACATAAATTCCTCAAGAGAGATGTGGAAATTCTTGATTGTATGAGAGAAAATTGCACCATGAGTACATTTTAGCATAACAATTAACTCTTGCTTCAGAAGGGTGGCTGAGTTAGTTTGTAACTGGAAAAACTTGAAAACAATGAATAGTCTAGCAGCAATTTAAAGACTAACAAAACATGTAGATGGTATCATGAGCTTTCATGGGTACAACCCACTTCATCTAAAGAAGTGGGTTGTACCCACAAAAGCTCATGACACCATCTACATGTTTTGTTAATCTTTAAGGAATTATCTCTTGGTTCTGACAGTCAAATATTTCACTTTGAAGTCAAAATGCAGTGAGAGAAGGGCAGCATTATTCTTGATCTCCTGCATGACTGCACCAAATGTCAGCCCATAGAGGCCTCAAGTATTGGTGCCATCTTGGGTCACTGTTATTATTCATAACTATTATAAAAAGAGTCAGAAATCGGGGCGGGGGCAATCTTACCTGTTGTGACAGGGTGTCTGCCCCACATTGGCCCTATCAAGGGTTAAATCCAAACCTAGGAGAGGGCTAGGGCTGTGGAACCAACAGCTGTGCCGAGTAGCAGCTAATTAGGGCCCCGACTGTATAAAATAGGGGTTCCTGGAGAGAGGGGAGACAAATACTTGCTCCAATGATGGAGCAGGAGGTATCTGGCTGCCCAGGCCTGAAGGTAGGATGAAGGGAGTCAGCCAGGGCAGAAAAAGGCAGCAGGTCCACCCCTCCTGGCCATTTCAGACTGCAGTTTGCCCCTGAGGTGGAGCTAGATAATGACTAGCAGTGGATCACTGAGGCAAGGTGGGCAAAGGAGGTAGGAGGTTCCCTGAGGGGAAGGACTATGTGAGCACTGCAACAGGGTAGTACCCTAGGGGAAGGATTCTGCAGTCTTGGAGGGACCCAGATCTTGTTACAAGCTGATGGAGAACAATGGATAACAGCAGACAAGACATTGGCCAGAAGCAGGTGCTACAGGACTGAACTGATTCCACAAGTGACAGGCAGGTGGTACCGTGGTAGTGAGTCACAATCTATTTACACGTGCAAATGGTATTTGTGACATACCAGGATACAATCAAGACTGTGAGTGACAGTACCACTCCTGTCCTCTAACCTAGTTCTTTTATGCTGTTTTGAGCTGCTGTAGCTTCCCATCACAAACAGCCTGGGGTGTTAGTTACTTCCAGCTGTCTGTGTGCTTGCATCTTGACAGTCATACATACCTAGGTTTCTACCTGCCTAAGTTGTACTGCAGGGAGACCTCATAATACTCCCAGTTCCAGATTTTCCCCAGCAATGTATGTCTTTTCCTGCCTAGCCCTTCTGTGGACAATGCAGGCTAATACAAAACCCATTATTCTATGCATAAAAATGATAAGTACAAACCTTGTTATCGCAAAGGGAGTTTCCCGAACACTTCAGTTCAAACACACTGGTTTTGATAAAACAATAAATCAAGTTTATTAACTACAAACAGAGATTTTAGGTAATAAAGTGACGAGGAGTCCTGTGGCACCTTATAGATTAACAGATTTACTGGAGCATAAGCTTTCATGGGCAAAGACCCACTTCATCAGATGCATGATTTTATGTAATAAGACATCAAATCAGATACGGTTACAAGAAAAACAAAGTGCAACTATAGGTTGAACCTCTCTTGTCTGGCATTCTCTGGTAAGGCAAAATCCATGGTCCGGCATGATTCTAGTTACCTTATTTCCTTATCATTGGTGTGGCCAAGTTTCCCACTGTCCCATAGAGTTTAAGAATGGATGGTGTGTCAAGATGCTGCTGTGTACCTATGGGGGGAGGTTGGAAAATTCAAATCCTCACAGATATAGAGGAGGTAATAGTTCAATCCCACCATGACACACACTAGTTGCTAAACATGCATGCTATTGTACAAGGGCAAGTGAGCAGAGAGCATCTTACAAAATGGTTGCTGACTTTACAAGCTGATAACATCAAAGTAGATGTTTTGGGTAGCTGGACAACATCTGGTTGACATCCCACACCAGTGTGAGGCTAATCTGGGTAAAACCCAGCTCTAGGTGTTCCAGCCAGCCAGCCATAATCAATTAAAGAAAGAGATCTTTGTATGGTTTCAGGATGGGAGTCGTGTGTATTGGAGGGCAAGGGGACTGAGAGCTTAGCTGTTGTGGCATGAGGGGAACTCGATAGTCCATACTATTGGCTTTTTACTAGAAGCCTGGTCAGCCCAGCAAGCAGAGCTGGCAGCCTTGCTCACACTTTTAAATGAAACAGACCCCACATTTGAGGTAGAATATTGGAGAGAGGGGGATTTGGATTATGTATTTTGTGGAGCCAGTCTAATATTAAGATGGTGGGTGGGCAATCAGTTCTGGGCAGCAGATGGCTCCATTATTAAGCATTGCAATTGGCAAAGCAAGTGAAAGAGCTTAGTTGTCCTTTACATGAATGAATGTGGTAAAAAAAGAAGGCACCCAATGCTAACCCCTAGGCTCTACAACATATTCCTTTTCCATGTAAAAGAAAGGTCTTGAAAATAATGTGTTATAAGGTCAGAAGGAATTTAGTAGGGTTCAAAGAATAACTAATGAAATTCAGAGAAGTTTCTAAAAAGAAGGCTCCTACCTAATAGAGATCACAGCAGATAAAAAGACAAATAAAACAAAGAGATATGTCTTAGAAGAAGCCAGCATGGACCTTCCCATCCCACACAACAGTATTATCCCAAAAATGAGGTCTTATGTGAACCTAGGTGCAACAAGAAAAACTCTTGGTCAGCAAGAAGAGGGGAAGAAAGGAAACTAAATTGTATCTGGATTAAAACTGGAAACAAGGGTGAACCATCTCAAACTGAATTTAGCTGAAGTCAGAAACCACTTGTCTGTGAAAGGTTATAAAAAAGTAAACTCTTAAAAGATTAACTGCCAATACCTGCCTGACCACAGGGAAGTTGACCAAAATCAGTCTAAGTACCTTTAGCTCATTTGTAAATATCTTTACTGAATGCTTATAAATATTGTATTGCTGTTTGGATGCAGTAAATTGCTTATTATTTAGCTTTTTTTTTTTAGTATGTTTAGAGCAACTATATCACTACTATTTGGCCTCTGAATTTAATAAAGGAATGTACAGTTAAATTAGTGTTGTGGTAATATGCTGCATAAGAAATAATTCCAACAATCTGAGCACTGAAGGGTTGAGAGAAAGATGTCCAGATGGCAACAGGTCGTTTAGATTTAGGCCTTGGCTTAAATGGCCTCTTTTTATGTTGGCTCTGGAAGGATGTCAACTACTGATACTACTGACATTTTAGATTAGACAAAAATAAGATGTCAAAGACTGGGACAAAATTGTTTCTGATGATGAAAAGAAGTAGATCTTCTCTTGCCAGAAGAAATCAAACACAAAAAACGGGCTATCAGTATTTCCTTCTTTAGTTATTCCAGCAACTCATTTGTCTTTTTTCTGAGAAGACCATCTCCTTTGAAGGACAGTTCCTCTAGTTCAGGGGTGGGCAAAATACGGTCCATGGACTGAATCTGACCTGCCAAGCCTTTGGATCCAGCCCATGACATGTTGGGACTCTGAGGCAGGCTCCCTACCTGACACAGCCCCAGGCTGCTCAAAGAGTCCAGATGCTATGGCCATGTGTCTCTAGGCTTGGGTTGTACTGATGGGGCCACTGCAAGCAGTCTATAGTTCTGTGATCATCTAACAGAGGTAAACAGTAACAGTCTGGTGCTCGGGTCACCACCCTCGGGTAGGGTATTCTACTGAGTAATCTTTAGCTCACAACCCCTCAGCTGGGGCTGGCAGTACATAATAATCAAAACTCTGGCTCTTTGAGCAGGGCAGAGCTGGGGCAGGCCCTTGCTCAGGGGTGGACAATCATTTTTGAAGAGAGGCCACTTCACAAATTTCTGAAGTGGTCGTGGGCCACCCTGGAAGGGAAGGGGCCTCAGGCAGAAGAGGCAGGACCAGGAGGCTTCCCAAGCTCCCCTGCCCACAGGCCCTTGATTAGCCTTGGGGAGGAGGGAGCATGTGAAGTCTTTGCCCCTCTCCCCCTAGTACCTGGCCGTTCCCTCTGGTGCCGCGCACCCCTGGCAGAGAGAGGAGATTTTGCATGCTCGCCTGTCCCCAGGTCTCAATTGGCCTGGGGTTAGGGGAGCAGCAGAGTGGCTGCCAGGTTAGATCAATCAACTTGGCAGGCTGGATCCAGCCCATACAGACTATCTTGCCCACCCCTGGGTAAAGGATTTGGGTGCAGGAGGGCCTGTGAGGTCTGGGAGGGAGTGTGGGTGAAGAATGCAGTTGTGACCTGGGGCACAGGATTGAGATTCAGGGGTTTGGGTTATGATCTAGGACAGGAGAGGGTTGTAACCTAAGACAGGGGACTGGGTTGCAGGAGGAGATGCAGGGGTTTGGTTGTGACCTGGATCAGGAGGGGATTGTGATCTGAGGCAGGGAATTAGGGTGCATGGTCAGGGAGGGAGTATGGGCTCAGGAGGGGCACAGATGGTTTAGGTTATGTGGGGTAGGGGAGTAGGAGTTGGGGTGGGGGCAGAGGGCTGAGGTGCCAGAGGCAGGTTCTCACTGGGAGACTTACCTGTGAGACTCCCAGCCAGCAGCCCAGCATGTGATTCTCAGGCATGACCTCCCCCATTGCAACTTCAGATCATTGCTCCTCATTCTGTCATCTGCCACTACTGAGAACAGGTTCTCTCCATCCCCTCATTTAGGAAGCTGAAGACTGCTATCAAATTCCCCCTCGTTCTTCTTTTCTGTAGACTGAATAAGCCCAAATCCCTGAGGCTATGTCTACACTGCAGTTCTTTTTCCGATTCTTTTTTCAGAAGAGGCTTTTCCAACATTAGGCCCGTCTACACTGGGCCAAATGTAGGAAAAACCTCCTCTTTTGGAAGAGCCCTTATTCCTTATAAAATGAAGAATACAGAGCTTCCGAATGAACGCGCCCGCTTTTTCGGAAACTGATCCGAAAAAGCAGACGTGTTCCCTTGATGCAGCAGAGTTTGGCTATCCTGGAAAAACTCTGTAGTATAGACATAGCCTCAGCTGCTCCTTTTAAGTCACATGCTTCAGCCTTCTTATTATTTTGGTTGCCCTCCACTGGACTCTCTCCAATGCTTTCTATAATGGCAGCCCCAGAATTAGACACAGTACTCCAAATGTGGCCTCACCAGTGAAAAATAAAGGGGACTAATCACTATGGCTATGTCTACACTCGCAGCTTCTTGTGAGAGTAATATGCAAATGAGGCTAAGCGTGGAATATCGCCAAGCCTCATTTGCATACCTAATGAGCCACCATGTTTTTCAGAAGAGGCTCTTGCGCAAAAAGGAGCGTCTACACTGCCCCTTTTTGCGCAAGAAAAACCCTCTTGCGCAATGCCGTTCTTCCTGAAAAGTAATAGGTGTAACGGCATTGCGCAAGAGGGTTTTTCTTGCGCAAGAAGGGGCAGTGTAGACGCTCCTTGCACAAGAGCCTCTTCTGAAAAATATGGTGGCTCATTAGGCATGCAAATGAGGCTCGACGATATTCCACACTTAGCATAATTTGCATATTACTCTCGAAAGAAGCCGCGAGTGTAGACATAGCCTATGTGTTTTTAGATTCCAGAATTTTACATAGGAGTTAGCCAAGAAACTGGGAACAGTGCAGGCCAAGCAGCAGTGTATTTCCCCTCCTCACCCCCTCGCAGCCCATACACATGCAATTCACAGGCTGTAGTGGCCATGCCCAACCCCATCTGTCAGTGCACACCTGCCCTCACTTGCCACCGCCATGATGTTTGGTGCTCATCATCTTCCATAACATTTAACTCCACAAAAAGTTGAGGATACCAGTTTTTAATAATCAAATGATAGCATCTCACAATACAATAGTGTTCAGAGGAAAAAGAAGTCTTACCGTGCCAGAGTTTTCCAGTCACACTAAATAAGGATGCCACCAGGAACCTTGCATTGTCCCAGGACTTTCTGGAAAAATCCTCACTTAAGCCGTTCTTTCTCTTGTAAATGAACAGGAGAAGTTTTAAAAAGCAACTCCAGATTATGAAAATTAAAACAGGTACAAAAAGTATTATGGGTAACATCCACAAGAAAAAGACAATATAGTATAAATAGTGGTACTCCACACCAGTCCAGTCTTCTAATATGTATGTCAGCCAGGTCAAGCTAATCACAGATTCCTGCCGTAACATATGGGATTCGCTTTCATTTATCATCTTCTGTTGAAAAGAATTTGGCAAACTGAATCAAACTCTCTTCATAACCAACTTCTTAACCTTGCTCCTAGAAAGAGAGAACAGCTTGTTCATTTATTCCTAAACTACCAGAGAAGTTACAGACATGCATTCATTGTAGTTAAATGATGTTCTTAATATCCTATTTTTCTCATCTGAAGTAGGACTTATGATATATGTTATGGATGCAAACACAAACACACTGTAGTAGTGCCAGAGGAAAATCAGCAGAAGAGGGGACTGACAGCAGCAGAGGATCCTGGCTTATGATGGACTGAAGGGTCATGGAAGCCCTGTGTAAGGCGATAAAGAGCAACACTGATGGAGATTAGGTGATTAAGAGAAGGAGTACTGAAATAATATTCCTGAGATTCAAGAGTTTTTATTCAGAACAAAAGTGAATGAAAGGTTTTCGTGGGGAGCAAAAGAGTTGTTCTAGGGCTGAAGATCAAATGAGGAGGGGAGAATTAGGAAATGAGACTGAGGAAGCAGCAACTAGTGGGTCAGAAGCTACATGAACATGAAAAATATATTAAAAAAGAATGAAGAAGGACTGGGCACAGCAGCAAAAGGAAAGCTAGCAATCAGAGAGTAAGATGATCAAGGTACCAAAACAAGGAACCTTTTCCTTCTTAAATGGTCCTTTCCCCACTTGCTTCTCTCTCTTCCACTGGAAGCCATTATGAAATCTTAACTATAGCACTTGGGCTTTTGATATGATCTATGATATATATTGAAAAAAGTTTTTCCTGTGGGACGACAGAGTGATGTCATCACATCTCTCAGTGTCCCTCCCTCCCCTTTCCCCAGTGCTCAGCTGCCACACAGGGCCTGGGGAGGCCTCAGAGCGTCCCTCCTCCCTGGAGGGGACCAAAGCTGTGAGCCATGCAGCCTTTCCTCCCCTCCCTGATGCTCCACTGGGGGGCCATGAAGCCACATGCCAAGCAGCTCCAGGAGCTGCGTGGCCTTTCTCCTTCCCCACTCTCCTGGTGCTTCCCCACTCCCTGGTGCTTTCTCCTTCCCCACTCCCTGGTGATCTAGGGAGGTGGGAGCCATATCTCCACCCCACACCCCAGCCTCCTCACAGAGCCCCTAGGGCTTGGGCAAACCCAGGTCAGCCTTGCTCCAGCCTTCCTCCCTGGTAGCTGTGGGGAGGAAACAGCTAGGGCCAGGGGGTGAGGATGGAAGGAGCTGGAGAGGGGGGAGAGCCAGGGCTGGCCTGGCCTTGGGGGGGGGGGGCTGGCAGCTGGGGGGAGAGAGCCACATCTCAGTCTGGCCCTCCCTGGTGGCCAAGCAGGGAGGGGGGGAAGCTAGAGCTGCCTACCCCCAGGAAGGGGGGTTGGCAAGTGTAACAAGCAAGAGGCACTGCCTCCAAATATAACATAACATAAACCATAACATAATTAATAATGCTATATTTGAGTCTTTGCTTAATACATCAACTTTCAGTGGTATTTGTTCTAGAGTTGTTTTAGGTATTGTGAGGACTGATGAACCATTTTGTGCAAAGGACTTTGATACGAAGTGATGCTACAAAACCCCTGGATTATGAGCCATGTCCTGTGTAATAAGGTGGCTAATTTGCCAGATATTTGCTCTTCTTCTCCTGGGTCAGCAGTGACACTATCCAACATTCAGTACACTGGTAACAAACAAGAGGATAAATAACAAAGTGGCTTGCAGTGCATTGCAAGAATACTCTTATGACTGTGAAGAAAGATTAGAACCCCAGCTTTACAGTTTATTAAAGGTGGGGTTGATAATATCACCTATGAAAGTTGCCTAACACTTCTTATTATGAAACCCTGTTTTAACTTGTTTATAACTTTGCCAGAATTAAACATTTTGAGATTAAATGTCCCAGGCCAAGCAGAGGGGCCGAAAGAACTGCGAAGTCCTTGGCAAGGTGAGGGTGGTTGGCTCCATGCTTCTGGAAGGGGCAGAGTGTTGGACAGAAGAGGGTGAGGCTGAGGAATAGCCTCACCTTGCCAGCCCTTCAGCACTACCCAGAGCACGCCATGCAGGGCTCTGATGGTGATTTGAAGGGCCCCAAGCTCCAGCCACTGGCGCTCTGGGCCTTTTTAATATTCAGGCCCTGGAGCAGTTGCCCCCTCCCTGACCTCTTCCCCACCCCATCAGTGGGCCTGATACCAGGTACCTGTCTCAGGCTAAATTATTCTGGAAAAGTCTCAGCCATCACAGTTTAGCTGAGAATGACAATGTTTCGCCCACATTTTGCCCCGCCGCTTCTGACAAACCTCAGTGCCTGCTGTGGCCGCGGGAGCTGCTGAAGGGCACAAGACGAGCGGGTGGCGCGAGGCAGGACCTGCGCTGCCGCCCGGAGGGACGCGAACCCTGCGGCTGCTCCCCACCTTGCCGCGTGCTCTCCCGCGCAGCAGCCGCCGCTTGGAGCCAGCCTCGCTCCGGAGACCCCAGCTCCTCTGCCCGGCTGCGCACCTGCCTCCCGGCGCGCACCCGGCTCCGGCTCGGCTCGGCTCCTCCGCCAAGCGGGCTCGGTGGGTCCGGGCTGGGTTAGCAGCACCGGGGGAGGCGGCACCCGGGTAGAAAGGCTGGTGTGGAAATCGGCCCACGGCACAAGCGGGAGCCCTCCCCCTTTAGGTCCCCCGGTCCCGAGGCCTTGGGAGGGAGCATGAAGCGGGGCAAGAAAACATGGACAACGCTGGGGTGGGCAGCGCTCAGTTGGCGGGAACCCCGCCGCGCTCCCGCTCACTGACCTGCAGCCCCCGCCTGGGGGTGGGTTTATTTTGGGGACTACAGAGTTCGCTTCCTGCGCTGGGAGCCGCCGCACCACACACCTTGCAACTGGCGTGATTGCAACAGGGTTATTGCAGAGAGCAGAGGCAGCCATATCCCGGCTTATAACCACTGAGCCGCTCCCTTCTGCGCCCAGTGATAAAGCCCCCAGGGTCATAAGCCTCTGCGAGCAACCTGAGATACCTGGCTTGTATTGCTCAACTCCGTCTGAAGCAAGCGCAGAGAGGGGTGACTTTGCTCATCTTTTCCTAGATTCCAAAACCAGGAGGGACGTCTTAAAACCTATTTCGGTACCTCTGCTTTGGAAAAATCTGCATTAGCAGTCCACCAAACTCCTCGGCCAGCTTGTTTAAAAGTTTTGGATGCAAGTTATCTGGGACTGCTGAATTAAAACTGTCTAACTGTAGTAGTTGCTATTTAACATACTGAAATAAGACTATGTGATCTGTTTTCCCCTAAATGTAGACCACATATTTATTGAACACATCTGCCTTTTCTGAATGATTATTGCTATTTCTACCTTTTCCACTTTGCAATGGACCACAGCCTTTGTCAGGATTCTTCTTTTGTCCAGTATACTTAAACTCCTGATTGTTCTTAACTCTGCTGGACATAAATTTCTGCTTATGTCACTTTGCTTCCTTTATCAGTTTTCTATATCTCTTATTTCTATGATTTATGTTCATTTTCATTACTATAAATTTCCCCTTTCTTCCATTTATGACATTTTGTATTAAGGTTCATACATACTACTCATGCCTGGAAGAGGGAGCTATAACATTTTAATATATGGAATTTTGTTTGGAAGAAAGGAAAAAGAGGAGGGAAAATGATGGACAGTTACTGGTGCATAATCATTTTCCTGTGAATTACAGCTGAATCATTTACTGATTCACTTTGCTTTTACCATTGTCAACCACTTTCCAACTTTCCTTGAAAGTAATAGCTTGGATATTCTGATAAATAAGGCATCCTTAAACTTGTGGTGTAATGACATTCTTCTGCATAGGCAATCAGTTTTTGCCAACAGACTAAACTTTAATAGGCATGTTTAATAGGTATACAGGTTGAACCTCTCTGGTTTGGGATTCTCTTGTCCAGCAACATCAGTGGTCCGGTAAGATCATGGATATTGCTGGACCAGAAAGCCCCTGGACTAGAGGGTGCCCACTTGGGGCAACAGAGTCCTTGCACCTCAGGGCTGCGGAGTGCCAGCACCCATGGCTGGCCATGGCACTCCACCAGGACCACAGCAATTGAGCTCCAGCAGCCCCAGAGCAGCAGAGCCCAGAAGCAGCAGAGCTCTGGAATAATGGAGCCTTGGAGCAACAGAGCCCCAGAGACCCTGGGGCAGCAGATCCTTGGCAGCCCCATGACAGCGTAGCCCCAGTTGCTCTGGAGCAGCTGAGTCTGGCAACCTTGGGGCAGTGTAGCCCCAGCATCCTTGGGGCTGGCCAAAGAGCTGAGACCCCAGTGGCCCAGGGGCAGGAGAGGCTAGTGATTTGCTGACAGATCCTGGGAGAGCCCCGAGTCAACCTTCCTTTGTCTGGCAAACTCCCTCCTTCGAGACTGATCAGGTCCCAAGGATGCCAAACCAGGGAGGTCCAACCTGTATTTATTTATATTTGTATATAAAAATGGTCATCTATGTCCATCATTTTTAAGTGAACCAGAAGAAACTCAAAGAGAATAGCAGATTTAGACAATGTTAGCTTTCTGGCTATGTTTAGACCACGCTCTATTTTTGAAAGAGGATATGCAAATTTCCATAGGAATTTGCATATCTTCTTCCAATCTCACTTTCAGAAAAAAAACTTTTTCAAAAAAACTTCTTCCTCAAGTGAGGTTTACGTGGTTTTTTCGAAAAAGGGGATTTCCCCCCCCCAAAATGCGTCCAGACTACTTTCACTTTTGAAAGCTCTGCTTTTGAAAGTGAGATTGGAAGAAGATATGCAAATTCCTGTGGAATTTACATATCCTCTTTCGAAAATAGAACATAGTTTAGACGTACCTTCTGTTTGATAACAGGCATGTGAAGTTACCCACTCAAGGCCAAATTATAATACAGTAGACTTATGGGCAAAATTGATCACCACATTGATCAGCTTCAACTGTCCTAAGACAATTATTGTTCTGTCCCTGTAGAGTATCTCCCACCTACTTCCCTCTCCCTCCTTGCTCATAAATTAGGCAAAAAAACAAAAACAAAACCAAAAAACAAACAAAAAAACCCAAACAGATACCTTGCAGAGGAGGAAACAAAACAACTAAGGGACAGAATGTATTATTGAGATGAATGGGAGGAAAGGAAAATTAGGAATAGTTTAGCCCTCCTCTGACATCTCTAACACTTTGTCTTCACTAGGAAAAAAAGGCATAGTCTTAACTAAAGTTAACTCGGGGAAAAATCCTAGAGAAGACAAGGCAGTTTTTATGTGAGTTACCAAATTAATTTGAAGAGAAGAAAGTGATGCTATGAACACTCATCTCTACTGTCCTTGTAGTGTAAGCAGGGCAGTATTTACTCATTACCATTAGAAGGTAAAGGAGAGGTTCACTCTCCATGGTTAACTCACAAGTGTACTTAGCGTCATTCCAAAGTCCACTGAAATCAATGGAAAGATTTCCATGACTTCACTAGGCTTTGGGTTAAGCTTTTTAGTTGAAAAAAAAGAATGATCATTGGGGATAACGTTGGCAAATATCTGGAGAAAAAATCAACACATAGTTAATATAAAATCAGTTCAGTGGAAATGAATCAACTCTGGTTCCAACTGAAACTGTGTTTATATATAGGGCTTTGTATATACCATACATGCAAAAGGTTGGATTTGAATGACTAACCAAATACATGTAATATTAGATAGATTAAATGCTGCATTTAATTTTTGTGTATCTTTCTGTTTTTAAATCCCACCAAACTACCTTTCTGGTGTTTGCCTATCTCAAACAGAAACATGGAATAATGGGCCGTCTTCTGAGGTCAGGGATGAGTGCAGACATTATGGCAATAAACAGTCTAGTGGTATATGGCCCTGGGCCATGTTGGGACACAAGCAGCAGCTGTGCTCTCTGTGCCTTTTTTCCCCTACAGAAATAGGGACTGAAATTGTATTGTTTCATACAATCCAAAATCTTTCCCCCTCCTCCTATCCATCTCCACCCATTCTTGGCATGCCATACTCATCATGGCTAGGGATGCAGAGTGAAACTGTGCAGGCTGGTATCCTTCAATTGCTCAGGCCCATGTGCTGGACAGCAGAGGGTGAACAACAAAAAGGACTGGATTGGTTTGTGAATTTTAAAAAAGTTGTAAAAATTATGTGATGTGGCTGACATTACAGAATGGAAAAAGTTACATGATGGGTATATGATGTTTAGATATCTCTAAGACTCATTTTTACCCTACAACATATTTCAAAAAATTCCCAAATGGCATTGCACCAGACAGTGTCGCAGTGGGAAACCTGCCTCTAATGCACCACACTTCATTGTCACAAGTACTCCTGATGAATATGGGAAGTGCCAAATAAGCAGCCAAGTATTACCTGCACATAAGCAATTTACTAATTTTAGCAGCTGTAGACCAACTTACCTTGCATTGACCAAAGTTTCTATATAGACATGGCCTAAGATAGGTTTTACAAATCTTTTCTTAAGCCTGTGTCTATACTACAAAGGCTATACTTGCATTGTTATGTCAGTGTAGCTATGCTAGCATAACACCGTAGTGTAGATGCAGCCTACATCAATGAGGGTACGTCTAGACTACAAGCCTCTTTCGAAAAAGAGCATCTAGGCTATAAGCAGATTTTTCAAAAAAGCGTCTAGACGCTCTAGTTTGCATTCAATAGTGCCTTTTTTCAAAAGAGTACTTTTGAAAAAACGCATTATTCCTCATAAAATGAGGTTTACCGTGATCGAAAAAACTGCCACGTTCTTTCGATTTACTTTCGAAAGAACGCGGCTGCAGTCTAGACGCAGATGAAGTTTTTTCGAAAAAGTCTACTTTAAAAAACAAACAAACCCTGTAGACACACGCTGAGAGAGGTGTTTGTCAGTGCAGGAATATCACCTTCCTGAATGATGGTAACTACATTAATGGAATCATTCTTCTATTAGCATAACTGTGCCTACACTGGAGGTGAGGTTGGGATATAGTTACATCAGTCAGGGCTGTGGCTTTGTTGACCTAACTTTTCAGTGTATACCAAGCCTAAAATATGTTTGTTAACCCTCCACATGTTGTTAATAAAGGCCTCAAGGACAAGCTTTCCTCTGAGTCATGATTATATGAATCACATCCCTTCCCTTATTCATTCTTGTGACAATTAAACTGATTGCTATCATGGAAAAGAAATGGGGAAATCTTAGGAATGTCATGTTCTTTCCGTGCAATTTATAACAAGTCAAACCAGTACCTCCATATGTACCAAGCAAGTGATCTATGCACCACTGTTTGGAAACCTCAGTTGCAAGAGGGAGAATGGCAGAGAAGAGTGTTTTGAGATGAAAACTAGTGCTGCTGGAATCTCAGAATTCCCATTCCTCAGGAAATTCCAACATTTAAAAATTTCCTTTAGTCCTGAATCGGAATGAAAAAAGTAAACATTTTCAAAAATTCCCACAAAACAAATATGTTTACATTTTGTTTTGGCAATATCAACACTAACTTATCAAAACTTTTATGTATATTATAATATAAACATCAAAATGATAACTGAAATGAAGCACTTTGCAAATGTCTCATCAAACATTTTGACTAAAATCAGTATGTTGAATTCAATTAAACCTGCAAAAGGTCCCCATTTAATTGAATTAGTATTTGCCAATAGAAAACAGTCCTGTCAGAAAATTTTCAATCAGTTCTAATTAAACAATATTCAAATCTATGAAGAATTATGAGAATTTAAGACAATGAATTCATAAGTCAATGATATTACAACCACAGCTAAGTGTTGGTGAGCAACTATGTAACAATGAGTGAAGTACTGTACAAAGGCATTACTTTATAAGAAACTAATAGACAGGATATTTTATATTTGCCTCTTATCCTTAAAAAGTAACAATTTAAATACAGAACACTAGTGATTTCTCTTTTCAAATAAAGAATCACATTACTGTTGGGGTTCCTCTGTGCTAATGAAAAATAAATAAATAACAGGCAATTCTCTTTCATTGATTGTAGACATTGTTAGCTGGCCCTATAAATCCATACTCATAAACATTACAAGTAGCAATTTTAAAATATATATTTAATACAACACTAAGACTCTAAATTTAAATACACAAGTCAGGAAATAGCTAAGATTCTTATGGTAACTCAGCTATGTTACACATCTATATATATCTATATATCTATAGATATCTATATAGATATCGATATCGATATAGATATAGATATAGATATAGATATAGATATATTAGAGTGCATTTGTCTGCAAGCCCATTTGTTCAAGACCTCCTACTAAATGGAAAGAGCTAGAGTCATCAAATGTATACTATTATATACTAATATTTCCAGTTCTTTCTGTTTATTCCCCATATGCCTTACATTTGTGTATAAACATCTAAGATGTTGAGCAGATTCCCCCATTGATTTTTCTTTTGTTGTTCTTGTGGCCCTATGGTAATTTTTCATGTCCCCTACAATATATAATCCTCAGTTATGGTCACTCTTTTTTATACTTACCTGTCAGCTTTTGTCATCTGTCTCCTTTGAGCCTAATTTAAAGCCCTCCTTATTAAGTTGGCGAGTTGGTGCAGGAAGATGTTCTTCCCCTATTGTCCAGATGGACCCAATGGTGTCAGGACCCACAAAGCCTGGGGGCCATGTCCCCCTCCCCACACTTTTTAACATGGGCATAGTTTGGAGAGCAGGGGCAATGTTGTCCCACTCAAACTGCTCCCCTCAGTGAGGCATGGAGCAGTGTCAGCTCTGCTGCCCTTCCAATGCAGTTTCATGCCTGCCCAAGGCTTAGAGTTGGGGGGACAACACCACTGCAATATATTGCCCACTTGCTAATGACACTCCATACCTGACCAAAGCTTGCAGTTTGAGGCAGCAATCCCACCCATTATGCCCCAACTATGCTGATGTTAAAAGTGGATGGCACAATCCCCTGACTCCCTAGTTCCAGCGTCAATGACCCACAAACTGACCCACAAAGGTTCGGACACCCTTGGGTGGATCCTACCTCTTCCTACCAGATATTCTTCCTGGAACAGTATCCCTCCTGTCAATATCAATTGCACAGTCATGCATTAATCTGCAGGATGTGCATGTGTTTGCCTAGGTCCTTTCTCTCAACTGAGAGGATGGACAAGAACACAACCTGCACTCCTGACTCATTTACCTTCTCCCTTGCTCCCAGAAACCTGTAGTCACTGCTGACCTTTTCACGATCATACCTGGCAGTGACCACAAGCAGTAGTAATCAGAGTGATGGATGAGTTTTGTCAATTTTCATGTCTCAATGCAGGCTTCAGACAGGCAGCACAACTCCTGGGATATCAAGTCAGGTTAGCAGATGAATGCATCTGTTCTTCTTGAAAGGGAGCTCCTGACCAGCAGCACTGTTTCTCCTCCTGTTGGGTACAGTGACCACGAACCTTTCAGTGTGAGGGACAAATGGATCTTCCTCCTCAGCCACTGGGATCTGTGCTCACCTCCTGTTGCCAATACAGCATATGGGAAATCTGATCAGTCCCAAAGTACTTCATGTCTTTTCACAGGTCCTGTACCTCTTGGTCAGGCACTCATGCCTGTTCTTGGATCAAGGGTGAGTGACCCTATATCCCCACATCAGTTTAGTCACTTTGTACCATTTACAGTTCTTTGTTGGCCAGTCCTCTTGAACCCTTGAGGGTGAAACTTCCACAGATTTGTGACCTGCATTAGCAATTTACATTAATTAGCCACTCATTATTTGAATTCTTATATTAAGGTGAAGATACAATTCATATAACATTTATAAAGCTGATACAAGTCTTCAAATATTCTAGGCATCCATAGTGTATGTCACATCTCAACAATAGTCTGAATATTCCATGTTTCCAAAAGTATCACATCTGTCATGTTGCTAATGACTTCTATGGGGGTGAGTTCAAATCCCAAATAGGTCTTTAAGTATTCTGGCCTGAGAATCAGTTCTTCTGAGGGCCAAAAGAGGGAACTGAGAGCAGAGCACCTTCAGGGCTGTATTGGGACAAGAGGGTACTCTGTGACACCCCTTGGTCACAAATCAACAGCTATTTAAGGATATATCTACAGTTCATTTACTCTATCAGGTGTCAAGTATCGGAGGGATAGCAGTATTAGTCTGAATCCCTGCAAGAACAAGTCCTGTGGCACCTTATAGACTAACAGATTTATTGGAGCATAAGCTTTCATGGGCAAAAACCCACTTTGTCAGATGCACGCATCTGATGAAGTGGGTCTTTGCCCATGAAATCTTATGCTCCAATAAATCTGTTAGTCTATAAGGTGCCACAGGACTTCTCGTTATTCTATCAGGTGTGTTTTTCTTCTTTATAGTTATGCTTGAGCTAGGCTCAAGCAGCAGGTAAAGACAAGCCATAAAGAAAAGATTTGTGACACTAAGACTAAATCTGGTAGGCCCTCTCTAGTTATATAGAGTTCCACCTTCCTTTGGAAGTTTTAAATAACAGAGTCATATGGGGGCGGGGGGAGGACAGGAAGGGAAGCCCTTTCCCCAAAACCACTTCACTTCAAACCGAACAAGTAAAAAAGAAGCAAAACTCTCCAGTGGGCAACTTCAAACCAAATACTAAAAGTAAATGGAAAGGTTTGTTAAACTGAAAGAAATCCATTGGAGATGCTTAACCACATGATAGCAGACAATTTTATTCTGATGCAAAAAAAGTCAGCGTCACAAAATTGGTTTTACATCTGTTTCTCCTTGCTGATGGCAGAAAGATAGATCATGTCCAGATAGACCATGTCATGCATGTATTTTGTAATATATTGTGTGAAGAAAATTTGTAATTGTTTAAAGTAAGGTATAGTAAACTGTAGATTTAAATATTTCACAGCAAAATATGTAAATTTTAACTATAATATTTAAACAAACTGGTCATCTTTCCAAGTCAGTTGACCCAGGCTTTGAGATTCAATGCTGCAGGTTTTCTTTATGCTGTTAGACATACCTTTTGTTCCTAGCCTACTGCCCCAAAGGAGTCAGAGGCCACAGCTCTAGAGAGGATACATTTCTAGAGGGGATGTACACAGTAGTTAGGGATTTTTCCTACAACTGAGTAATGTAGTTATACTAACCTAATCTCCTTGTGGACACCTGAATCACTGCAAACTTGAGTTTAGAAAAAAAATCTTTTTTTGATTAAAAACAATAGACTGTTCAACACTGATATATTTACAGAAGGATATGTCCTGTTTCATCTACCTTTCTAGTACATGTAGTAATGGCTAGGAAAATAAATGTTAAAAATAAACCTGTTTTTAAAATTACACAACCTAACCAAAGTTGAGTACTGCCACACTCAATATAACCAACACCTGTCCATTCAGACTGTACAGTGGTTTCAAGGAGGGCTGATGAGCAGGGATCACAAGTCATCTCACAAAACATTTGTACATTCATCAGCCCTGTCACAGCTCCCCGCAGTCCAGCTGGGATGTCACACTCGTCTTGCAGTGGTACGGCGCTTCCTCTGCGCTTCCTCTGCAGTATGTCATCCCACGCACCAGGGGATGGTGTGGTAGCTGCTGGGAGCCAGGTGCTCTCTTGGTTTCACCTCACGCTGATGTTGGGTTCTCTACTGGACTGCAGCCGGCCCCGCAGCCAGCAGGAAGGGGAGAGTCCGCACAGCCATGGCCAGCAACGGTGAGGAGGGCACCAGCCTCGCCAGCACCCCGCACCTTCCTCCCAGCCCAGTGCCTCAGGTCCCCACCCAACTGTCACCCACCTGCCCTGGCACCTCCTCCCAACTGCCCCAACACCTCCATTCGACTGCCCCGGCACCTCCCATCTGCCACCGCACCCCCACCCTACTGCCTTGACTCCCCCCCACTTGGCCTGATGCCCCTTCAACGGCCCTGGCACTTCCACCCAACTGCCTTGACCCCCCAACTTCCCCAGCATCTCCACCCAACTGCCCTGGCCCCCTCAAAAGCCCTGACCCCCGCAAATGTCCCAGTACTTCCACCTAACTGCCCTGATTCTTCCAACTGCCTCAGCCTCTCCACCCAACTGTCCTAACCCCCCAAACTGCCCTGACTCTCCTCGACGCCCAGCACTTCCATTCAACTGCCCTGACCCTCCCTCCACCAACTGCCTGGCACTTCCACCTAATTGTCCTGACACACAACTGCTCTCATGCCCCCCAACTTCCCCAGTACCTCCCACCAACTGCCCTGACCTCAACTGCTCCAGCACTTCCAGCCAACTGCCCTGACACCTCCCATATGCTCTGACAGCCTCACAACTGCCCTGATACTTCCCATCTGTCCCAGAACCTCCACCCAATTGCCCCAACACCCCACTGCCCTGACATCCTCACCCAACTTTTGTGAGACCTAACTGCTCTAAGACTCCACTCAACTGATCCCATCAGCTACCTCAAAGTCCCACCCAAAGTCCTGGCACTTCTGTCTAACACCTCTCCCCCTACCTAATGCCTTGATGCTCCTATTCACCACTTGACACCCGTGCCCACCATTCAAGTTCCCCACTAGATACCCCTTATCCCCACCCAAGTGATCCAGAAGACAACCCCATCCATACTACCACCCACTCCCAATTTATCTGTCTCAACATTCCCATATACCACCAAACAAACCACCAAACATCCTCTGCCCACCACCCAAAAATCCCATTCAAATGCTGTGAGACACCCACCCATCCCAGCCAAAACTAGAGATGCCCTGCCAAGCTGTCCCAGAACCCATCACCACACAAATCTGAACCCAGCTACCGAAATACCACCTCAACAATCCTCACTCACCTAATTGCCCCAACACTTGCCACTCAGACAACCCTAATACTCAAGACATGATTCACCCAGCCTGGTCCAACACCCAACCCCATCCAAGGATACATTTACACAGCAATATTATTTCAAAATAATGCTAGAAATAACATCTACACAGCAGGCAGGTATTTTGAAATAATGTTGAAATATTGTCAAGCTGGAGGACTTCTTATTCTGACTCCTATAACCCTCATTCTATGAGGAGTAAAGGAAGAGTGCTATATTTCGAAATAAGTGCCATGTTTCAACTCCCAATTTCAAAATAAGCTGTTTCCAAATAAGCTATGCAATTGATGTAGCTCAATTTGCATAGCTTATTTTGAATTAAGCCCCACTGTGTAGACGTACCCCAAATGTCCCAGTCAACTACCATTTAGCCCATGACTAGACAAGCCCCACCCAACTTCACCACTACATCACTGTTCCAATCCCCTGATGCCACAATTGCCGCAGGCACTTTTCCACCCAGCCCACTAACTTCCTTCCCTACCATTCTGTTCCCAAGAACTCCCAGCCAGCCCACTACCAGACATTCTCATGCCACCAACTGCACCATCATACTTCTAGTGATTCTAGCATTGTCCATTCCTTTATTTGTTTCTCTCACAACTATTTCCCACACTTCCCATATCTGTAACTCCTCAAACTGGATTTTAAGACTATTCATTACCTTATAGACTAACCAAAGTGTTGGAGCATAAGCTTTCGTGGGCAAAGACCCACTTCGTCAGATGCATGTCTGACGAAGTGGGTCTTTGCCCACGAAAGCTTATGCTCCAACACTTCGGTTAGTCTATAAGGTGCCATAGGACTCCTCGCCCCTTTTGCAGATTCAGACTAATACGGCTACCCCTCTGATACTTCATTACCTTGTCTTTCAAAACCATCTTTAAGACCCTTCTGTGTCTTCTGTGAAAGCTCCAAGAAATTACCAACTAATTAAGGATAGGTTGAGGGAAATAACAGTATGGTTGATATTTTACAAAATCCATGTGTATAAAGTATATAGAAATGGACTTTGTATCTTTTCCTCCATCTTTTGCATATCACTTGTAGTCTTAGGCTGTAATCCTGACATCTCTTATGCACATGTTTAATTTTAAGCATATGAGTATTCCTATTGAAGTCAAGCATACGTTTGTGGAATCAGAGCCTTGGGCTGGAAGGTGCCCGGGCAGAGATAGTATCTTAGTGTGTGCTTTCTTACAGTGCCCAGTACATTGGAAAACTATCTGGTGTCTCTGAACACTATCACAATATAAATGAAAAATAACACATATTTATATATATAACTATGACGTAGTGTGGGTACCTTGCTGGTTGCTATGCTGGGCTTGGGCTGTGGGTGACCCCCACTGGCTGCTGCCTGTACCACAACCCAGCCACGTAGCTGATGGGACAGGGAGCTGATGGGAAAGGAACAAAGGAAAGAAGGCGGAGTGCAGCCCTGAGCTGGGAGGCAGGGCTGGGAGTTGGGCAGTTTCTGTCTGGGATCATGGAGGAGGCAACGTAGGGAAGGGGCTGGAATTTAGGGGCCCAGTCTCTCCCATCTCTAGGGGGGCTGAGGCACCCTAGGCCTGCCCTGTAACCAGATTACATCTGTGCTGTGCTGTATCCTGGAGAAACAATAAACTCCCTCTATTCTACTGGCTTGTGGAGTCTGTTCGTGCCACTACAGGGGTGCAGGAAACAGGGAAACCCCAACGCACCGTCACAATAACCATAGTATGAACCATATATCAAAACCCTAGTTTATTTAGGAGAGTCAGTTAATGTTAAGAACATTCATTTAAATGAAATAAAAATGTGTGGAACTTCTCTACTAGTAGTAAGAATAAAAGATAAGGTAATTTTTTCCTAGTGGAAAAGCTAAGAATGTTGCTTTGACTATGAAGGGTTTTAGACTTAGGTTTTTTTCATTCTCTTTTTAACAGGAGATGCTAAGCAGAAGTAAATCCAATATTTCAGAGCAGAAACTTGTAAACTATATGACCTATCTGACTTACATATTGGAAGAATTGACTCGTCTGGAGTACCCTAAGATTATCTGGATTACATATCTACTCCTTTTTGCTGTTAATTCCATTTATAATGCTGTTTGCATTTCACATAATTCTGTTTGGTGTTCTCTACTTTTCTAGTCTTCTCCTTAATGTTTATAAGAAGAAAAATTACCTAAATGGGGATTATTCTAGTAAGTTATGGGACAATGGAAGGCAAATGGTGGCATGCCTCTGGGATTTATATGGAAAGTTATGGCATGGTAAGCAAGATTTTTTCTTTAAACATTAATCCAATACCTCTTAAATAAAGTGAAAGCACTAAAGAAAACCCTGGTTCCCCAAATATTAGCTAGTTACTTCATACCCCACTTTATCATGCTGTCTGCTCCTTTAACTATTTCAGAGCAAGTTCTCTGGCTGATTCAGTGTGACATAGTCTTTTTTATGATAAAAAAAATCCTGCATCAATTCCCTGCCATTCATTCAATTCAATTCAATTCAATTCAATTCAATTCAATTCAATTCAATTCAAATCATTCATTCATTCATTCAGAAATTTGTGTTCCAAACTGATGCTGTTGACATGGACCTCGGGGCTCTCTTGTCATTAGTCTTTCAGTATTATGAATGTCTACTGCTATATTTGAATTGAAAACTCTTTCTTTGAGAAACAAAATATTACAAAATTGAGTAACATTTAACTGTCCTATAGCTAATATAATATCCCTGCAGTATTGTGTTTTAAGGACAACTTTTGCAGATTATACCCCATTGCATTAACTTACTATTACAAAGAACACCAGTTCTTGGGTGAACTAGTGGTATCTAGCTTTGCAGCTGTATGCCTGCTAGGTGCAGATATGGATTTTTTGGTGATATTTCATATAGGGAGTAGAATACCAGTCTGCCATGTACAAAGTATGTAATAGGTGGCATAAATTCTTTGGGCCCAAAGAAAGGTGCCTGCTTGTATCTAATAGGGAACTTATGTTAAATCACAGCTTGACTGGTATAAAACTAATTGGATTTTGTGTACTTGAAGGTTATGAGCTTCATGGTGTGGAAAAAATCCCAGAAGGACCAGCGCTGATTGTTTATTACCATGGAGCCACTCCTATAGACTATTTGTACTTTATAGCTAGATTATGTAATCAGAAGGGCAGACTCTGCCATTCAGTAGCTGATCACTTCACCTTTAAAATACCAGGTAAAGCATTTTCATTGTACTGGGATAGTGGGGCAAAGGGAGGAGAGTTGCAAATATTTTAAATTCAAGAGTACTTGGTGAAATACATACATTAATTCTAGCGATACATACATTAGAACAGGCATTCAGATTGCTTTCCAGTGTGTGCTACAAAAAAGTATAACTGTGAGCGTTTGAGAAAATCTGAGATATCCCGAAGTTCATAGTATCTAAAGGTTCACAGATTTCCAAAAATTGCTGGTTGCATTAACTTAAAGCAAAGGCAATGTCCTTTCTTCTGTTCAGTATCCCACTTAATATTTTGATATAATTAAGGCTGTTGTAAGTGAAAAGAACATATTATTGTACAAGCTGTATTATTGACTAATATGTAAATAAAGCTCTACCAAATTCTTGACTATGAAAAATGCATCAAGGACCATGAAATCTGATCTCTCCTGTGAAATCTGATTATTGTAGTAGGGAGTCATGGTATTGCCACTCTTACTTCTGTGCTGCCATTGGAACTGGGTGGCCAGAGAGGATTATATATATACACACACATGTTACTATGTGTTTACATTAGAGAGGGCAAAGTCAAATAAATGCACTTCACACCTGAAGGGATGAGATTTATGATAGTCCTTAGTTCTTGGGCGAATTCATTAGAAAGTCTTAGACTTCTTCCCAGAGAAAGCTGTTTCCTGCATGAACAAGTTTTACTCTTATTGTTGAGAGTTCCATTGTGTGAAAGGAAAGCAGTCAGCAGCCACAGTCTTTATTCTAGAACTTCAGATGGTTTTTCACATATCTTCGGCTGAGGTCATGGAGTGCTTTGAAGATCAGGACTGAGACATTGAATTTGATTCTATTGGAAGTGGAGGACATATTTGATATGTTCTTGGTAGCCTATGTTGCTGAAGAGATGCACTGTGGCATTCTGTAATAGATACAGTTTCCTAAATGCTGAAGGTTTCAAGCATCCAGGTATATTGCATAGCCGTTAACCAAAAAGGAGGTGACAAAGGCGTGGATAAGTGAGTCCAGGTCTTCATAGAATCGTTGAACTGCAGGGCAGTAAGGGATCTTGAGAGATCATCAGTCCATCTCCCTGTGCTAAAGAAAGACCAAGTTAGCTTAGAACACATGTAACAGATATGCATCCAACCTGTTCTTAAAAACCTCCAGTAATTGGGGATTCCACATCCTCCCTTGGAAACCTATTCCAAAACTTAATCACCCCATAGCTAGAAAGTTTTTCCTAATATTTAACTTAAATCTCTTTTGATGCAGATATTTCATTATTTCTTGTCTTAGCTTGAGGGGACATACAAAACTGTTGATTACTGTCCTATTTATAACAGTCGTTAACATATTTGAAGACTATTATCAGGTCCCCTTTCAGTTTTCTTTTCTCAAGACTAAGTATGCCCAGTCTTTTTAATCTTTCCTATTAGGTCAGATTTTCTAAGCCCTTTATCCTTTTTGTTACTCTCTGAACTCATTCTAATGTAACCATATATTTCCTAAAATGTTGCATACAAAATTGAAGCCATTTATCCAGCTGAAGGCTCATCAGTTCCAGGAGGTGTGGGCCATTTATCTCCTGTGTCTTACATATGAAACTACTATTAATATAGAATATTAATATTTTTTGAAACTGCATCATATTGTTGACTCTCATTCAATTTATGATTCACTATAAACCCCAGATCCTATTCAGGAGTTCACTATCTAGCCAGTTATACCCCATTTCGTAGTTGTGCATTAGATTCACTCATCATCTACATTTTTGGAAACTATCAATAATACAGTAGGTATGGATTTACCTGGCAATTTTTATGTACTTCAGCACTTTTTCTGGAATAGGTATAATTCAAGGTTTTTTGTACTGTATCTTTCAACTGATGTTCTAAAAGAGTCAACTTGCAATGGTCAGGGCAGCTCTGGTGGTATTCCATCCATCTTTGCTGTTTTATTCATTGTAGGACAAAGACCTGTCCTGGCAGTAACCTTGTTCATCATACCATAGTATACTGTGCTTCAGAAGTGAAGCATCTGGGAGTATGTGGGCAATCATATGTCAGCTGGAGGCAGCTGAATCAGTGAATGGAGAGTTGCTCCAGGCAGGGAGAAACAGAGATGGAGGAATTTACGGATATTGCTGGGAGGGACTGCTGATTTCCTAGGGAGGGCTGCTTTCTAGCTTGGTGTGCAGCCTCAGAGGGTGTGACTGTTTTGGGGTTGTGCCCCCCACAGACTATCAGGAGGCATGGGTCATTTCTGTTGTTCTATACCACATAGGTTCTTATACTGACCTCACCGTGTGCCTTCTAGTAGTGCATTAAGTGATGTGATTAACATCTCTTGTAGTTTGTCACATGTTTATTCTCTCATGCTCTTCTCAGGGAGAATTTTGGGTACAATGTAGTATTCTGTTGCAGTAAGTGTTTTTGTTGTTTCTTTTTTTTTTTAAATGTACACATTGCTATTGTTGTTTATACTAGAGAAAGCAAGGTAGAAGATCTCAGACTAGCCCTCAAGAAAGCCTGGTTTGCATACATGAGCTTTGCCTTTGAAGTAGAACATTTCATTGTGCTGAGGAATGACATTGTTGACCACAATCTTAAGAGCATTGAGAACCCTGAAGATAAGAACTGAGACCTTTATCAGGACTTGATATTCTGTGGGAAGCCAGTGTAGATAGGTTTGACGTGATCACTGTAGCACATGTTGAGGAGACGTTCTGCAACATTCCGTTGAACCTTCAACATTCTGTTGAACTACAGGTTGAACCTCTCTGGTCCGCGTCTCTCTGGTCTGGATGTTGTTGTACCAAAAAGCCCCACCCGGATTGCCAGTGGCTGAGAACTCTGTGAGTCTGGCAGCAGGCATCCCTCAAAGCCAGTGACCTGGGGACAGAGAGCCCAGCTAGTGGGCCAGCAGCCAGAATGGGGTCAGCAACTGGGGGTAGAGAGCCCCATTGGCCAGAACAGGGCAGGTGACCCAGATTGGAGCCCTACCAGCAGGCCAGGCCAGCTGGCCAGCCTGGTGGCCAAAAGGGGAGCCCGGGCCAGCCCAAGGCCTGACCTCCTTTGGTCCAGCAAACTCCCTTGTTCAGGACCGCTCAGGTCCTGACTCCTGAGGGTGCCAGATAAGAGAAATCCAACCTGTAGTTGAATTTCCATAAGAACTAATGGCTTTGTTCCCAGGTTGCAGGAAGAATTTGCTGTAGTTTGAAAGTGCAAATACCTTTCCATACAATGGTGGCTGAACATGTCAGAGTGTCAGTGCCAACACTATTGTAGGATTTTATTATACTAGACTTGTTGCTTTTGACTACAACAAAGTGACTTGTTTGATCAATATTTAAAGTGTGGCCAATTAAACAAAATGTGTTGAATTTTGGTCTAACGGGACAGATTATATGGATTACCAATAGGTAGTTTATTTGATTTGCCTCCATTACTACCCTGCATTTCTGGTCATCCCAGGCACTGATGTCTGGACTGGATAAGAAACCTCCAGTTTACTCTACTTTCTAATTTTACATATTTTATTAACTAAGTAACTAATCATAAAATAAAATAAAATATAAACAAATCACATTAAAATTGATCAGTTGATACTAACATGATTAATATAATGATCAGATTAATTACTTCCAAATACAATAATTCCTTATTTGCTTTAGTGAGTAATTTGGGAAGGTGGCAGACCTTTTTTAGCCATCAGCTCCAAAATAACAGGGTACTGTCAATCTTGAGGACTATTGATATTATAAGTAAAAAGCTATGTTAAAAGAGTATTAAGCTTGCAAAATCAAGCAGTCAAAAATTAGGAAATACATACAAGTATTTAATTTCTCTCTTTACTTTTTGGATCTCAGTGACTATCAGCTATTCAGCTGTAACACAATTCTCTAACATACAAATCTGGGTGAAAGGTTAGACAATTGGAAAAATATGTCTGTTACTCTTACAAATCATGACTTGGCGTTCAGTTTTCACCTGCAGGCCTATCTGCTTCACATGATGTTTAGCCACTGTATCTTTTTTTTTTTAGATAAGCAACTCTTAATGTAAGGTGATCTAGTGTTCCAGCATAATGTAAACACAACACATTTTTTACAGGCATTAAGCTGCTTTTAGATCTTTTTGGTGTGATGCATGGTGGAAGAGAAGAATGTGTTCAAATTCTGAAAAATGGCCACTTACTAGGCGTCTCACCTGGTGGTGTTCGAGAAGCATTCTTTAGTGATGAAAACTACAACCTCTTGTGGGGTAATCGCAAAGGCTTTGCTCAGGTGGCTATAGATGCAAAAGTAGTAAGTACCACCTCCTGCTTGTATATATAGACATATTTTCTATTTTGAACAGGGGATCCAAAGACTAGTTGTTTATAAGAATGCCTTTTTAAGATAACGTATTTCACTTGCCATCGTTGTCAGAGAGTGCTTGTTCAGCTATTGGGATCAGTGCTGACTAGCCTGTTTTTGTGGTCTCACTCAAAAACACAGACAGACACTGTTTCTTTTCTACCACATGAGCCTTTAATCTTGCTTTCTAAACACTATTGGATATAAGACAGATAGTCAGCAGGAGAAGCATGTCATAAAACCTCATTTATCCTCTGTTTTTCATGATTGCCTGTTTCTTTCAAATATATATCCACCCAGATACTAAGTCAAATGTCTCATTAGCTCAGCAGTTACTCCCAACGGACATTAATCTGTACTAGGAACATGTTGATTGGCATAGTCAAACCTGCAGCATTCTCTGTGCTGAAGCAACTTCTGCGACCAGGAAACTACAGCCAGAACTCAGACCTGGTCTACACTACTAGAGAAAGTGATCTAAGATATGCAACGCCAGCTATGAGAATAGCATAACTGGAGTTGTCATACCTTAACTCAAATCTCTGCGGCATCACCACTGTGGGAGGTCGATGGGAGAAACTCTCCCATCAATTCCCCTTACTCCTCACAACCCCATGGAGTGTCAGGATTAACAGGGGTGCTATGAATGGTCAGCTTCATGGATGGTCCTTACTAAACCCACTAAATCAAGGGTCAGGAGATTGATCTCTGGAGTGTTGATCTTGGGGTAAATGAAGACAAGCCTTCAGTCATGCTCAGTCATATAGTCTATATCCATAAATTCAATTCTTTTAAAAGAATGATAACTTGTGTTTAAAGTATGCACTATGAGTGAATGCAGTAGTGGATATGATGGAAAGCTCTTTTTTTTTTCTCCCCATAGCATGCCACATGTATCAGCTCTTTAAAATTGCAGTTTGAGCAGGTTTCCGTTAGGACTTTTGCTTCATTCGGTTTGCCTACGTGCAAGATTTTGCAGCCAGTAACATATCTGGATATTTTTTTGAATTCGCTAGTCTTGGCATTTTAGGCAAAGTCTCAAAAACCAAAATGCCAAGACTAGCGAATTCAAAAAAATATCCAGATATGTTACTGGCTGCAAAATCTTGTCTCTGAAGCCATCTCTTTGGAATGGTTCCACACTACTTATGGAATCTGTTTTTTTTGCTATGGAATTTTATGCTGATAACCAATGTTGTTTTAGTGTTTGTGTACTTTGGGATCCCAATGAACACCCTTGAAATCAATGGAAAGATTCCTATTGAAAATCTTCCCCACTTAAGTTAAGATCAGACCCATGGGAAATAACTAGCTGTAGTTTTCCTAAGCAACACACAACTTCTTTCATTTACTAATAAAAAATACCAGTTTAATTTCAATTTAGTGAGATGGTAACATTTACTATGATCATAAATCATAAATCATAGTAAATGGAAAGCCTCTCTAGTTCAGAGATGATTAAGGGTTTAAAAAATATTAGACAGAAATGTTGTCCAAATCTTCACCCCCTCTTTTTTTTTCTTTTCTTAGCCCATCATCCCTATGTTCACACAGAATCTTCGGGAAGGATATAGGACACTCGGAAAAATATGTAAGATATAATCCATATATATCCCCTCAAGTTTAGAATTTTTTAAATATGTGCAGTATTTACTATATGTCAGACATATACTTGTAAATCTATGGAGACTTCTGTTTTAACTCTGATAATTGTGTTTTTATTTTATTAATTAGGGTGCATACCAAATATGCATGAAGAAAAGCAAGGATAAGTAGAGGATTTGTTTCCTCACCACCACCCAAGATTCTATGTATGCCCTGTAAACTGTCTTGCCTATTTTGTCATGGCCTTGGTAAAATGTTCTTGACGCTTTGCAAAACAAGCAATCCAAGCACCATTTTGGATTCAGGGACTCAGTTAGCTTCCAATCTTTTGCTCACTATTAACAATTTTTTTAAAACTCACAGGGTCATTTAGATGGATTTATGAATATTCTCGATTGCCAGTAGTTCCTCTATATGGAGGGTTCCCAGTCAAATTTCGCACATATATTGGAGATCCCATACCATATGATCCAAATATAACTGCTGCAGAATTAGCTGAAAAGGTAATTTGATTTTCTCAATAATCAAATCTCTCCAGTATTCTATAAATTGTTGCTTTTCAAGAATAAAAGGCAAAAATAAAATGTCTGGGTTTTTTATAAAGTAAAACTGTTTTATAATTGTCCATCCCATAATCTGCTCTATAGACATCCATCATTCTCTGTCACACAATGAACTGTTGCCCGCTAACAGATATCAGTGGCTGTAATTGATAATCTGTGGTTGCCATTGGCTCCTGATCTCATTATTTTAAATTATCTTAATTCTTCATACATGGTTTTAATTAGAGATGGCAAAAACAAATGATGGAACAGTTTTGTGATAGGAGCTGCTGATTCACCTAAGTCAAAAACTTTTGCAGGAATATATTGATTTCATAAAAAAAAAATCACACAAAATTATCAAATCAATTCATTTCTATTTGTTTTGGTATGTATAAAACATTTTTATATGCCAATGTTATACTGATATTTCTGAAAAAAATCTGGATTTTTTTTTTTCAGGAAATTTTGAAACGTCTATTTTCTTCTTTCCAATTGGGACAAAAGTCAATTTTTAAATGTCACAATTTCCTGTTGAACGGAAATTCTGAGTTTCAATAAGATCTGCTTTTAATCTCATAACCTTCCACCCTTCCACTCTCCCTTAATAATTTAAACCAGATGTTTCCTACCAGGGATACATGGAGTACTTGCTAGATATTTATAGAGAGCTTGCTAGTCACAGGTACTGGTTGGACTTGTTACCTGCTAAATTATATTGAAAGAAGTAAACATTTCATTAAAAGCTTTCCCAATTTCTTTTCCATGGAAGCAAATAGCTTGTCACAGGAATGTTATCTGGTTGCAAAAGAGAAGGGAGGTGATTCACATAATTGTGACTTAAGAGTCATGGGCAACTGACTCTTGGTAGGCAGGGGAAGGCACTGCCTTCCTAAACCACCAGCTTGGCCCCGCCCACACTCTGCTCCCAGAACACATACTGTAGATGTTCTGGGGGTGGAGCATTGATGCCCCCCAGTACCTGCTCTCCTCGTGCTTCAGGGCCGGAGAGGCTAGGAACACACATGCCCTCCTACCTCCCAATGCTCTGGAGCCAGGGAGTCTGGGGCTGCACACCCGCCCTCTCCATGCTGGGGGGGATCCGGCAGTGGTGCGCTAACCCACCTTCCCTTGGTGGAGGGGGCGAGGAGGCAGCTTGGCTCCCATGGAGGGCAGGGCCTCAGTAGAAGGGTCAGGGGTGGGGGTGGGGGTGGAGCCCAGCTGTCACTGACTGCCCATGCTTAGAGTTAAAGGGCTTAGCAAATCTATTTTATATCATACACTGGAGTGAGAACTGTAATGCAAAGACAGTCAGTTTCAGGCAACTTGAATACTGTCAACTGTTAACAGGCTCCTGTAAGAGGAGATAGAGTAATCCCCATCTGTGAAATAATAAATAATAAAGGGTAGAGATTGGGATACCACCCAAGGCCATCCCTATGCATAACAGAATATGAATCTGCCTAAGGCACCCAAAAATTTGGGGCCATACTCAGACAGCAAGTAAGAGCAGCCAACCTGCTCCTACCTGCTGTTCCCCAAATTATGGCGATGTGACATGCAAACATTGGGGATGGGGCAGTTACCTCGATACCACTGCTGTCGGTTCCTCCTGCTCCACGCCGCCTGAGCTGGGCTCTCTGGAGATTGGAGTGGCTCTGACTCCCAATGAGCTGCAGAGTGGGGTGACAGCCTCTGCAGCAGCCAGGCGTTTAACCCCCTCCCTGCTAGACTCTTCCAGGTAATGTGCCCTGGAGAGGGTATGGGAAGAAAGCAGAAGCCCTGCACTGGTGTGGGAACAAGTTATGTGGGGGGACACGTGGGAGAGGGGGTTGCGTAGGGCCCCATAAATTCTAAAGATGGCCCTGATGCCAGTTGATGTTCTATTAATCACCTGAGCTTTATAAAAGGACAGAGGCATTAGACTGGGACTAGAACTACAGAGGGAATAGGCACGAGTTTCATAACAACTCAGCCTATATGGCACTTCTGCTATTTATCTCTTTTGTCTAAACTTCATGAATACACAGCAGAGATCTTCAAAATGTGTAGCAAAGAACCACAACCCATAGTTTCTTTTTGCCTTCAAAAATGTACAATTGCATCTCTGAGAACAATAAACATTTTTCAATTGTTAATTTATGGACTTACTGAATCCCAGCATTTCCAACCTTTACCATCTACTATTTAGTTTCTCCCTTAAATATCTGTTTTTCCTCCCAAGCTACCTCTTCTGCATGGAGAAAAGCTCCCTGATAAAATCTTATCACCGACTACTTCATCCATCTTCTAATCTCACCTTAAATCTCATCTTTGCCATAATGCTTACAAAAGCCAGTTTGCTAATCATAGCTAGTTAGATGACAAACTGAGATTATTACTCTTCTCCCATCCTTCCTACAAAGCCAGATTTAAAAAACAAAAGGCTACGGTGCATAGGAATGTTAACTATCATGAATTTGTATAAATGTTTAACTACTAGAAATGTTAGCGGGTTACATGTTTACACACAGGGGGTAGGCGGAAGCTGGTGCTCACGGAGAGTCAGCTTGAAAGTCGCTTCCTGCCTGCCCTCTCCTACCCCCAATGCTGCTGCCTCTCTATCAGAGGCAGAAGCACAGGAGGTGAGGGGTCAGGTGGCTCCGTGGGAGCTGGTGCTCTTGGGGGAGCCAGTTTTTAAGCTGGCTTTCCCCAAGCACTGGCTTCTACCTGCCTCCCCCCATCCAGTGCTGCTGCTTCTGATATAGAAGCAGCAAGGGGGAGGGGGTGAATATAGTTGTTAGAATTAACCAAGAAGACCAGGCTTATCAGTTAATCGTGTTAATTTAATACACGCTAACATCTCTAACAGAGCATGTAACTGTGAGCAAAGATGAACAAATTCTTCATGTTACTCATTTGGCTTTATGCATCTCCATCCTCTGTTCTTCATGTGTTTGTCTCTTTAAATAATAAGTCAAGGCAAGGGTTATATTTTTTCTGTTTATACAATAGTGTTTGAGGTCTTTCCGTACTACCATAGTACAGATATTTACTTCTCCCACTATTACAGATGGCTCTAACAGTTTTTACTTCCCTACTACAAATAATCTGAATATACATTATTGTATCTTTTCTTCAGGTAGTCAATAAATTCAGTACAGGCATAGTCTTCTTCCCTCTCTAGACTTGCACAGTCTCCCTTTACTTAATTTCTTCCTCCATTCTTTCCCTAGATTATTTGCTTGATGAACAGTTTATGCCTAGCTCACACTGGGCCAGAAGAGCATACAGGGCCAAATACTGTAGTGACACTCCCCATGGCAGGATTACAGTCATAGTCAAATATAAAGGCAGCTTTTAGCAGCTAAATATGAAATACTTTCTCATAAGGTGACTATCCGCCCCATTTTTACTGGGACCGCCCTGTATTTAAGCTGTCTCCCAGGCGTCCCTACTTTTTTTTTAAGGGGGCAAAATGTCCTGTGTTTGCATGCCCCCTGCTGGTCCTTTAATTCCCCGGTCAGCGCAGCTGCAGCAGCATCCTATTTGTGGCTGGCGGTAAAGCAGGCACTAGCATGTGGTGTGTGGAGTCAGGCAGGGAGCCAAGGTAGAAACTAGTTAGTAGCTTCCCTCTCTTTGCACCCTAAAGAAGGAGGGAAGTCTGCCAGCCTTTCAGGGACACAGGGCTGAAGCCCCAACCACTGACACGCCACCCCCAGGGCTGAAACCCCTTTCTCGAGCGCCCCAACCTCTGGCTGCAGCCCCGTTTCCAGGCGGCCCTTCCCGCGTGGCTGAAGCCTTTTGTTGCCGTAAGACTGAAACCCTATCTTGGGCGGCCCTCACCTGCCGTGGGGCTCAGCCCTGTTCCCAGCTGGCTCCCGCCTCCCACAGGGCTCAAGCCTTTTCCCCGCCGCGTGGCTCAGCCTCGTTCCTAAGCGGCCCCTAGCCACTGCGGGGTCCAGACTAATTCCCGGGCAGCTCCCCCCCGTCCTTTCTACTGTGGGGCTGAAGCCCTGAGTGCCGGTGTAACGACAGAAACACTAACTTCTCCAAATTTGCGACTTTGGGTGCACTGAGCATGCGCACCCGAACTGAGCAAACTCAGTAGCCTTCGCTGTAGCCGGAGTGTTTTCGACCACACTACCCAGTCCCTCTGAATTTGCAACCGAGGGACCAGGGCCAGGAGTCCCCCTCCCAAGGCAAAACACCAGCATCCCCTGAGTTCGTTATCCCTTGAGTCGTTATCAAGGAGGGAGCAAATTGTGAGTGTTTTCGACCACAATACCCAGTCCCTCTGAATTTGCAACCCATGGACCAGGAGCAAAAGGCCCCCTCCCAAGGCAAAATACCAGCATCCCCTGAGTCCGTTATCAAGGAGGGAGCAAATTGTTTTCGACTCCCAATACCCAGTCCCTCTGAATTTGCAACCCATGGACCAGGTAGCAAAGTCCTGAGCAGTAGCACCGACTTTCATGTATGCATGACAGAAACCGCAACGGTCGCAAAAACGGAGAGTTTCACTATTTGTTGCTGCACCGGCAGCCTCCCCAGATTGGTGTACCATACTGAGCATAGGGAAATATGGTCACCCTACTTTCTTATCATGGGTTTAAAAGGATCTTGAGGGGGGGATTGTCATTAGTATTACAGCGAGTCTATGAGCTGCAGTGTTCCTATCCAGGTAAAAATTCTGTTTTCTTTCTTTCTTTTCCTTAACAGGCAAAGACTGCAATCCAATCTCTAAGAGACAGGCACCAAAAAAGACCAGGAAATATAATAAGAGCTCTATTGGAACGATTTGATAAACATCAGAAAGATTATTAGAATGTTTGAATGTATTGAAACATTTACAAAATTGGGTGTAAAAGATCTCTAAAATTGCACATGTTACTGTAACTTGTGATTTCTTTTAAGAAACATTATCCTTAATTCTTCAATAATTATTGCTATGACTCACCTGGTGTGCTCTGGACATAAACAGTAAATTTCCTGTCCGCAGAAACAGGCTAAAAAAAGGCTTTTTTGATGCTGATTTCCCCATACAAAGTAGATCACTTCCCACTATAGTTTGTTTTCCCCCTTTCCTAAATGCTTGTCTACTCAGGGAGCCTTTCTCCATTAGCTCCACTCGTATATGCTCTATTTTGGAATAAAGGCCATCCTTTGTTCCAGAATAATTTGTATGCCACATGCTAAATAAATGTGCTAAGCAGGCTAACCTTTAGCAAGATAGTTTGAAACAGTACTTGGTTGGCTGGAACTCTTGTCATATTTCATTATTACTGTTGTAATGCCTTTTATTGTGATGTTGTAATTTATGTTGAAGAAAATTTTCCTTACTGTGAATTTCTAGTTTGTAATGTATTTGTCTTTGACTAAATGTGAAGGGTTAGAATTTAAGCAATGAAAAAAAATGTTTTATGCAGAAATCGCAAGAATCTTAACTACATACTCTTGTGTGTTTCCAATCAAAGGAAGCTGGGTACCTATATAATGACAGAAAATACATTAGACAGAAAATATACAATTATCTTCTTGGTCTATGAAGATTTCACCTAAACATGAAGGAACAACAACTACCCTTACACTGACCTGTCAAAATAGTTATTAAAACCAGACTTTTAATTTTAACATTAATTTTAAAAAGTTATCCACCAAAAAGATGACTGTCTTCTTATAGCTCAGTTCTGCATTCCTGTGTATCTACCCATGAGTGAAGGAGTTTGGGGTGGGAAAAAAGGAAGATCACTGACTCGCTGTTCATTTGTCATGCATTTAAGACAAAGAAAGTAGTTTACAGTGTTTCTTTCCAGTTTATCAAACTTAAATGTGCAAATCATTTATATCCTGCTTTTGTGCACAGAGAATCTAATTCTTGTCCATTAAAAAGTTTAAATATACTACAGAACATCAAACTGTTCCTAAAAAAAGCAAAATTATCTGAAAACATTTTGAAATAATTGTGTATTTGTTCCTTTTTGCTTCTTTGCCTTATATACAATTTTGAAGAGTTAATTTTACCAAAAACAGTTTGGATGTCTTGAAGAGGTTTTTTTGTTTGTTTGTTTTTTTGTTTATTTACCTTAGAAAGCTAATAAAATAGCAATTATGATTTTGCTGGAGAACTTTTTCAGAATATGAGATATATAGTGTGGAGGGGTACATGTGCCCTGGCTGGGACAAATCCAGGTTTGGCTGCCCATTACACTTCCCAGCAACAGTGAGAAATGCAGCAAATTTTGTACTTTTCCCTCACTCCTTGACAAAGAGAAATAGCCAGCAATGATCCGCCTCCCCCTGCCACCGTACTTAAAGGGTGCCTGGGGGGTAGGAGGCTTGGGATTGAGACAGTCCTGGACAGGAGATGGGAGGGTGCCCCCAGTAGCCCCTTTCACCTGCCTGGTGATTCTCTTTTCTGTATGGCTTTATCAGAAGCAATCCCATTCTAGGCACATCACATTTTCTTGGCGCAATAAAACCCTTACCTTGCTTTAAGTTATAACAGGAAACTGTATACCAAATTTGGTTGTTCTAGCTCTTGCCCTTTCAGGAAGAGGTCTTGAAAACACAGACACACACACACACACACTCTCTCTCTCTCTCTCTCTCTCTCTCATAGTAGATGCCCCTCCCTCGCTACCCAGTAAAGACAAGGCCTTAGAGATGTCAGAATAGGGCTAGCTCATGTGAGAATGGGAGTTAACTTCCCTAATTTTCCTTTCCTCCCACTCAGCTCAGTAACACATTCTATTCCTTAGTGGTTTCATTTCATCAGCTACAAGAAGTCTGTTTCTACCCAATTGTGAGCAATGAGGGAGAAACAAAGAGATAGCAGATACTTTACAGGGGCAGAACAATTATGAAAAAAATGGCCTGTGGATGAGTGACCATACCATCCCAAGACAGTTGAAAGTGAGATATTTTATGATCTATTTAGCCTGTGGTTTCTACCTTATTAGTATTGAACCTTGAGTTAGGCTTCACGCAGGGGCAACTGGTGGCTTAGACCAGAGAAGGCTCTGGCTTCCCAAACCACCAGCCTGGCCCCACCCACGCTCTACTCCTGCAACGCCTGCTGTAGGCATTCTTGGGGCAGAGTGTTGCCGTCCCTATCGCTTGCCCTCTCTGTGTTCTGGGCAGCTCGGGCCAAGCTGTTGCCTCCCTTCCCACTGCTCCTGGGGACGGGGAGGCTTGGGTCAGCTCGGGCCACAGCTTTCTCCTTTCCTGCTGCTCCCAGGGGCAGGAGGGTTAGCCCAGCTTAGACCACTTCCCTTCCCACTGCTCCGGGACCAGGGAGACTGGAGCAAGGTGGCCTCCTCTCTCCCTGCTACTCCCAGGGCTGGGGAGCATTGGGCTACACTGCCTCTTCCCTTCCCGCTGCTCTGGGGATGCTGGAGCAAGCACGCTCTTCCCTTCCCAGTGTGGGGGGGAGGGATGGGACACGCTTGGGCTATGTCTACACTGGCGTGATCTTGCACAAAAATTCTTTAGCGCAAGAGTTCTTGCGTTAAAATAGTTGCGCAAGAGAGCATCTACACTGGCATGTGCTGTTGCGCAAGATATGTGCTTTGAGCAAGAGCATCCTTGCCAGTGTAGACTCTCTCTTGCGCAAGAAAGCTCTGATGGCCATTTTAACCATAGGGCTTTCTTGTGCAAGAAATTCATGTTGCCTGTCTACACTGGCCTCTTGCACAAGAACAGTTGCGCAAAAGGGCTTATTCCTGAGTGGGAGTGTCAGAGTTCTGGCGCAAGAAGCCCTGATTTCATACATTAGAATGTCAGTTTACTTGCACAAGAACACGCGGCCAGTGTAGACAGGCAGCAAGTTTTTGCGCAAGAGCATGCCAGTGTAGACACAACCTTGGTGTGCTGCTCCTACTCCTCTGCTCAGTAGGGGCGGGGCAATAGGTGGGGCTTGGGGCCTGCCTCCCCCATTCCCAGCTGCAGGGACTGCCCATGACTTAGTGTCTGTTAGGAAAGTGACAACTACACACCACCTAAATCAGTAAGAGATTACATTAAGATGCATCTGTTTACCAGGGGCTCCCAGATGCATATGCTGCTGCCTGTCTATCGAAAGGCTATGTCTACACTCGAGGTTTCTTGTGTGAGAAATGTGCAAATTAGGCTAAGTGTGGAATATCCCCGAGCCTCATTTGCATACCTAATAAACCGCCATTTTTGCAGAAGAGGCTCTTGCACCAGAAGGAGCTGTCTACACTGCCCCTTCTTGCGTAAGAAAAACCCTGGTTTTTTTATATAAAATAATCAGCATAGCAGCATTGCGCAAGAAGGGGCAGTGTAGACAGCTTCTGGCGCAAGAGCCTCTTCGGCAAAAATGGCAGTTCATTAAGTATGCAAATGAGGCTCTGAGATATTCCACAATTAGCTTCATTTGCATATTCTCACGCAAGAAGCCTTGAGTGTAGCCATAGCCAAAGAATATGGTATGCTTGCCTCTGGATGCTGGCCTAGTCTGAGCAGACTAGTGCTGCTGTCACCCTGGGATTGTCATTGCAGTAAGTAGAAACTTAAAACAACAAATAGTCTAGTAGCACTTTAAAGACTAACAAAACATGTAGTGGGCACAGCCATTTCTTCAGATGACTGGAGTGTTGGAAGTCAGTGCCAAGGATGCAAAAGATGAGACAAGTTCAGCAGAGTGAAGTGGGAGCATGTCCTCATCCAACCCACTGAATCTGGGAAAGAGTTGTGCACCACTTAAACTGTTTAGGAAGGGTTTCAGATGGGGTAGCTGGGTTAGTCTATAACTGAAAAAAACTTAAAAAGCAACAAATAGTCTTGCAGCACCTTAGAAACTAACCAAACACATAGATGGTATCATGAGCTTTAGAGGGCACAACCCATTTCTTCAGATGAATGGCGTTCAGGGGACCAGTTTCCAAATAAATAGCAGAGAAAGAGAAGGGATGGGGGAAGGGGCAGAACACCATGAATATAAAGCGAGAAGACAAAGGAGCTACAATAGATGCAGAAAGCACGGAGAAACGTGTATGGCACAGCAACAGGCACAGAAGCAATGGGTTTGAAATGCACCGTGTACAAAAGGGCCACAGAGGAAAGCCGCCTCTGCCCTGCCCACTCCAAAAGCACTGGAGGAGACTCCAGTCCCAGAGCAGCGCGTTGCGTGGGCAGAGGAGTCACTGCGGAAGGGAGGCGGGAAGCCACGTGTAACGCGGGCAGGGAACAGCAACAAATAAAACAAGTCCGCCGAGACCGTCTCGGAGGGGCGGGAGCGGGTCAGGGACGCTGCCCCGGGGGCCAGCAGGACGCTCCGCACGTCACTTCGCGCGGGAAGCGCCGGGAACCCATTTCCCAGGGGGCCCGAGCGCAGGCAAGAGCCAGGGCGCGCCCTGCAGCGCGAGCTGCAAACGCCTGCGTCTCCGCCCGGACCCCTTTGGGTGCGACACCCCGAGCCCGCCGGGGCCACTTCCGGCCGAAGGAACGCGCGGCCCTCGCGCGCGCAGAGCTCCCCCTCGTGCCTTGCGCTCCCGCTGAGTGTCCCTTCGCGGCGCGTGCGGGATGCCGTGCGAGCCGCGCAGCCGCCTGGTGGCCGAGCTGCTGCTGCAGGCGGGCGAGGGGTCCCGCAGCATCCTGTGCCTCTGCTCGCGAGCCTTCGTGGAGTGAGTAGGGGTGGGCCCTCCGCGCCGGGGGGCAGCGCCCAGCCGCCAGCGGACCCCGCTGTGTGCCCCAAAGCAGGGCGGGGCCTGGACCCCTCCGGGGTGAGCGGCCCGCGGCCCGGCCAGGCGCGCTCAAAGCCCGGCCCGCTCTTTTCAGTTGCTGCCTGGGGGCGCGCTGGCAAAAGCGACCACGCGCGAGAGTGCGGGACTCAGTTGAGCTGAGTTGCATCGAGCAAAGAGCGGGTGTGAAAAATCAGGGCAGCGAGTGGGGGAACTGTCACCCCGATGAGACAAGCCCTGCCCGTCGGGACTGCCCCTTTGAAAACCGTTACCGCCTAGTCGATGTACAGCCGCCATAGGAATTACAGGTTGAGCCCCTCTCAACTGGGACTCCCTGGACCAGACCGCGGATGTTGCTGGACCAGAGAGTCCTGGTGGAGGGTCAGTGGCAGGAGCCGGGAACCCACTCAACCTGGCTGCGGGCAGGCCAGCGGCTGGGAGCCCTGCCATGGGAATCCGGCGGAGCCGGTGACAGGGTGGCTGGAATGCTAGCAGGCTCCGGCAGGGCGGTTAGGAGCCCTGTCAGTGGGGCTGGTGCTGCCCCGGTAGGGCTGGCAGGGTTGGAAATCCCGGCTGCTGGCAGGAGTCTCAGGAGCTGGACAGCTGTGGATGGGCTGGTGGGGCCAGGAGCACAGGGTGTGTAGGTTGGGCAGCAGTTTGCCATGGTGAAGCTGATAGCCCCAGTAGAGGACTATGGGCTGCTTTGCTAGGGCAACAGGGATGGTCTCATGTGGGGAGCCCAACAGGAGGACACGCCAGGAGCAGAGCCAGGCAGGAGGGCCGGTGGCAGGGTGGGCGGAAATGACGTTTCCTGGTCCAGCAAAATCTCTCCTTCAGGACCACTCAGATCACGAGGGTGCTGGACCAGGGAGGTCCCACCTGTACATTGTTTTTGCATGACCACACTATGCCCCTTGTGTTGGAAGTGCATGTCTTCACTAAAAGCGGTTGCATCTGTTTAACTGTAAATGTAGTTCAAGGGTGGGAAAACTTTCTATCCGGACACTGATCTACAGAAAAATATAAATTGTGGGCTATAGCCATGGGTGAGGGGTTCGGCTCGGGGTGGGGCCAAATATGAGAAGTTGAGGGGGCTAGGGCAAGGGATTGGGGTGTAGAAGGGTCTGAGGACTGCAGTTGAGGTCTGAGCTCTATGCTAAGGATGAGGGATTTGAGGTGTAGAAGCGGGCTTCAGGCCAGGGCCAGAGAGTTTGAAGTGTGGAAATAGGATCAGGGCTAGGGCAGGGGGTTGGTGTGCAGGTGCAGAGTCTGGAAGGGCATTAGGATGTGGGTGGGGGTTCCGACCTGCAGCAGGGCATTCAAGGTGTGGGCTTTGACCAGGCGGTGGTTATCTGAGGTAGTGTAGCAGGGCTAGGGCAGGTTTCCTGTCTACCATAGCCGCATTCTGCTTATGAAAGTGGCCACTGTGTCCAGCCCCTCAAGGGAGGAGCCAGGCAACTCTGCACAGTGTTCACCGGCCACAGGCGCCACCCTTCAGCTCCCATTGGCTGCTGTTCCTGGCCAATGAAAGCTGTGGAGCCAGCTTTGGGTGGAGGGGCAGCACACAGAGCTGAGCTTTCCTGATTTCCCATCTGTCTAGGTGCACAAGCACATACTGGGGCATCCGGCCCACCACGTGGAGATTTGCTGGCTGAAATTAAGTTGCGGCCTGGAAGCTTCCTAGCCAGATGCAGGGCATTGTGGGATGGCCTCTGAAGAGCAACAAGAGTCAATATAAGCAAAGCAATGTCTATACTGACACTTTGTCAACCTAGCAACAGCAACTTAAGTGCTATGCCTTTCACAGATACGGAGCGATGTAGTGAGCAAGGTACATCAGTGGAAGCTATATTTTAATATATACACTTAGGCTGTGTCTAGACTGGCAAGTTTTTCCGCAAAATCAGCCGCTTTTGCGCAAAAACTTGCCAGCTGTCTACACTGGCCGCTTGAATTTCCGCAAAAGCACTGACTTCCTAATGTATGAAATCAGTGCTTCTTGCAGAAATACTTTGCCCTTCCCGTTCGGGCAAAAGTCCCTTTTGCACAACACTTTTGCGCAAAAGGGCCAGTGTAGACAGCTGACATTTGTTTTGCGCAAAAAAGCCCTGATGGCTAAAACGGCGATCGGGGCTTTCTTGCGCAAAAGCGCGTCTAGACTGGCACGGACGCTTTTCCGCAAAAAGTGCTTTTGCGCAAAAGCGTCCCTGCCAATCTAGACGCTCTTTTGCGGAAATACTTTTAACGGAAAAACTTTTCCGTTAAAAGTATTTCCGCAAAATCATGCCAGTCTAGACGTAGCCTTAGAGTTAAATTCATGTAAGCTGCCTTACGTCAGCCTAACTCTAGTATAGACCAGGGACAAGTCTTTTTGGTTGCCCATAGGCTCAGCCTTAGTACGAATAAGTTATTTAACTGCATTATTTTAACTCAGAAAAATCTCTAAAAAGAAAATAATTTATTTAAAAATGAAAGAATGATTATTGTTGACTTTTTAGCCATGTTAGGTAGCATACAGATGTGAACAGTATTCAAGATTGAGCAGTTTCAAAGAAAAATAAAATGTAAGCAGCAATAAAATAAGCATATAACAATAATAAAAGGGAAAAAGTTATTTAATGCCAGTATACCATATAGGTAGCTGGTCAGCTCTGCAATATCTTGCTTTTTTTTATCTTGAGTGTCACCTTCAACAGCTTCGTGTACAATTTGTCCTTATCATTACATTCATTAGTATCTCCTTCTTTCCCTTTATCTAATGAATATTGAGTCAGCACTTCATCTGCATTTTGTTCTCCAGTCTTAAAATGTGATATGTGGTCTAAGGATGTTAAGAGGCAGTTAACTGGGTAATTGTGTAGTTTGTATTGACTACACAATTAGTTGATAAGGGAAGGAGCTACCCCCACTGTGGCTCTGCAGTTTAAATGTAGTAAGAGCCAAGCGTGCAGGCAGCCCAACTCCTACTACATTTAAACTGCAGAGCCATTGTGGGGGTAGCCCCTGGACCCGGTGCGAGCTGGGACTGAACCAGGCTTGCTCAGTCCCAGCTTGTGCAGGGTCCCGCAGCCCATGTGCATGGGACTGCTGCAGAGCAGCCTCCCCTGGCACCCGACACTGCTGCCTCTAAAGTGAATGATCTAGTTATTTATGTAGACTTGCTAACAGTCACCATGATGCAATCAAAAGGGTGGTCTGCTGTCTACATTGGGGCATTTGTGCTGGAAGATCTGACAATATTTGATTGTGCTTTTATGTGCATTTGTTTTTCAAGTGACTGCTCAGTTGACCGTCTTTCCTAATCTACTGTAAAGTGTGAGCAAGGCAGGATGATGCTAGTTATGAGCTTGGCATTGTGCTAAGAGCAGCATCGGGGTGACAAGGCCTACCCACTCAGCACTTTCTCAAGAGAAATCTGAGCCTGTGGGACCTGATGCTGTCATGAATGATCCTTGATCTGGCAAAGGCCATCCTGTGAACAGTTCATTGTAGGATTGTAGCATTAGATTTTCCCTCTGTATAGCTAGTGGGGGAAGCCCTTATTTTTCAGCAGCTGCATTTCCAATCAATCTTGTTCTTGCAAATTTGTTCTGTGACTGGTCAATGGTGTTGCCTTTTCGTGGTTGTTATGTTGGGTTTTTTGTTTCTTTTTAAGCCTCTCATGATGACGATGATGTGTTTTAATGTTTGGGTTTTTTTAATATGTTTTATAGGGATCGAAAATTATACAAATTAGGACTAAAGGGGTTTTATGGCAAAGAAGATTATGACAGTACAGGTAAAGTATGCCTGATAATTTAAGTTGCCAGGGTTGATTTTAGTTCAGGTGCTTAAATTAATTACTAATTATGTCATAAATATATAATGTGTGGCAATACGTGAATTTTGTACACCTGAGACTACATTAGTTATTCAGGATGCGGTAGTGCTGTATAGTTGCTAACCTATAATCATACACTAGTTTCTCATCAATTTCTCAATGCTTTTGTTTAAAGGATCTCACTTGTGTAAAGATAACAATTATTCTTGAAGTGTACATTATATTCTGACAACTGCTCTGCTCTGATTAACATTTTTAGCATTGTGATTTCATATTTTTAAATGCCTAAATCAGTGTTCTCTATGGAATTACATATGTCTGCATTTAGCAAACTTCACTAGTATGTAGTGCCTATGTTGGCAATCATTTTTGTATCTTTAAACATATTTTAATTATGTCAGTCTTTTTAATGGTGAATTGATAGCTAGCTGTATCGTTTTGAGCTGATTTAGTGACATTCTTGGTATGCCACGTTTTGTAAAATTGTAGGATCTATTATTAATCCACTTGTAAAGTTACTGACCATTTCCCATGGTTTAATGATGCATAGGTCTATACCAAAAGAAGTTCTGTGAAGCATTTACTTCCAGTCCTCTGTCCATTGCTTTTTAAATTTTTGGTCAGATACTATCAGGCATTATGTGTTTTATAAGTATTTGAACAGCTGGGACTTGATTTTCAAACTAGCTCTCTATTTTGCAAGCAAAAAATTGTGGCTGTAGTAGGGATGTTAAATTTAGATTAATTAACTAATCGAATAGTGGATGGGATTTCCATCGACTATTTCATTAGTCTATAAGGGCACCGTTGCCTTTGAACTGTAGTAAGAGCCTTACCGGCTACAGTTGAAAAGTGGAAGCCCTGCAAGGAGTACAGGGCTTCCTTTCGAAATGTACAAGAGCCCCAGTGGGGATCTTGCAGATTTCAAAAAGAAGCCGTGGGACCAGCGGGGAACCCCTTTGGCCAGTACTCCCTGTAGCACCATGGCCTTTGAAATATACAAGAGCCCTGGGGCAGAAGGTTATCAGATAATCGACTAGTCTCTCCCATCCCTAGGCTGTAGTGACTTGCACCACAGTTCTGTGTCCCTGCTCCATTCATGCTTTTTTTGGGAATTTATTTTGATTGCAGTTCGTTTCAGGGGCAAAAATTGTGCAGATAAATATTAAGGCCCTGTTATAATTAATTGAAATATTTACATTATTCAGAAGTTCAAGAATTCTTGTCTGCCTTTCTCAGCTGATATGTTTTTAAAAAAATCAACAAAAACCCATCCACCTTGCAGAAATGTAGTCATTTCAGGTGAAATGGCGATTCTTGGTTTTGCTGCAGCAATCAGCTAGTGAGAGATGGAGAAGGCCGTGTCTACTAAGCAGCTGTCAAGCATTACCATAGAATGTAACTGGGGAAAGTAGCTTGAGGTGCAGATCTGCTGATTCTGCCTCAGAAAGATTCAGAGCAGAGCCGGGTAGAATTGAAACCGAATTATGAAATTGTAAATTACTATAACCTGTTAATAGGAGAGGAGCAAACAGAGGAAGAGAAGGAAGAGAATCATCACTGCAACGTGACACAAAATTCAAACAACAATCATTCTTTGGGCCTGGAAGAGTATGAACTGGACTCAGAGGCTGAACTCATGAGGAGTATGGGGTTACCACTTCAGTTTGGAGGACTGTCAGCTCACAAGGAATTTGTGGTAAATTCCAGTTTATTATGCTTTTTCTGTGTCTGAGCTTTGCAAGTAAGTTGAACACTGTGTGTTGTGGTTCTCTGCACACGTGAAGCAGTTGGTTCAGACAGAGCAAGTTATTGGATTAGGAATTGATTAATTTCTTGAATGAACCAGATTTTGAATAAACTAATCAAAACACAATATTAAAAACAGTGGTACACAATATATGGGACACCAATGGTGACAAAGGTAACTTATTTCAAACCTAAATAGCTCACAAGTTTTATATTAATAATAGTACAAAGAAATTGAATGGGAAATCAATACATGCTACTTTTTATATATAGAACAGTGATAAAAGAGGTGCTTTATGAAGCCTATGTTAAAATAAAATATGGTATAAGAGCTGTGAAGGAAGTGACATCAGTGACAGATTAGTGTTTACTTTCTGTAACTGACTTCTTGAATCTCCAGCTTCTTCCTCTTGATGTGGCCACATACAATCTAAGAGCAGATTTGAGTTTAAGTAACTCATGTTTGACTTTCAGATTCATAATAGAAAAGTTTTGTTCTAAAATATAGGTACTTTCAAAGATACTTTTATGTATAACAACCCCGTTAGGTAACTCCGGACGTCTGTTATCCAGCAGGCATTAAGAAAAAATGAGTAAGAACTCCTTTGCAAAACTTGGATCACAGCGTTGTAAAGTGAGTTCTAGGTGAACTTTGATAGCAACTGAAAATGGATTTTCAATCTAACAACTTCAACACTCCTTGTTCTTTTGAAAATTTTCACCATTGACGCAAATGAATTGTGAAGCTCCTTTCCTTAGTACTACAAAGCCAAGTAATGCTGACTGTGTTTTAGAAGTAAGTTCGGGGATGTACCGGGTACAGAACAATGGTGCTGTTTAAGGGGTTTTTTAAAGCCCCTGGTCTTGGTAAGCTGTGCTTTGTGTAACATAAGCTTATTCTCTTTCTCTCTTACTGCCACATTATTAATTTTGTGGATTTAGCCAAAGATCCACTGTCAGACATTGGTAAAACTACTTCTTGATCTCTGTCAATGTCTTTTAAAAATGACTGCAGGCCAAATTTATTGCTCGTGTAAATATAATTACTACATCATGGTGAATGGAGTTGCATTTGTTTATACCAGTGATGAGTTTAATGCCATGTGACCATCTCGTTACCTTTGTTCTCCTGATAGTTGCTTCCCTGTCTCTTCTCCTTCACCATTAGATAGCTTTGTCAGGTTTACCTGGTATCTTGGGCAGCAACTAAAAGAGCTATTTGCTGTGGCAGGAATTCATTTCTTCTGCGGCTCCTCTCCAAAAGCCCCCTTGGTATATGTTCTACCAGTGATCTCATGAGTAGAGCCCTGCAAATCCATGGATGTGGACATGAATATCTACAGCTCATTTTTGCAGATAGGGATGCAGAAATAAATTTTGAATCTAGAACCCTGCAAATTTGCGGATATGGATGCAAATACAAATTTTCTATCTACACAGGGCTCTACTGTTGAGTAAGGGATGATTTTTGTCATGGATGCTTTTACTAAAAGTCATAGGCAAGTCACAGGCAATAAACAAAAATTCATAGAAGCTATGACCTATTCCTGACTTTTGCTAAAAATATCCATGACAAATGGGGAGGGAAGAGGGTGCAGTCATGCAGTCACATTGAAAGGCAGGGAGCTGCAGTCCCTGCCAGCGACTGGGAGCTGGGAGGGACTCTGACCTCAGGGCTAGGAAATAGGGGGGAATCCCCCCCTGCCCTGCAGAGCTTGGAGCTCAAGGGACCCCCACTGCCTGCAACGACTGGGAACTGTGGAATCCCTCTCTGGGTCTGGCCTGTTCCAGGGCCCCAATGTCATGGAGGTTGTGGAAAGTCATGGAATCTGTGTCTTCCATGACATACTCGTATCTGGACTTACGATGAAATAATACTTGCATTATGCTTCTGAATAACAAGTGGAGAGCGGAAGCAGGGATGTCCTGAAGACAGAGCAAGGAGGAAAGAATAAATTCTTCCTTGCAAATTACTTGGTTCTGGGAAATTTTTAAAAACACATTTTATTTCTCTTTATTTTTTAGGCATCAGAAAATTCCAGAAAAAGGAATAGCATAATGAAGAAGAAAAAGAAAAAAAAGTTGCATCAAAAGCACTTGAATGAGATCATGCGGGAAACCTGGAAAGAAGATTTTGAAGACCAAGCCGAGTCTTTTTCAGATGATTCAGCTATAGTTACAGAACAAACAGAGGAGAAAAAAACATTGCAGCTTTTGAAAGAGGACAACTGTGAAAATAGAGATTGCAATATTAATGATGCTTTGCCTAATGAACTGCAAGAGAAATGGGAAAAATACTGGAATGAGTACGGAGAAGGTCTTCTGTGGCAAAGTTGGCTGGAAAAGCACATAGAAGTAGAATTGTCTGAGAGTGCACCTACATCTGAGCCCTGGAACTCTCCTGACACCAAGGAAATGTGGGAACAGCATTATAATGAACTATACTGGTATTACTGGGAACTATTTCAGTACTGGGCAAGTCAAGGGTGGACTGTTGACAGCTCTCATAACGATGGCACAGAAATCAATGCATTTAAATTAGAAATGGATCTACCAGGAAAAGTAGACAGCAGTACAGATGCTGTCTCTGGTCAAGTGCTGGACTCACAACTGTCTTCTGTTCCTCTCTCCAACACCAGTAGTAAAGAAAACCCAGCATCACATGATGAGCACCATAATGAAATCCTCGTTGGGATTAGTAACCTAAATCTGGATTTGGAGGAAGTGGAGAAGAGCAAATTAGCCCTAACAATACTTTATGATAGCCATCAAAATCTGAATTCGACTTGTACTAAAAGGCAGTGTCCTAGTGTTTCCAGCCAGAAAGAATCATGTGATGGAGGAACCAGAAAAAGTGCATCTTCTGAAACTATAAGTGTTACCCAGTCAGGTCAGTATAGGATTAGCTAAGATTGATTCTGGTAATATTCCCCCAGATGATTCTGTATTGCACAAGAACTGAGTCTTTGTTACTCAGTTTAAGTCTGGGGATCAAATGTTTTGTAGAATGATTAACAACTTAATTCTGTTTTATTCTAACTCCAAGCCTCATCTCTCTCCTTTTAGACCTTATTATTGAACATCGTCTTTGGATAAAGGTGTTTTTATGGAATATCTGGGATAACAGATAACAGTCTACACTGCACCGTTATTCCAAAATAATGGCCGTTATTCTGGAAAAACAATATGAGCGTCCACACAGCAAATGCATTATTTCAAAAGAAAATTGAAATAACGGAGGGCTTTTACTGACATTGGTAAACCTCATTCAGTGAGGAATAATGCCTCTTCTGAAAAAGCTATTTCAGAAGAGGGTGTGTGTGGATGCTTCACTGCTGCTATGTTGAAATAACTTGGAATGGCCCTGGTGAGGAGCTATTCCTTCCCAGTGCCTCCTGGGGCTCTAAATCGATATAGGCTTCCCTGTAGTGTGGACGCTCTCAAAATTAGTCCCAGGCAGTCTCCCCTAATGTGGAAGCACTATTTTGAAATATGCTATTCTAGAAGATATCTTCTGGAATAGCTTATTCTGAAATAAGCTTGCAGTGTAGATGTACCCTCAGTGCTGCTTCTTTTTAAGTCTTTCTGCTATCCAGGTGATATACTATTGTATAAAACACAGCCCAGTTGGCTTCCTACTATATACCTAACTCAGTAGGTTTAAATAAATAGAACAGAAATTAATACTTTGGGCCTGTAGAAGATCAAATCTCAAGGAATGTCCTTATAAACATGAGTTTGAGGGGTGGCCGAGTTTGTCTATAACTGGAAAAACTTAAAAAACAATGAATAGTCTAGCAGCACCTTAAGAGACTTAACAAAACGTGTAGATGGTGTCATGCGCTTTTGTGGGCACAACCCACTTCTTCAGATGAATGGAGTTATTAAACGTCCAGTTTCTAAATAGGGGATGAGGGGGAAGAGAAGGAAAAAGAAGGGGGGAAAAAGGGAGGAAAGAAATGGTCAATTAGAGTGTCCATGCTACATGAAGCTGACAGAGAAGTTGCAAATTGTTCTTAAGTACCCATTGTTTGGTTTTTTATGTCATTAGAATGTGTAATATAGTAGGCCATCCAGCCAATGTCTTTATTCATACCTTTGTGATAGGTATCAAACCTGTAAATTAAGTTCTAAGGCTTTCCTGTGGAATTGGCTTGTGGAATTGGCCTGTGTATTAAACAGGGGTGGCTGCTCACTGACCCCAAGGGGGAAGACCCCCTCTCCGAGCCCGATGGGCTGAGCCGGGTCCTGACCCTTTAACTCCACAAAGGCCAAGGAGCGGGGCAGGGAGCATTAAAGCCCAGCCCAGCCCAGCCCAGCCCAGGAGCTCAGTAAGGGCTCAGCCACTGGAGGAAGCAGAAACCTGCCCTGAGCTGTCCCTCTAGCAGGGCCCTGAGAACCTTGGAGAGGCAGAGGACTGGCCCGGACCACTGGGCCTCTGCTCCAAAGGAGACCTTCTTTACCCTACCCGAGGACTCAGATGGCGATGATCCCAGAAGCCCATGGTGATCCAGGTAGATACTAGGGGGGAGTTAGGAAGTGGCTCAGGGGAAGCCAACAACTGTCAGGCAGACCTTATAACACTTTAGAGTGTGTCAGCATGTTGCGTACCTCATCCCAACTGACCCCAGTGGCAGCCAGGACTGCCACTGCTAGGGCCCTGGGCTAGGACACGGTGGAGTAGGAAGGGCCTGTGTCCTCCTCCCCCCCCCCCCCCCCCCCCCCCCGGGCCCCCACATACGGGGGCCAGCTCTCCCCCCTCCCCACTTGTGCCGGGGAAATTGCGTTTGTTTGACTGCCTCACCCTGAAGTAGATCCTGGACTGTACTAACTTTGGGACTGTGTTTGTTTTGCTGCCCTGCCATGAGCTAGGGCTGGGCCTTACTAACTGTAGGACGGTGTTTGCTTTGCTGCCCTGCCCTGAACCAAGGCTGGGCCCTTGCTGACTGTGGGACTAGGTTTGTGTTGCTGGCCGCCCTGTACTCAGGGACCAGGGTTTGAAGGAAGCTGCTGGACCTCTATGTACAGGCCTGAGCACAGGTCAGGGGCCCAGGACTAAGCCATTCAGCTTACTGCCCAAAACAATATGGTGACTTTGAGATCCACTAATGAGTGCCTGGGTGAGTTAAAATGTTCCCCAACAGGTTTCTGTGTGTTGCCTTTTCAGATATCTGATTTGTGTCCATTAATTCTTTCACGTAGCGACTGTCCAGTTTGGCCAGTATACATGGCAAAAGGACATTGCTGGCATATGATGGCATAAATAACATTAGTGGATGTGCAGTTAAATGAGCCTCTGATGTAGTGGTTTATGTGATTAGATCAGGCGATGATATTGCTGGTGTATACGTGTTGTGACAGAGCAGGGGTGACACAGCAGGTTCAAGAGCTTGATGGAAGGGG
>CM057846.1:59050759-59071134 GCA_030068395.1 Apalone spinifera | reverse complement strand
TACCTGGAGAACTTCCTCTCCAAACTCCCTGTTAGCAGTGCCTGTTCGCAAGCACTGGGTCGCTGAGTCCGGTGAGCGAGAGTCTTTAGTAGTGAATGATTCAATTAAAACAGAAATGTCTGATCTGTCAGAGTTTGGGTTCTTGGATATGTGGTAATACTAAAATTTCTTTTAGTAATTTTTTCTAGAAAAAAAATCTAGTATTTTGAGACTTTTTTTCATTTGACATTTACTATAGTCAAAAGACATAGAACTGTTGAGGCTTTCATGTACATTCTGTTATTCCTGTGATTGTAGCTTTACTCATTTTAACATAAGATTGATATTATGAAGTTCTTCTGTGTAATCCGTTTTGATTTCTGATTTAAATAGAAAGCATAATTCAGTTGTTTAGACATGTTTATTAAATTTCTCCCTGATTTGGTTAACAATTATTAATTATGCAATCTCAATTATATTGCCATCTGCTGAAAAGAATGGTATGTCTGCTGAGATTCACTCCTTTGCCAGTAAAGCATCAGCCTTACAGATAAGTCAGGGATGTTAAGTACAGGAATCAATCAGCCAAAGTAATAGGAGCAGAGAGACTCGACATTGGGGAGCAGGAGGATGTGACACTGTGGCGACTGTGCATATCAGGGATGCTTGTCAGTGGACGGCATGCCAACTGGAAATTCACCTCAAATACCTAATGACACGCTGAACTTTCATTCTCTGCCCTGCCAGTCCAAACCCACCTCGAGACACTTCATCAGTATTCCCCTTTTTCTCTTAATACAGTAATAGCTTGTGGCCTAGGTATATCTGTACTGGGAGTTTGTTATGGAAGCATTACAGCCTGCGTAAAAGCTTTGGGAAGCTCCTGGTGTTTTTTGGTTGTTTTTTTTTAAGTCACCAACCTGCAGAATCCTGCAAATGAACTATATGGACTGAGGAAGTGGGTCTGGCCCACGAAAGCTCATCATCTAATAAACCATCTTGTTAGTCTTTAAAGTGCTACATAGTCCTGTATTTTATATGGAATCCAGCAGTGTTGCTTATTGAGGGTGTTGTTGTAACTGTTGCCATATATCTACCAATATGCTACACTCATCCTCTTGAAATCAGATATTTCTGTAACGAAGATAACTTGGTGTTTTCAGTTGTAGGTGAACCAAATACCCAAAAGAAGAAAAACAAGAAGAAGAAGAAAAAGAACAGACCGGCCCCACCATCTTTACCTATTGAGATTGCATCTGATCCTGAGCTGGCCAAATACTGGGCACAGCGTTACAGACTGTTCTCTCGGTTTGATGAGGGGATTAAATTAGATAGAGGTATGTTATTAACTGCAGCATGTAAACGTTGCAGTGAAAAGGTATTTAAACCTACATTCGCGTCATCTGATAAGAAACAACAAAGCAGAAGTGAATGCTAATTACATCATTGTGACATGTAGGAATAAATTTACAGTGAGCTGGTGCAGATCGTCATAGCTCATTGGTTTCAGTGGAGCTGTGTTGATCTCTGCTTAGGATCTGCTACATATGTCAGACATGATCTTTGAAAATTGTGCTGCCTGTAATTATGCCATATTTTATTTGGTTAATTTATGTCAGCAGTAGACTTCAAAAATCAGATGGCAAAAGGTGTAATCTGTATATGGCCAAATAAACTTTACAGTGTTGAAACATGATGATTACATGTTGAGTTTGCATATTAAATGTTCTAAATTTAGTCACTTGTTATGCAGATCTCTGTAAAGATGTGTTATGAGTTTTCCAAGAGGAAAGTCATACATTCTTAGAAAGACTAGTGATTGTGTAACAACTTCTTGTCGGGTTTTTTTATCATTTTATTTCAAGCAACTCCCTTGAATAGACAATGAAAGCTTTGTTATCTGGCATGTTGGAGGAATGGGAGGTGTCAGTCAAATATTTAAAGTTCTGCATCAATACAAAATTTGTATTTGCATCCATAGCCACAAAAATGAGCTGCATATTTCCATGGGTGTGTGTGCCCACGGGTATAAAGTGGGTACCCACAGATTTGCAGGATTCTACAAATATTCTGGTTAAGTAAGAGATAACTAGAATAAGTGTGGAAGTGATGAGGGCTCTGGCTGGAGGTGTGGACTGCTGGGTGGGGCATGGGAGTGGGCATGATCACCCCAGCTTCTCTGCCCACGGCTTCCCCAAGTTAGCCGTTGCTGAAATTGACCAGCGGCTGACTTGGGGAAGCCAGGGGCAGAGCAGCTCCAATTGTCCGGCTGGCCGGAGAACTTCCGGGTTCCAGTTGGTACCGGACTATCCGGAGTGCCGGACCACTGGATGCTGAACAATTGGAGTTTTACTGTACATGAGTAGGCTGACTTCAGTGGGACTTCTGGACTTAAAAGTAAACTTCTGTATGGAATTAGAATTCCAAATCTTACTAGGATCAAGCTCATGATTTCCTATAAAATGCATAGTGCCATAGTTCCTGGGCTTTATTTAATGTTCAGCCTCTGTTTAGTTCTTTTTTGAATGACAGATTTTTGGAAACAATTGACAGATTTTCTCTCCGTCCCTTCCCACATTCCCTCCTTCAGAGGGCTGGTTTTCTGTTACACCTGAGAAGATTGCGGAGCATATTGCAAGCCGTGTCAGGCAGTCCTTCAGCTGTGATATAATAGTGGATGCTTTCTGTGGAGTTGGCGGAAATGCTATTCAGTTTGCCTTGGCATCAAAAAGAGGTAATTATCTGTTTATACATATTGATTTCCCCGCCTCACATCCCATCCTCTCTGCCAGTAGTATTGATACAGGCTTTCTATACTGATGTGATCTACCTTATTATATTCTACTGCAGTATATACTATTCATGATCTTTTTACTGCAGCATAGTCAAAATCTCAACCTTTTTATTTATATGTTTGAAAAAATAGGGCTGCTCTTCTGCCATGCATATTTCAATGAGTTTATTTAAGATGATCACTTATTTTATTATTCAAAAGTTATTTTATTTATCATATGTTGTAGTAAAATAGCAAATCTGTATAATGGGCATATCCCAATCTCCAATAGACTCCCATAGCCTTGTAGGAATTGGGCTGAGATAATTTAATATAAAAATAAATATCAGGGCTATAGTTCTGATTAAAATGAATAATACAAATTAAGACCCACCATTTTTAACATCAATGAAGCTGCCACAAAATTTTCCAGTCTCCTACATCAGAGTGGCGCAGAATCTAGAGAACTTGCTGCAAAAGGTAGATTTAGTTTGTAACAGACTTCCTGTGGCCATATCTGTGATAAACTAACATGCATCATTGACCGGTTCTGAGAAAAGTGTCATCTAGTCTCCCCTAGCAAAAAAAGAGATGAAAAGAATAGGGATGTAAGCGACTAATCAACTAGTCACTATTCGATAAGCAACGGCTTATTGGATAGTCGACATACTAGTTGCTCTCCCTGCTGCCTCTATCAGAGGCAACAAGGGGTGGGGAAGAGGAGAGGGTTCTGCAGGGAGCAGGCTTAAATGCCAGTTCCCTCCAGCTCAGTTGGAGGAGGCAGTGACGGAGCGGCAGCATTCCATCTTTGAAATGTACAACAGTCCCCACTGGCCCCAAGCGGCATTTCAATCTTAGAAATGCACAAGAGCCCTACTGGAGCTCTTGCTACATTTCACAGCAGAAGTGCCCTCATCAACTAATCAAATAGCTGATGGAAATTCCATCAGCTATTTGATTAGTTGATTAATCTAATTTTAACATCCCTAGAAAAGAAATTGTGTAGAAAATCTTCTTCACTCCAACAAGATGATTAAAAACCCAGTGAACAAGAGATGTTCTCAAGAAATAATTTAGCAGGATTAATAATCCCACGGTCCCCAAGAATCTTTTTTTTATTATTTGTCAGTCTTGGACTGATTCTGATGAGGCACAGAAAGTTAAGTTAACAGCAGTATTAGTGTCCGGAGAGCAGCTTACAGCTTCTTGTTTCCTTGACAACCATGCAGTATACAGTTGTATGCCATGCATAAGCATATTACATATGAAGTATAAAATATGGCCAATAATAGGAGCACATGCTGGTACAGCTGTGCCCATTGCTGAAAAATAATGTTAATCTAAAATTAGCTTATTGTTGCATTGATGATTTATTGCATTGATGATTTATTGCTACTGCGTTGAGTGAAAGCAACTTCAGTGAAAACATAAAATATTCAGTATTCCTCTTCAGGGAATCTCTCACTAAACATTCATGGGTGAAAAGCAGATTCATATTCTACTGCTGAATATTTTGTGGGGAAGGCAGGTGATAATGTGGTCTATGCTAAATTTGGCAGTTCAGGTTCAGGTATTTCCATAACACTTCTTTTAATCTAAATTCAGTTTTGTTCTTTATATTTTGAGATTGATTTTTGTGTAAATGCTTCTGTTGTGTCATAAGAGCTCTCATGCTGTGTTAGGTGTACCTAGTTTCAGTTTAGTTTTCAGAAGAGTTATTGATTAGTGTTCTTTCTTGTAGCCCGTCTTTCATTTATTCTTGGGGTGAGATCATCTGCCAGCTAAGTAATTTGAGCTGCATAGCTTAGAGGGTTCTGCTTGTGCCTAAGATAGAAGTCTTTGCCCTCCCAAAATGTGTGCTACATAACCAGACCTCCAGCCCAGTGTGTGTTGGTGGATCAACACGGTTGTAGATGCATGGTCTCAGATACCCCAGCTGAGCAATGCACAGAGAGCAATTGCAGAATTGTGCTTTGTAGCATGCAGAGTATGTACAATCACATCCCAAATCTCACCTGCTTTCCTACCTTCATGAACTGTGAAATTGTGCTGATTCTGTGGCATCTGGGAACCTCTGCTTTGCAGTGTCCAGCAGTAAGAGGACATATAATTTGCTGTGCTTAAGCAACAAGATTGAGATAATTGGCTATTGGTATATGACAAAAAGGATACATATTTGTAGGTATGCATATTGGTATATTACAAAAAGGTATACATATTTATAGAAGTCCCTATTGGGAACATACAATTAGTGGCTTTATAAATGTATTCTGTACCTGACAACTACAATGTAGCACCTTAACCAAAGGAACATCTTGTTTTGGCAAGCAATAGTGACATCTGCCCATTGGATTTGTCAGCTTATATGTTTCATAGTGTTAATTCTTTTTCCTTATTTTCAGTGATTGCGATTGATATTGACCCTGTTAAGATCAGTCTTGCCCGCAATAATGCAGAAGTGTATGGAGTAGCTGATCAGATAGACTTCATATGTGGAGACTTCATGATGCTGGCTTCTCATATAAAAGCAGATGTTGTGTTCCTCAGCCCTCCTTGGGGAGGGCCTGATTATGCCACAGCAGAAATCTTCGATGTTAGAACAATGATATCACCTGATGGATATCCTTTCAAAGTCATATGAGAGCTACTGCTATGAACATACATTAACAAGAGCTTAACTTCTTTTGGCAGGATAAAATAATGCATGATTCTTTGGCTCTGTCCTGTTCTATTGATATCTTAGGTTCTTTTTAACTTGATTTGGAATTGCAGATGCACATCACTTTTGAATATTAGGCCTTGTGTGTGTGAAGTTGGATACCTAAAATCTGAGATGCTAAGAATTAGTGAACACTTACAAAAGTTGGCCCTTGGTGATAGAGCAGGGGTTAATATTCAGGAGCACCTACTATCAAGACCATTGTGCAGTAGATTTAGATAGTGTATCTCTAAAAATGATCAAAAAACAATTGTTGCTATCATAATTTTTTTTGAGAAAAAAACGTCAGAAGAATATATATTGGTTTGAAAATGCAATCTTGCGGGTTGGGATTTTTCATATGTGCTGTCTATTTTCTTTCTTGAGGCCATGATCTTGTGTGACATGATCATCTTCACATTAATCAGTTGCGATGTTGCAGCCAGAGGATTATAGGACAGGTTTTTTCCTCCTTTATTAACAGAGGATTTAGCCTATGAATTCAAGAGAGAAGTAAGTAGCAGGATCATATGAGGACTCCTACACAACTTTTGCCTTTTCCATGCAAATGTACTTAATTATTACACATTTAAAAAACTGAAGGGGGGAGACTATGCAAAGCTGTCTGCAAAGCAGTCTTCTATTTCAGAAAATCAATGAGGCTGTGATAGGTCTTTAAATCAGTGTATCACAGTTAATGGTACGTGTCATGTTGATAATAAAGATATTAGTATTTTGCTTTATTTTGATATCAGGCTGAGACTTGAAGTTGGAGCTGATAAATTGTATGTAGCTTTTTGATAAATGAAAACTTTTTTTTTCATGTGGCCAGTAATATAAAAAGCATGTGATAAGACCTAGGTTTCTACTAATCAGCTTTCTAAATCATCGCTTTAAGAAATCCAGACAAATAAGAGTGTCCTAATTATGTACCTGCACACTTATTAGGAAATATGAGTTGTATCAGATTTCTTTTAAAAACAGGCAATAATTAATTACATATAAATAACTTATTTATTTTGTTCAAAAGTGACAAAATTACCTGTTTTAAACGTGTAAAACAGACAAACGATGTTAAAAGCTAGAATTTCTACTAGCATTTTTCCCATTTATTAATTATTTATAAAACATTCATCTAGTGCTCTTGAATGTGTTTCCAGTGCATTAAAATATATGTCAAAATATAAATGATGTAACCAGAAAAACTTTCCCTAACTCAAAACAATTACCTACAAAAACACATGGGCTGTGTGTGAGGGTCAGTTACCTTTTTTTTCTTATAAATTTATGAAAAGTATATCCTGTTTACTTAATTTTTTTTCCAAAATGTCTAAAACATAGGAGACTGGTTTCCTAAGAGACACTATCAATAGCACAAAATAATTTCATTGTTATGGAAGTTTAATCCTGTCTGACTTAATGGATCATTTCTATATTGATGTTTTTAGCCTCCTGGTGGCCTATGAATGTGTTTGTATAGCTTTCAATTAATCTTTTATATATGTGTGATTTATAAGAAAGATCAAGCCAGAATATGGGATACTAAACAGCCAGCAAATGAAAAATGTGTGACAGTTGTAACAGATACTAATTTCCTTTTAAGAAACGTTATTAGTGAATTTCTGACACATGAAACACTTCATAACATCAGGACAAATTTATGGAATGTGAAGACTTTATCAATTTTGGTAGTGGCAGGTCTGATGTTTCAAAATAATAACTAATGCATAGCACCAACATATTTAATTAGAAGAGTGTAATATCTCTGATCACTAGATTGGGGCTGTTCTAACATAGCAAATAAACCCATGTCAAGCTTTTTATTTCCCTTTACTGGTCTCTAAATTTGAAATTTTCAAGCTGTCCCAGAAGATCACAAACAACATTGTGTATTTCTTGCCACGCAATGCTGACATTGACCAGGTAAGTTATCGTTCAGAAGCAGCTTTGCTAATGTAAATTGAAAATTGACAGTTTGTTTTTCTCTACAGCATTCTAGAACAATAGTACATTACTCTGTTTTGTGTGCCCCTCTTTTCCAAATTCCTATAGACTTCTGGCAGGGTTTGTAACTGATATTTCTTTATATAAATCAAACCAGTTTTATCATGTATCTTTAACCAGTACTGGACTTGAGAAGAGTTGTTGCATAACAAAATGCTCAGTATTCAGATTTTCAGTACATAAAGAAAGCTGAAGAAAACTGTTCTGCATCCTGGAATATTAACTTATGTAGCATCTTAGGTAGTGTGCAAAATAACCATGTTTTGGGCTCTAGAATATCAGTATGCTGCTAGAAGTTACCTATACAATTACTTTTTCACATACAAGCAGCTGCCTTTTTAAATCCTTTGCACATTCTTTGTCCCAAACACAAGTTCTCAGCAAATAGGCATGAAAAAGTATTTAGAGTCCCCTATTGATAGACCTGTCCCTACATGACCTATTGACTTATAGGCTATGTCTACACTTGCACAGTTTTTGTAGTATCATTTTCACTGGTGATAGAGAACCAGCAAAAGAAAAGCATTGGTTTGTGTATTCAAAGTCACAGGTGTCAGAGAGTGTTTACATCCTGAGGACAGCTATCCCACAGTGCAGCTCTCATAGGAAGGGGAGCGTGATCACAGGGCATCTTGGGTCCCTGCACAACCCCTTTGTTCAAACACCAATCAGCTCCAGTAGCTTAGCATTGCTGAAAGCTGGAGATTGGTTGCTCTGTGGAGCAAGCATTGTCACCTGGCCAAATTATAAGTGAACATTTGCCAAGAAAACAGGAAAGGGTTTCATAGTTCCCAGCCCTTTAAAGGGGAGTGGCAGACATCAGTTTATCTGGCATTAGAGCAGCAAAGCTGCTGGATAGAGTAGTCATCTAGGCACTGTGGGATATCCTGTGGTGGCTAAAAGCTGTGTAAACAGCTTCACTTGCACATCACCACAAAAGCATCCCCGCTAAGAGCTGTGCCCCTCTCATGGAGGTGGTTTCATGGCAAAAAGTCATTGGCAAGTGTAGATGGGCCTTTTTGTGCTTTAAATGGCAAGTATAGACATGCCAGTGGGCATAGCATGTGGCTTTTGTCAATGGATTCGTTGTACAGCCGATTACCCTTGATGGGACATCAAACAGGCTAGATAGTGCTGATGCCAGTCTGCAGGGGGAAGGGAAATCCAGAAACACAGGTTTGAGATGCAGCTGTATTACATGATTTATAACTCACAGTACAAAGTGATACATACATATAAACAAGATTATTGTACTTAGCAAAGCATAACTTTGCCATTGATACCTTACATGTAATATTCATTATAATTTTTTAATATTGGTATCAATGATATTATAAATGGTCACCTGTATTCCATACAGTGTCACAGTAAGTACTAATGCAGAAGGATTTTTCCTGAAAAACTATGCCCTACCAGTTTGTAAACAGTAGGGCTTTTTAGAATGTTTTGTTCAGAATATTTACAGGAACTTTCGAAAAAGCCTTCCCTTTTTGAAAGAACTGCGTCTAGACTGCAGTTTTACTTTCGAAATAGCACTTTTTTGAAAGAGCGCCATTACGTGATTATGCAAATGAAGTGCGGGAAATTCAAATCCCAGCTTCATTTGCAATTTCGTAGTGCCTAATTTACATCCCTCTGTTGAAAGAGGGATGTAATCTAGCCGTACCCCTGGATAAAGTGCAATTTTATTAGTGTTGCTCGTCAATTCTTTCTTCAAACTCTAGAGGGAGCAGCAGTATCAATAAAACCTTGAAAAATGAAATTAAGAACATTCACAAGAGACTTTTGGGGTTTTTTAATCCTATCACATTTATCTGCCTACGATTATGATTTTTTGTTACAAGAATTATTTTTGCATAAATTTAATTTTAGGTCAAATTGGAGATTAACAGCTCCAGTAAAATATGAAAGACTTGTGGTTTTTTTTAAAGATTCTTTCTATTTATTCTAAATATAATTTAATTATTTCCTTGCTTTTTAAGTACTCTTTGTATGTGTGTCATACTGCATGGTTTTAAATTTCCTTGTATCAGGGTTTTAGTCACAGAGTATATTTTCTCTAACAAGACAAAAACCAGCATTTTCAAAGTATCAAAACTAGCAATCAAACAATTTAATAAGGCTTGGATTGACAAAACTTTAATTGACTACTGGTTTTACATTTACATACCATAACACAAAATTATACTTGGAAAACCTCCTCCGTGGAAAAAAGTTTTACTTAGTCACCGCTTTGAAGAGACTTCCTTGTTCCCTTTAGAGTATTTGTTTTGTTTGTTTTACAGTTTCCAAAAATCAAGCACAGTGGAAACAGTTAAATACAGATAGTTGAAGAACCCCACTGACTTCACCTGGTGACGTGTTCACTTACAGTGATTTTTCAAACAAAGTAGTAAAACCATTTGGATCAGAATTTGTCCCTAAGGTAGAAGTGATGGCCCTTGTTATCGCTTGGTTTTTCTTTAGGGAGTTTGCCACTCTCTTGAAATGTTGCACCTTTTATACTTAATGAGAGAGAGCGCATAGATGTGAAATGGCTGCTGTGCATATTGATCCATTTTCCCTTCTCTCAAACTGTTAATACCTTTGCTAAGAGTATGTGACCTAGGCTGAAGGAGATGTTCATTCTAATATACTCATATTTGATCTGAAACTTATCATAACTAGGAGAACTTATCATAACTAGATCCTATCATGACACATTCATGAGGTTTCTGTCCAGTGTTATTTTGAACTACACAAAAAAACTACATCTATTCTATCATTGAATGGTAAAAATAAAATTGGTTTTGTGGAGTGGCCCAACTAATATGATGACCGAAAGCAGGGATGGGGAACCTTTTTTGGGTTGAGGGGGCCATTGACCCACAAAAAAAATCAGACGATGACCACACACAAATGAGAAACATCCCTCCCCCTCCAAAAAAAGAACCCCACCAACCCTCACTGATGTACTCCTCTGAAAGCAGGAGTTATTTCAAAGTAACCAGCTCCTTACTTTGAAATAACCGGCGTGCAGTGTGGATACTCTTCTTGTTATTTCAAAATAACTCCCTAGTATAGACCAGGGCTAAGAGGAGAGGAAAGAATTCCCTTCTCTAAGGAGTGCCTTCATTCCTAGATCAGCTAGCCCTGTTCTCCAGCCTTCCGTAACCATTCCGTCCTGGCTTTTACCAAGTTGTTACGGTCCAATTAGTTCCTTATCTCCCTAGCCAATTGTGATTAGCTACTTATTTATTCAATGATTACGGGGGAAGCCAATTGAGAATATAGTGATCAGAGTGCTGACACACCTGCCAGCTCTCAGCTTGCTGTCACACTATCAGGTCAGTCTTATCTGCCTTGGAATGCAGTGGTTCAAATAATGCAGTGTCTACACTAACACTGTGTCAATCAAAGTAGATTGACCATGACTCTTTGTAGCACAAGGTGTTTTCACTGCAACTGTGTAATGAGATGTGTGGGTCAGCCAGGGACACACTTTTTTTATGTAAACACATGCATAAATAGGTGACTCAAGGCGACTTGCATCAACTTAATTTTGTAGTGCAGAACAGGCCCAGATCTCCCAGAGTTATTACCAAAGAGGCAATAAGAGTATTTATCTAAATAAACTCGACTATTTTCACTTACAATTAATTATTTCAATATTAAGCCATTTGGAGCAGAGACTGTCTTTATTTGTACAGCACCTAGCACAAAGCGGGTCTTGATCTATAATTTGGGTTCCTGGGCACTATGTTAATGCAAATAATAATTATGTGTTCAGTTACATGGAGTTACACTCTGTACATGATTGATATTATGCTCAATCATAACATAACATCCTAGAAACATAACATGCTAGCAACATAATATTGATAAAAGTTTTTGCAAAGACTTAAGTGCATTCAGCTATATCCTAAAAGCCTTCTTATTAGGTTTGAAAAAATAAAATTAGTTTGCTTGTTCTTTCACAAAAGCAGCAGGGTGCTCTGCATAAATTTTCAATTGATATTTCAGGTATGTTGCCTATTGCTGATGGTTCATATTGTCCACTAAAGAACTTCTGACGCTTTTTAACTTGCTGTTTGCTATTACATTGTAAGATATTTGCACCAGCAATTTATTAGTAATAGAAGGTGTTAGGAAAGATCAGTAGTTACTGAAGTAAAAAATATTGGTGTGAAATATCAACAGCAGAGCAGATTTTTGCTTTTAAGTATGAAGAGAGCCTATTTTAATTTCTACGTCTGTGGCTTCTCAATGCAATTTTAACAGAACTTTGGCTTTCATGAGCTGAATTATTTTTTTATATTGAGAGGAAAGATCTTTTTCCCCATTAGTTGCCACAAAAACATTCATCAAAATTTCTTCTCTTACACACCAAAATAAAAAGGTCAGTTTATGTTAGTTTTATATTAGAGAAGAAAATGAGCAGGTTTTTTGGTAGCATTTAATTATTTTTTTCTATATTAGCTTTTAGCACTTAAGCAAATCTTGTTTCTCTTTAACTCTGTTTTACAAAAAGTATTAAACTTCACAACCAATTGGTAAGGTAAGGAAAAATGAACACAAGGGACTTTACTGGTAGGGGAGCTATTAATTGCTGACTTATTGCCCAAATGAATCATAATTATGTAAAGCTGACAGAGCCAACAAAATACTCATGTTTGGAATAATAACCAAAACAGCATGACAAAAATTGTCAGAAGGATGATTTATAAGATGGCTGCAGATAAGTTATTACTCAGTGACTGCACAGGAGTTCCCTCTGAATTTGAGAGAGATTTTAGGCAAACTGCCCAGGGATGTCAGCTAAAATTTTGTGCATAATAAAATCCAATTCTGTTTCATTACGCATGGTATGAAAGCAGGATTTCTTTTAGAGATTTTAGCCAAGACTGTGGCCCTCCACAGTATTTTAATCCATATTTTCCATGGCAACATCAACTTCTAAAGTATGAAATACCAAACTAGGCATATACCCACTGCAATGTTCATAGAATATTTTTGCATAGAATGTAAGTCTAGAAAGGACTATCAAATCATGTTGTACAGGCCGCTTAACGTCACCCATATACCCCTATATTAAGCCCAAAGGCTTTCCTTAAATTAAGGAAGACTAAATCCTCAGGAGACTAAATTGGCAGAGAACAGGAAAGACTGAAGTATCTCCAATGCTTGAGGCCCCTGTAAGGACTGGACATTGATTAGGAGACATTGGCCTGCATAATCTGAATGGGCATGCCACACCCCATAGTGCAGGGGAAGGAGAAACTCCCAAGTTCCTTGCTAGACTGGCCTGGGAAAAATTCCTTCCCAGCACTAACTTTGATGATCATTATGTGAGCAAAACGCACTATCCAGGCATCTAAAAAGAGTAATTTCTGAACCCCCCTTAGAGCACTGGTCCATCCCAGACAGTGTCCAGTTTTCAGCTGTGGCCAATTTCTGATGCTTCAGAGGAAGGGAAGGACAAATTTACCCAGAATGCACCTAGCTAGTTATGTGTTGGGAAGAAATTATTTCCTGGCCCCAGCAGACAACCTGCCCAAGCTGGCAGCATGAGATTTGATTATAGTCTATCTCATGATCTATGAAGCATAGAAAACAATGTGTGTAGCATAACACTCGTTTCTATCACTGAAGCTTTGTGAGGAGTGGGTCCTTAAAACAGCTGCTGGTCCCTTTGGTTATCAATACTTTTTAGACAAGGTCTAAAACTAAAACATAGCAAAGCCTGATCCTTTGCCTTCCCTTCAGAGTAGAGAAAAGAGTGAGATCTTACATTAATTTAAATGTGCAGTGATTGACAGAGTACACAGTATTATTACCAGGTAACTATATTTACTATCCTTTACTTTTAAAAATGTATCTCATCTGTATAAAAAACTCAGGTTCTCTAGTATTTAATGAAGACTCAAAGCCGAAATAGAACCACAGAATAAATTCTGGATTTCAAACTTGCTTAATTTTAAGGTGCTTGAATTGGGCTTATCTCCGTTTTTAAACAACACCAGAGTTTTGAGTGGTTTCCATAGATTGTTGTCATTTTCTTTGGATTTTTAAAGTATTTACATGAAAAATGTTGCCTACAAAGGAGAGTGACTAGTTAGAACTTCATTGTATTTTGTGTAAAGCACAAATCATTTCAAGAATATTATTTTTACTTATCTAGTTAGGATTTTTGTTATCTTGTATGATGTTAGAATATTAATTGTAATTGTCTGCCTACATAGTGTATAGAGTGATATAGGTGCAATACCACTATTGTAAGGTTGATTCTTTAGAGAAAACAAAATGGCAGTGTGAGTAATCAAAGAAGTTGGGCATTTTAGGGGAGTCTATGCATGGTAAATGCATCTAGTAGAAGAAATTGATGCCTAGATTATCTGCTTTAAGAAATTTAGATCTCAAGAAAGTATGAGAAAAATAAGAGGACAGAGAGAGATTCCATGATGGATCATGTATGTACTCTCTGCATATATAGTAAATGTGCACATTACCTTAATTGCTGACCTAAAAGGAACCATAATTTTAAGCATTGTCTAAGATAAAGTAGCAATTCAATCTCCTTTTCTGCTTATATTTTCTTTCCCACTTTCCCTTCTATTTAATTTAAAATATAACTAGAGTAGAAAGGAGAAATTTAAAATAATTTGGCTTTTTAAAAAATTACTAAAGAATGAGCAGTGCATGTTGATACTATAAGAATAATGGGAACAGAATGTTTTGAAATAAGGAAATGGGGAATAGGGACTGAGGAAGGCAGTGATTGTAGTTTTAAAACACATTTGTCAGTTTGTGTAGTTAGTCTTGTGTAATGCTGTTTTTCCCCTATAACTGTCATGGTTCATTGAACCCTGCTGATTAGAATTGCAGGCAAATGTCTTGTACATAATTAGATCTACAATCTCCAGTAATTTGTATGTAAACATAATTGGAAAATGTTCTTAGATTTTTTTTCCTGCATGCAGGTTGTTCTATATGAGTGGGTAGCACCTTTGAACTGAATTCTGTTTTTCTCTGACAAAAAGGAGGCTAAGGAATTGGTATAGAGTGTGAGTGGGATTTGAGCAGACAATCTGTATTGTTCATGACATTCTGGAATCTTGAGACTTTTATACTTCTACGTTTTCTTTATTTGCTTTTATATTTTTAAAGTTTCTTTATTGCCCCTAAATTGTTTATACTCTTATATTTAATTATCTTCAAGGAATCTTTGCAACACTTTGCTTAAAATATTTTTAATGATTGACTGAAATTGTTACTGTATTCATCATGGATGTAATGCAGGTTGGACCTCTTTGGTACAGCACCTTTGGGATCTGACTGGTCCCAGATGAGGGAGTTTTCTGGGTTGGGGAGGTCCCCTGACCCTGGCCCCTGAGTCCACCGACCCTCCCCGCTGCCAGCTCGGCTTTGGGCCCAGATAGCCACTCTACCTCTGGTCCAATTGGGCGGCTGGTCACAGCCAGCCTCCGACCCACCAACCCCAGCTAGGTCTGCCTCTGGCTTCTGGCCCTGCTGCCAGGGTCTGCGGGGCTCTGGCTGGGTCTGCGGACCAGGGCTACCAGTTGCCAGCCCGCTGCCACTGGTCCAGAGACATCCATGGTCCGGGATGTTGTCAGATGAGAAAATCCCAGTTTAGGGAGTTATAACGTGTAGTATGAAACTAACAACAACCACACCAAGTGTAATTGTTCAAATGTGCTTCAGTACATGTTATCTATCTTCAATGCATATGTCCCGCATTTCAGCTCTGAGTCCAACATCTTTTTCATTGTATTGATGCACTGTTTTGTAGTTTCCATTTGCTATTAAATACTTCTGTTTAGTATGAACTCATGCACAGAAACATTTCATGCTGCAAATTCTATTCCTAGTGTGTTGAAATTATATTGAAATGCCTTTTCACTGGCATTTTTTAGGTACCCGCTGTCATAATGCGTAGTCTCTTTCAAATAGTGATTTAATAATTTCAACATAAGAACATAAGAACGGCCATACTGGGTCAGACCAAAGGTCCATCTAGCCCAGTAGCCTGTCTGCCGACAGTGGCCAACACCAGGTGCCCCAAAGAGAGTGGACCGAAGACAATGATCAAGCGATTTGTCTCCTGCCATCCCTCTCCAGCCTCTGACAAACAAACAGAGGCCAGGGACACCATTTCTATCCCCTGGCTAATAGCCTTTTATGGACCTAACCTCCATGAAATTATCTAGCTTCTCTTTAAACTGTTATAGTCCTAGCCTTCATAGCCTCCTCTAGCAAGGAGTTCCACAGGTTGACTACACACTGTGTGAAGAAGAATTTTCTTATATTAGTTTTAAACCTGCTACCCATTAACTTCATTTGATGTCCTCTAGTTTTTCTATTATGGGAACTAATGAATAACTTTTTTTATTTGCCCTCTCCACATCACTCATGATTTTATATACCTCTATCATATCCCCCTCAGTCTCCTCTTTTCTAAACTGAAAAGTCCCAGTTGTTTTAACCTCTCTTCATAAAGTTTCAAATAAGTTTCAAATCATTTCAACAAAACAAGTATTCCAACATTTTTGAAGAGGTGATTTCTTTTTGTCTTATACAGAATTCTTAAAGAGGAGTACTTAAGTAATGTTCTTAAATTTGTTTGGCCCTTAGATGTTAACAACTTTGCCATTAATATTATTGTAAGAAAAATAAATCAGAAAATTTAACATTCCTGAATACCTGCCAAATTCAGATTTTTGTGTTATTTATAAATACCTCACTCTGCTATTTGTTTTAGGTTTGGTTTTGGTGGGTTTTTTTAAGGTGTTAAGTTGCATTTTGACAAGAACAGTGGTTTTTTCCTGTTAAAGTGTGGGATGAAAAAGCTTTTAATGCTTTTGCTTTTGTCTGCTGCTGTAAGTAAGAAAAAAACCTGTTTTAGATTTAATGATAATTATTGATCTGCGTACAGGTTCGAAGTATAATTTAAATTTAATGTTATTTCCTCTCTATTACAGTAACTGTTTTTTACTAATACAAAAAATAAGAGGAAGTTCAGCATATTTAAATATAAACTCATGCTTCATGGTATAAGTCTCAAAGGAGTTTAAAAGAGGTAACCGTGCATACTAAACTTTGCATTTTAGCAGTTACTGACACAGACATACTGGTCTAAAGGTAGTTAATCTGCTGCAGGCTTGTGTTCCATTACATTAAAATTTAGTCAACATAGAATCCCTTTGTATCTTTGCTTTTTCGGGAGCAATTTAAATGCAACACCGAGGCAAAGATAATACAATATATCAGATTGGGTGCAACCCCGTTGTTGAATAGCTGGCATTCAGGCAGACTGCAGCACATGCATGGAATCACTGTGACATCGAGGAGGTCCTGCATTGGCACAGCTGCCTGTTCCTGCACTGCACATTGCCAGATCAGGGTCTTCAGGGGTATCTTTTCTTTTTTATTACTTTAAAAATAGAGTTTCAGTAACCTTCCCTATATTTTTTTTCTTTCTTCCTTGGGGTAGTTCATCACACGTGTCACTATAATAAACAAGTATTTCTTATTGCTCACTCCTGGCACATGGTACTGCATGCTGCAGGCTATGTCTAGACTACATGGCTCCATCAACGGAGCCATGTAAAATAGTTTATTTGGCATAGGCAAAGAAGCAGGGATTTAAATAATCCCCGATCCAGCACAGCGGGGCAGTTTAGACACGCCGCGGTCGACAAAGGTTTCCTTTGTCGACCACGGCATGTCTAGACTGCCCCGCTGTGCCGGATCAGCTGATTGTCGGCACAGCGTGGCGGCCATTTTTATTTTAATGAAGCGGGGATTATTTAAATCCCCACTTCTTTGCCTATACCGAATAAACTATTTTACATGGCCCCGTCGACAGAGCCATGTAGTCTAGACATAGCCGCAGAGATCAAGTAGAAAGTGCACAATTACTAAATGCTATCACTGTAGAATGAGAGCACCTGCTGCAGCAAGTTCCTGGTGCTAACATCCTGTGCATATCGTTTTAAAATTAGTGGAGCATTAGGGATGTGAAAAGCATGGTAACTCGGCTTCAGTAGATATTTTTCCATTGACTTCAGTGGGGCCAGGATTTCTATTGAGAACATTCAGCAGCAACGAGACACTTTGCTAGCTGTTTTATTCTAAACATTGTGTGAGATTTTAAAGTGTTTAAAAAAAAATCCAGTCAAAGGTTTGCGTGGTAGGGGGGAGTTGTGACATTTTTCTCTTCCCATATTTTTTCTTGAGCAGTCAATTCCCATGCAATCTTTCATTGTTTCTTTGATTCTTATGATTTAGTTCCCATAATCTACAAAAAGTATGAGACTGTCTGGCATTTTGGTGCCTTTCTGTTGCTGTTTGCTATAAGTGAGATGAGCAAATGGCAGTGCTCTCCAACCTGCAGTGCTCTCCAACCCTGAAGGTCCTGTACCCTAGCATTAACATTTCTGGTAATCAGCTATAAATAACACTGAAGTGTGGAAACAATACTAGACATGAATTCCACGTATGCAGTTCTACTTTTGTAATAGCTATGAAGGGAAAAGATATTTTCAGAGGAACAAATGGCACATAGACCGTAACCAGCCACTGTTTTTTTGTTTGTTTAAATATTTAGGACAAGGTTTTCCAGAGTTACTGAAGTGTGTGTCCCACTATTAATAGTAGCAAAGAAAACACTTTTGATTATGTTTAGTGGTGTAAGATGAATGTAAGACATGTTTTGAAATTGCTTGTTTTTCTGGGAGACTGTTTTTATTCTTTTTAGGTTGCTTCCTTAGCTGGGCCAGGAGGGCAAGTTGAAATAGAACAAAATTTTCTCAATAACAAATTGAAGACAATTACCGTTTATTTTGGTGACCTAATCAGACGAGATGTATCCTGAACTCAGTGCAAATATACCCAAGTAAGAAGTGAATGGATCATGTTTTTAGACTTCCTAATAATATAGACTTGATTTCTCTTTGTCTCTAATTGTTGACTTTGGTTAAATTTTTTGTTTTAATATTTTTCTCTTTTCATTTTTTGTTTAGAGAAGTATATTATCATCCTATTTGTTGCAAATATGTCAGTAAAATACTTTTTATAAAAAGTGAAACATTAGTAGTTTTTTTTTTAATCAAAGAGATCTTATAAATCTAGGAAAAAGCTGTCTTCAGAATGATACATATCACAATACCCATCTAAAAGGAGTTCAAGGTTCTGTTCAAATATTCTTGCCGAACCTAAACCATATTTGAGAGATATTTTTGTATTTATCAATTTTCCACCCTTCATAATATAGAAGACTACTTGAAAGAAATCTAGCACTTAGTACAAATTAATGCCAGAAACAAATAATTAAAGTATGGTTTCTCTGGAAAAAAATAAAGAATTTATAAAGCTCTATAGTCCATGCTTAAATAATTAAACATAATAATCTACTACATCAGAAAATCTGCCGAAGACTTACCAAAGTCAGAGTTAAGCAGCTCCCAGTTCAGCTGGAAACTATTTAGGTGGCCATTGTTAATCATGCTAGGGTCCACAGACCTGTTACCTCAGCCTGCTTGTGGCTTGTGTATAGAAATTTGCCTTCCCAGTAACTGGCTGTTCACCCAGTCCTCGCTGCTGCAGAATCTTTCTGGAGGAAATTCCAGACGTTAGTTCAAATTTTTAATTAACAATGTGAGTCACTTAGGTGTCTTAATTCCCAGTTATGTCTCAGGGTGTCATTTGCCGCCTTGGAAAACTCCCCTAATTCTGCTTCTCCTTCTGAAGTGCTTGCTGCAGCTAGGGCCCCTGCAAGCTTCAGAGAGAAAAACCATAAGCACAAGAAAAGGTTTGTATCCTACTCCTCCCCATTGAATGTGTGTCATTGGGGAGCTCAATTGGCTCTGTGTGGGCAAAGTGCAGTTCTAGGCCAGGTAGGGTTGCTTTGTCCCCTAAGCAGGACCGGAAATGAGTTGATTCCAGGGCAAGCAACCTTTGAGGGGACAGAATTTAGAAAGACAGGGTACAAGATGGAAGATTGCATCAGAGTCCCTATAGCCCAAAACAGCAGCCACATTCTGTGGAGCTCAGGCATCTACTCCCCCTTCCCTCTGGCTGTAGATGGAGGGCACTGGATACACCATATGACACTGCCAGTGCCAGGGAGTGTGGTAATGGAGTTTTGGGCCAGGTTTCCTCCCCTTACTACGACTTCTGTATCAGACCTCCAGGATCCCTAATGATATGGCTGACAGGCCTCTAATTGAAATGCAGACCTATGTGGCCACCATACAGTAGAATGCATTAGAATCTCTGGGAACCTCTGGTGATTCTTGAATCTTTCCTGAGACACCCCAAAGGGACCTTGTTGGGAGAGAAGATAACAAATCCAGCTTCTTTCAGGGCAGGGGATTTGCCATCTACAGTAAAACTCCAAGGGTATGTCTAGACTACATGGCTCCGTCGACGGAGCCATGTAAACTAGTTTACCTGGCATAAGCAAAGAAGCGGGGAATTTAAATAATCCCTGCTTCATTAAAATAAACATGGCCGCCGCACTGTGCCGACGAACAGCTGATCCGGCACAGCGCGGCAGTCGAGACACGGATCTGTCGACTGGGGAAGCCTTTGCCGACCAATCCCTTATGCCTCGTCGACAGAGCCATGTAGTCTAGACATACTCCAATAGTACAGCATCTAATTGTATGGCACTCCCAATAGTCCGGCATCAAAATGGCAAGAGCCTAGTGAGTGAGCTTCGGCAAAAAACGAGTCACAAGGTAGCAGCGGCAGCAGCTGAACCAAGCGAAACCGGACGGGACCGAGTCAGTCTGCCACTGGCATTGTGTGACACTGGACAGTGCTTGTGTTACAATAAAAAGGGTTAAAAAACACTTTATATACAGTTTATACTCTGTGTGTGTGTGTGTGTAAACACACACACACACACACACACACACA
>CM057846.1:59034119-59047117 GCA_030068395.1 Apalone spinifera | reverse complement strand
TAAACTTCATCCTATATACCTCAGACCATTTCTCCAGTTTGTCCAGATCATTTTTACCCTATCCTCCAAAGCAGTTGCAAACCCTCCCAGCTTCATATAATCTGCAAACTTAATAAGCGTATTCTCTGTGCCAATATCTAAATCGTTGATGAAGATATTGAACAGAACCGGGCCCAAAACAGATCCCTGCGGAACCCTACTTGTTATGCCTTTCCAGCAGGATTGTGAACCAAAAATAACTACTCTCTGAGAACGGTTATCCAGGCTTAGAGTAGCCCCATCTAAGTTGTATTTGCCTAGTTTATTGTTAAGAATATCATGCGAGACTGTAACAAATGCCTTACTAAAGTCTAGGAATACCATGTCTATCACTTCTCCCTTATCCATAAGACTCGTTATCCTATCAAAGAAATTTATCAGATTGGTTTGACATGATTTGTTCTTTACAAATCCATGCTGGCTGTTCCCTATCACCTTATTAACTTCCAGGTGTTTGCAGATGAATTCCCTAATTACGTGCTCCATTATCTTTCCTGGCACAGAAGTTAAATTGACTGGTCTGTAATTTCCTGGGTTGTTCTTATTTCCCTTTTTATAGATGGGCACTATATTTTCCCTTTTCCAGTCTTCTGGAATCTCTCCCGTCTTCCATGGTTTTTCAAAGATGATAGCTAAAGGCTCAGATACCTCCTCTATCAGCTCCTTGAGTATTCTAGGATGCATTTCATCAGGGCCTGGTGACTTGCAAACAACTAACTTTTCTAAGTATTTTTTAACTTGTTCTTGTTTTATTTTATCTTCTAAACCTACCCCTATCCCACTAGCATTCACTATGATAGGCATTCCTTCATCATCAAACTTCTTGCTGAAGACTGAAACAAAGAAGTCATTAACCCTGTTAAAGTCCTGGTCTTCACAACATCCTTGGGCAAGGAGTTCCACAGGCTGACTGAATATTCTATGAAGAAAAACTTCCTTTTGTTTGTTTTAAATCTGCTACCTATTAATTTCCTTTGGTGACCTCTAGTTCTTATGTTATTGGAACAAGTAAATAACTTTTCCTTATTCACTTTCTTGATATCTATCATGATTTTATAGACCTCTATCATATCCCCCTTTAGTTTCCTCTCTTCTAAGCTGAAAAGTCCCCGTCTTTTTAATCTCTCTTCGTATGTCACCTGTTGCAAACTCCTATTTTTGTTGCCTTTTCTGAACCTTTTCCAATGCCCATATATCTTTAAGATGAGGTGACCATATCTGTATGCAGTATTCAATATGTGGGAGTACCATGGATTTATATAGAGGCAATAAGATATTCTCTGTCTTATGCTCTAGCCCTTTTGTAATGCATTCTGCTTTCTTTTTTGACTGCTGCTGCACATTGAATGGATGTTTTCAAAGAACCTTCCACAATGACTCCAAAATCTCTGTCTTGAGTGATCATAGCTAAATTAGTTCCCATCAATTTGTAGGTATAGTTGGGATTATTTTTTCCAATGTGCATTACTTTCCATTTATCCACATTAAAATTCAGTTGCCATTTTGTTGCCCAATCACCTAGTTTCGTGAGATCCTTTTGAAGTTCTTCAGTTTGCTTTGGACTTAACTATCTTGAACAATTTAGTATCTTCTGCAAATGTTGCCATCTCACTATTTACCTCTTTTTCTAGATCATTTATGAATATGTTGAATAAAATTGGTCCCAGTATAGACCCCTGCAGCACCCCGCTAATTACCTCTCTCCATTCTAAAAACTGACCATTTACAGCCGGTTCCAGAGTTACGAACACATTGACTTAAGACCATTCATATTTATGACCAACCTCCTATACAGCCAGAACCCGAGTTATGAACGAAATCTGCACTTATGAATAGTGCGGCCGTACGTAAGTGAATGTAATCCGACTTATGAAGAGATCGAGTTATGACCTACTGTTTGGTACGTAACTCATTCATAAGTCGGGGACCAGCTGTATTCCTACTCTGTGTTTCCCATCTTTTAACCAGTTTCCAGTCCATGAGAGGACCTTCCCTCTTATCCCATGACAGCTTATCTTGCTTAAGAGCCTTTAGTGAAGGACCTTGTCAAAAGGCATTCTGGAAATCTAAGTAGACTATAGCCACTGGATCCCCCTTGTCCACATGCTTTATGACTGCCTTAAAGAACTCTAATAGATTAGTAAGGCATGATTTCCCTTTACAGAATCCATGTTGACTTTTCCCCAACAAATTATGTTCATCTATGTGTCTGACAACTCTATTCTTAACTATAGTTTTAACTAATTTGCCTGTTACTAATGTTAAACTTAGCGGTCTGTAATTGCAAGGATCACCTCTAGAGCCCTTTTTAAATATTGGGTTCACATTAGCTATCTTCTAAGTCATTAGGTACAGAAGCCGATTTAAAGGATAGGTTGCAAACCACTGTTAATAATTCCACAGTTTCACATTTGAGTTTTCAGAACTCTTAAGTGAAAGCCATTTGGTCCTGCTAACCTGTTACTGTTCATCAATTTGTTCCAAAACCACCTCTAATGACACCTCAATCTGGGACAATTCCTCAGATTTGTCCCCTAAAAAGACTGGCTCAGGTTTGGGAATCTTCCTAACATCCTGAGCCATGAAGACCGAAGCAAAGAATTCATTTTGTTTCTCCACAATGACCTTATCATCTTTGAACGCTCCCTTAGCATCTCGATTGTCCAGTGGCCCCACTCGCTGTTTAGCAGGCTTCCGGCTTCTGATGTACTTAAAATCATTTTTCCATTACTGTTGAGTTTTTGCTAGCTGTTCTTCAAACTTCTTTTTGGCTTTTCTTATTATATTTTTACATTTAATTTGACAGTATGCTCCTTTCTAAATTGCTGCTGCTGCTGAGCCTATTGCTTGTATTGTGTTGCCAGATGTCACAGTAATTTAGTTTGTTGTTGATTTTCCAGGATCATTTTAGTAACATGTCAAAATCCAGCCCTACAATGCCCTCCACTTTTTATTTAAATACCTCAGGCTCCCTTCAGGTGCAAGGACACCTGCTCAAATTCCCCACCAATTTCTAGTGGGTCAGTTTGATAGCTAGCTGGCTTAGCGGTCAGGCAGTGGCTTCACATTTCTATTCAATCTGTCCATCCTGGAGGACCCCCATAAGTCATGTATAGGGTGGCTCAGTCTGTGTGTCTCCTCATTCTCTCAAGATGGGGGGGAGAGCATAGCTGGGGGACCTAGATCCTCTCACTCCACCAGATCCCAACCCAGGACCCTGTTCCCACTATCCAGGTGGCTCAACATTGGTCCACCAAGTGACACTTGTAAATCACTTCCTAGCTGTCGGTGGTATCTCCATTTGGGGCACAGTCACAATCTTAGTAGTTCCTGCTTTGTCTGCCAGAGGACATATGCTCATTCTTTGGGGGTCTCCCATCGGTTCTTGTCTCCAAAGAAGTGTGGGAGAAAATATGGACCAATGCTCCCTGAGTGGCCTTACCAAGGCTGCAGTTGCTTTGATACAGCTCCAGGAATCAGCCTCACTTCCTGATGTGACCTCTAACTCTTTCCTCCTTCTCGCTGGGTTTCCAGTGCCCTTTTTAAACTGCTCCTCCACCTGGGTCAGCTGAGAAGAGAGTGCTTCCCTGACTCAGTACTACTACATGCCTTGCTCTGGGTTAGTGTGGGGTTTGTGAACCCAATCACATGGACAAACATTATTTCTCATAGTATTTCCTTAATTACTACTTAATTGTCTTGACTGCAGGAGTTTGGCACAGAGAAACAAAAGCATGACTTATTGGAGAGCAGATCTGGTAAAGTAAATCAGAGTTGTGTAGCATTGTAAAGTCTGCCTGAAGGCCCTGGGATTCATGATTATATAATTGGAGATCAGAACTAAATGCAAACAAAACAATGGTATCTTTGCAAGTGTGTGTCAAGTTAGGAAAGCCTACAGTACACATTTTTATAATTTAAAAACAAATGACAGGAATAAATGCTGTAAAAAAGTACTTGGGAATGATATTAGCAGCATTAATTTTTTATATGTCAAAGGCATTAAGATGTCAACTAATATATTCATTCAGCACAGTGATGGGTATAATCTATTCATACAGTGTGCAAGTATGTGCAAGTACAATACTGTACAAAGACAGTCAAGTACAGAACCCTCAAAACTCCCCAAATAGCTACATAGTTTTTCCATCAACCCTCCTTCCTTTTCTGGGACATGGCCACTTAGGAAAGGAGCTTAATGTGGTGTTTTGGGAGTGGCAAAAAGGCACCTAGATTTGTCTGTAACCGCAGAGAGTTCTTTTCATTTACTAATAAAAGAACTAGTATATTGACCTCAGAGGTATACAAAGATATCTGGCCAAATCCTCAGCTACGGTGAAGCAGTGGTCAGGGAAGTGGAGAAGGCAAGAGCAAAGATGTCCTTTGCATGTCCTAATCCTGAGTCCGTTCACCCACTGGTCTGGTTTCCAGCATAAAGAAGAGGTGTTCTTCCTTATGGTGGCTTTCAAAGAAACCTCCAACCCGAGCTGTTCTAGCAACTAAGAATTGCAATGGCCACGTCCGTTCCCCTCAGCCGTACCCTGAAGCAGGTGACTAGTAGAATAGGGGTTGATCTAGAGTAGCAGCTCTACTCCACCCAACATTTCCCCTAAGCTGGGAAGCACTGTCCCGTGACCTGCTGAGTGATAGCAATGCAAAACAGCCGTAGCAATGGTGAGTAATGTCTGGCCATTTGACTATGCCTTCCTATCAACCTGGCAGTTAACCCTGACACTTTGTGTCACTTAAACATATATTTTAACAAATGTAATACTAGTAATGTTGTGTCTCACTGAAATCTGGTCTCTGGGGAGCAGGGCTCCTGGTTCTGCAGTCAGCTCATTTGGTGCCTTTGTACAAGTCATATATAAATGCATTTTCAAATGCCTGCCTTTTTGGCTATCAGTGGAAGTTTTTGCCAGCCACTCTGTGGTTCTCTGAAAATTGAGAGTTTTAAAGCAGTACTAGGCTACCCATGTTTATTCAAAATCTATGGTGTGCAGCCAGTGTCATCTTCAAAAACTCACCAGTAAGCATGATTTTCCATTGACTTCTTGACTCTTAACTTTGGTGTCTGGCTTTGGTTCCTGACGCTGGCTCTCACCCTTGGGCTCTGACTACTGGCTTTCTTGCTCTTGCTCCAGTCACTGGGACTAATTGCTCAAGTTTGTGACACTAAGGACCAATGCAGACCACACTAGAAGTCAACTAGTTGGATGAAGAAGGAAAACAACCAGCCTCCTTGCGTGAGACCAATTATTTAAAACTTGTTTGTAGTTCACAGAGGAGAGCTCACTTTATCCCTGCAAGAATGATGCAACCTCTGAAGAGAGGAATTGGGGGCAGAAGTGCATTTAGACCCTTTTAAAATGGTTGCTTTTACTCTGAAGGCTGCCATTTGTACAGCAGACTCTTTTTGGCTGCCTTTTGCTTTAGATCATTTGTAAAGTCATTTAACCTCTGTCAGGATCATAAGAAGGCTTATCACAGGAACACAAGAGTGCCATAGTTCAATGTTAGTCAGGTATAGTCAATAAAAACCACCAATGATTGACTCATACAACAAGTAGATACAAATATACCACATACAAATTATTCTTATTCACTCTAGGGAAGGAAAATACAGACAGAATATTATGAAAGTTTTAAAAATATTGATATATCTAATGACTTGTTACAGAAATCTGATTATTCTACCTTGATGCCAGTGGACTTATGCCAAGGATGATTCTGGCTCAATATGAACGATCTAGTAGCTAAAAAGAGTGCCTGATTCTTTCAGCCAAGGACTTTGGACTTGCTACCATCTTTCAAATGCTGCTGCCAAGTCATGACATGCTGAATATAACAGGTGATTGATGACATGTCTGTCTAAGTGCTATGGCAGCTAATGCCTCATGTCCACCTTTTTCTGATGGGGGCAGATCTCTGAGGTTCATGTGCATTGTCACAAGTGTGGGGTGACCATATGTTGAATATGGGACACCTGGTAAAATTACTTGTTTTCAAGTCAGTTCAATGGCAAACAATCCTAACTATGCACTACAAACATTCAACTTGACTGAGACCCTGTTAAAAAGAAATACGGCATAAGTGGAGACTTTTAATTTACTTTCTTATCTTCACGGTTTGCATGGGGAGAGGTGACAAACACACATTTCCCATACACCTTTCTTACACTGGGATGGGGGTGACTGATGAATCTCACCCAACCCTCCCTACCCCTTGCTCTCTACCCTCCAGGCCTCACTGGGCACCTGGAATGGACCCACCTCTCCTAGTGCCTGGTACTCCGTCTTCTCGAGGCAACATGTGGGGGTATGCAGGGTCACAGGCACCCACTCCCCAGGTTTCTGTCAGGGTCCATACCCTTTTCAGCACTGTGCGGGAAGAAAGGGATAGGAGCTGCTTCCAGCTGAAGTGGGGTGGGTGGGATGACTACAAGATGGGATGACCTGGCCTATGTTTTTCCAGAGGTCATCTCTTCCCTTCCCTCCCACTCCATGGTTAAGAGCTGTTTGTTCCTCCCTGCCCGCACAGTGTAGAAAGGCAGCTAACACCTCCATGCTGCTGCTGGCCACCAACTTAACCCAGACGCATCCTATCCCCTGGCTACCACATGGGCAGAAAGGGCTAAGCCCAAAGGAGGCATTATGCACCAGGGCCCAGGGAACCTGACTGCAGGAACTTCAACCAGCCTGGCCAGAGAGGTGGCTCAGCAGGGAAGGGTGTCTAGGGGACAAAACAGCCCCATGGTCCCTACAGATAAGACCTAGAATGGAGGGGCAGTATAAGAAGAGGATGCTACACACCCCTGCCTCGGGACCTGCCAGATCTGGGCACAAACAGAAAGCAGCTTCCTCCCCACCACTGGAGGTTAGCTGAGGGCTGGAGAAGCTTCCCTATGCCAGCTCTCTGTGGGGCTTTGGAGTATGCAGGGCTTGGCTTCTTCTGGCCAGCACCCCATGCCAGAGGGTCATGAGCTTTCTCTAGGTTCCAGCCTAGCCAGAGGCAATGGGAGAGGAAGGAGCCTGCCAGCCACGCTATTAATGAGCTGAATGATCCAAGCACGGGCTGGTTGTCCGCTCAGTACTGGGAGGAAACCACACCCTTTCGAGAGGGATATGAAGGAGCAGTGGGGCAGAGGAGCATGAATGGGCAGAGCAGAATAGTGAGAGGGGAAGCATGTAAAGGGCTGATGAGGAGCAGCAGAGGTGACACGTAACTGGCCACTACCTGCCTATACTCACCAGCCACTACAGCAAGCAGCCAGTGCTGCTGGGAAACAGATGAGGAGCCTGCTGGCCAAGAGGAGGCACCCAACAGGGATCACACTAATGGACCAGCTGGGGAAGTGGCCAGCCCCACATGCTGCAGCTTCCTCTGACCACCTACCTTGCACACTCATCCCCATCATCAGTCACTGGACCCCAATCCCCCCCCCCACACACACACACACATACACTCACTGCTTGTAGGTTGGTGACTGAAGAGCAAGGATCTAGAGAGCAATGGGACCCACCTGTACTGATGGGAGGGGAGAGACACAAAATACAGGACAATCTTCCCATTAAAAAAAAAAGTCTGGACACCTGCAGAAGGGCTTAAATATAGGACTGTCCCTTTAAAAACGGGACATCTGGTCACCTTACCTAGGCAAATAATTATTCCTTTGTCTGTGCATGCTTAAAGTAGAAATGGGGGGGGGCAGTTTTGGAGAGACGCCAATGAGGTGGAGACTTTAGTCATAACTCCAGAAAGAACTTATGCAACCACATCCAGATTAACAAAGAACTAGTAGTAATCAGGGCAAAATTGTTTTGATATAATAAATGAGTATTGCATGTTAAGGTGATTGCATATTTGGGTACAATAGAGTGGGCAAGTATGCTCAGGAGAAGCCAGTCACATGGTCTGATACATTCAATGTGTTTATGTGGCTGGTGGCCAGCCAGTCTGTTTACACCAGGAATCCTTTCAGTCCAAAGAATACTGTAAATGTGACCAATGTCAACCAGCTGGCCAGTCAGGAAACACAGATTAGGAGTACAAAGTATAAAAACATTGTCTCCTGGAAACAAATGCCTAGTGAGTCTGTCCACAGCCGGAAACTCACAAATCACAAACCTGGTGTGTGGCTACAAAAGTACTGACTAAGGGAAACCATATACGCTCGTCTCCTAGGCTAAGCCAAAGGTCAGTCCAAGGTGCTGTTTGCCATTACAGCACCATAAATCCAGAGTAACTACTGGGCCCAATTCCTGAGTTTGACCAAACCGCACTTCCATGGGCAGCGGGTAATGTCGGCAAGGGAAGGCATTGCCTTTCCACAACTGCACGCTCTCTGGCAACCTGGGAGGGCTGGGACTGCAGGGTAGTTGCTTTTGCTCTCTGGCCACCTGGGAGGGCTGGGGCTGTGGTGCTGCTGCCAGGCCCTCCAGCTGCCCGGGAAGGATGGTGACATGGCTCCCTGGATCTCCAGCCCCAGGTGCTCTGACTGGCCAAAAAAGATGGGGCTGCACCACCTGCTGGGATGAATGAGACAAAGTGGCTTGTGGATGTTCAGAAACTGGAGGCAGTAACCTTGGGGTGGAGGCTGGGCTTGGTTCCATGGGAGAGGGGTGCTGGTTGCGGCCAGGGAAGTACCTCAGGTGGAAGGGATGAGGCTGGAGCTTGCCTGCCCCAGCTGAGCGTTCACCCTCTGCCCATGTACACATCATACAAGACCCACGAAGATATTAGAGAAGGTCAAAACTGCCTTTATGCCATCCTGGCAGCTGCTAGTTTTTCAGGTTGGTGGAGGCAGGTTCAGCTCATGCATTAAGTTTCAGCATTCAAAGATGGCTCTGAACTACTTGAGCTGGAGTACACTGGATATGGCTGGAGCACCGTTGTAAGCCTTATAACTGCAGGCAGAAGGGAAGCTGAGAGTATAGGTAGCACAGAATGGATTATCCACTACCCACAGATGTCTCGGGGAAAGGGGAATTCCCAGGGAGCTGTTCAAGATGACTTCCCGGCTGCCTTGCACTGCCAATAAATTACTCTAGACTTTCATCTTCAGGGTGGAGATCAGAATCCATCTACAGAAACTGTTAGAGACAGGTTTTGAGCTTCTTGTGTCCTAAGCAAGATTTATTATCTCATCTGGACTCAAAGAAGATGAGAAACCTGAGGGCCTTTACATGCAGCTTAATGGGACACCGACTTAGTGTCAAGTGTTCATAAAAGCAGATGTTGGATAATGATAATTACTTGGAACAAGAACAAGGTTTTCAGCCTTTTTCCTGTCTGAAGCCAGAATGTCATAAATAGTCTCTTAATGTTACTTTCTTCACTCCTTTCATCTTAGCTAGCCCTCACCTAATTTTGATTGCTTTTACTAGTCTAAGCACATTTATGTGGGTTTAGGTCCCCTGCCCACAATCCAAACTTACTTTAAATGTGTGTGTGACATTAGTGTGTTGAATGTAGACACTCACCTTAGTGCTCGTTTAATTCCCAATGAAGGGTACTAAGAGTTACATAAGGGTTGTGTCTAGACTGGCCAGTTTTTCTGGAAAATCAGCCGCTCTTCCGGAAAAACTTGCCAGCTGTCTACACTGGCCGCTTGAATTTCCGCAAAAGCTCTGACTTCCTACTGTAAGAAATCAGTGCTTCTTGCAGAAATACTATGCTGCTCCCGTTCAGGCAAAAGTCCTTTTGCGCAAAGTTTTTGCGCAAAAGGGCCAGTGTAGACAGCTCAGCTTTGTTTTCCACAAAAAAGCCCCGATCGTGAAAATGACGATTGGGGTTTTTTTGCGGAAAAGCGCGTCTAGATTGGCACAGACGCTTTTCCGCAAAAAGTGCTTTTGCAGAAAAGCATCCGAGCCAATCTAAATGCTCTGTTCCGAAAATGCTTTTAACGGAAAACTTTTCCGTTAAAAGCATTTCCGGAAAATCATGCCAATCTAGACGCAGCCAAGCAGTGAGGACTCATAAGTGTCAGACCAGAATGATTGCTAACAGAAGAAACCTGTAGTCTCTCTCAGTTCGGAGTGAAACTATCAAGCATGTTTATTTTGTTACTTGAGATAATATCTAGAATCTTGATTCTTTCCTCAGAATTGAGGGGCCATGTCCCATGTGTATAAACATAGCCACCCCTGTCCTGATGGGTTCCCAATCTTGCTTAGCCACCTTGATTTGTAATGTGCAACGCAGAAGGTGAACCTACGTGTTCAATTCAAGACAACTGTGATCTGTTCTTTGTGTGATATCGAACCCAGCAACAACACACAGTACTGATTTAGTTGTGGATGGTAGAATGAGCTAATTAGGCTATTGTTCTATCTCACCAGATCTGGATTTGGTTTAGAGTGTTTTCACCAGTGATTCATATTGTGGTGAGCAGATGCCTGTTATTATGCAGTGAAAAGTTGGCTAAGAGAAGTGTGTCATGTTTTGAATGCCTTATGAAGAAGAAACAAAAGACAGAACTATGTAGCACTTTAAAGACTAACAAGATGGTTTATTAGGTGATGAGCTTTCATGGGCCACACCCACTTCCTCAGATCAATATGTGGAAGAAAATTGGCACAACCATATGTATGTAGAAGAGAAGCTCTTTACATGACTTGAGTGCAAAAATCTGTCAGGGTTCTGGATTAGTAGAAAGGTTTTAGTTCAGGTGTTCAAATCTGTATGAGTGGGTTTTTTGCTTTAAATTTGCTTTGGATCAGATAATTAGTGTAATCATTTCTTTGCCATAATTGATATTCTGAATTTACTTCTGCAGCTTGAGATTCATTCAGTGGCCTGTATAAGCAGCAGGGCTGGTTACCACATGGAAAGCTTTTAGCTCTCTTTCCTTAATAGACTATAGTGTCCCAGTTTTTAAGTCCTTGCATCCCACAGAGCACCATTTCTATCTTGTCTTTTGTGCTACTGATTGTTGACATCTGTCTTGGTGATTTGTTTACTATTTTATCTTCCACCCATTAACCTATCCTGTATCATTTTTCTGTGTATTTGAATTAACACTTTCATTTCAGCAAAGAAGTGGTTGTCAGCCATTGGCATGTGCTTGTGAGCAGTGCTGAGTTTACTCTCATCTGCTTTAATGAGAAGCTCCTGTTCTCGATCCCCAGGCAGTAATATTTCATTTTCCATTTGACTGTGCACACATTACACAATGCATCTTGGTATATTCTAAATCCCAGTAGGGTAAGTGTTAGGGATGTAAAAGGTTAACGGGTGAGGCTTACCAGTCCCAGTTAACTGGTAGTATAGGCTGACCTCTCAGTATTAATGATTAATTATGTAAATATGTTAATTATGAAGCCTAAACCGCAAACAGCAAGTTATATGTTTATTCAATAATGTTAACTGGTATTTTAGAGCTTTATAGGTCAAAACAAAATGGAGTCTGTGTACCATGTGACTTCAGACTTTTGGAGATCAGGGAGGGGCTCTTCCTCAGGCAGTGAGTTGAGATCCGGCAAATATCGGATTTTCCCGCTCTTTGCGCAAGAAGATTCCATTTACCTCTGTACTGATTCCTATCTAGGGATCATGTGGCACAAATCACCTCAGGTGTTTCCCACCCTTGGAGTTATATTAGTCCTGTCACAACCCAAAAGGGGTGCTGTCCATCTTAGTGGTAGAGGTTGCATTGGTCATCAATACTTACCTGAGAACATCGAGGGACCAATCCTGCTACAGACTAGCCAGAGGGCGAGGAGGGCAACCCATCCTCCTTATACCACACCGGCAACTGTGTCATCTGCCTGCAGTCCACTTCTGGGTTCCAGATCCATCTAAGAGGGACTCCCCAGTGTTCCTCCCGATGGTCTGTCCATCAGCCCAACGGCCAAAGGTCCTGGGCATCAAGCCTCTGGCCAAGCCACCCCAGTCCTAGAAGAGTAGTGTGTATGTTTGTATTATTGGGGTATAAACACCGTTCAGGTTCCACATAGTCCAGTTGGGACATTAAGGGGCATGGACTTTACGTCTGTCTGTTCTACTGTCCACTTCCAAGGTTCTGTTAAAGCTATTAGTTCTGCATTGGGTTCCTTACTCATTTTCCCTAACATTGTAATCGAATCCCTAATACAGGTTCCTCTTTGTTTGAACTTTTGCTTTGAATCTGTCTTCCTTCATCCTTTGGCCAGCTCACAGGTGATAGATACTGAAGGAGGGGTGAATCTGTTTCTATCTACTAGGGCAAAGCCCATTTAACAGCAAGCCGTTTCTTAAATTTAGTTTGAATATTATCCAGGCCCTAGGAGTAACAGTAGGGTGTGGAGAAGCTCCCTGCCTGCGTTGAGCAGGGAGCTGCTCTAACCTCACAGAGTTGTCGTCCCCCCTACCTCCCCAGGTTACATGCTCCCTGGAAGCAGTGCGGGCAGGGGCTGCCAGCCTGCTCCCAGGGGGCCGGCTGCAGATCCTGAAGTGAAACCTCCCCAGGAGCAGGGACAGTAGCGGGGCTGGTAGCCCTGTTTCCAAGGAGGCTTCATTGCAGGCTCTGCAGTGTGTAACCACTAAGATTTTTAGCGGTTACAGTTACCTTTTTTAAACAGCTTTTTACATCCCTATTACGTATGGCAAACACCAGCTTATTGCTTGGTACCAGTCTAACAAACTAAAATGTAATGTAATTTGCACTTGAGTAACTGAAATGGTGAGCCCTGGGCTAGGACAACTAAAGACTTAACTGATAAAAGGTGCTTGGAGAGACTATACAGGAAACCCCCGCCTTACGACATCCTGAGTTGCGACCCCCGCACTTAAGGCCATTTTTTTAAGTGCAGAAGGGGCCTAAAACCCCCAACTTACATCCTCGGCCCACATTTACGACAGACAACCTCATAAATTCAGGTTTGAGTTATGACACCCCTGACTTGCGACGCTATCATAGAATCATGGAACCATAGAGCTGGAAGAGACCCCAGAAGGTCATCAAGTCCAGCCCCCTGCTC
>CM057846.1:59018486-59031014 GCA_030068395.1 Apalone spinifera | reverse complement strand
GGCGGTCCCGCTGCCCGCGTCCTCCATGGCAAGAAAAGCCGCTCCGTCTCCCTGGTCTACTGGGGGGGATCCAGCCCGTTCTTAACTAGGGATCCGACGTAAGTCGGATCCACGTAACCCGGGTACTGCCTGTAAGTGCCATGTGGCACCTTCCATATTGGTCTTCAAGCTCAGCTCTTGATCCCAGAGGCAGCCTTGCAGGGAACCACAAGCCGGAAAGAACTATGGACGCATCCTGACTAGGAAGTACACCAAAGACTTTTAAGATAGCAGTTTATAACATCTCTGCTAAGCGCCTGCATTGAGAACTGGGTGATTCAATGTATGTAAAGTATTATCCTTTAACAATCTTACTCTCATGCTTTTCTTTCTTTTAGTAATAAAACTTTAGATTTTAGATTCTAAAGGATTGGCTCAGCGTGATCTTGTGGGTAAGATCCAGAATGTAAATTGACCTGGGAACTGTGGCTGGTTTCTTGGGACCGGAAGAATCTGTTCGGGGTAGGTGAGATTGGGTTCTTTAACCCTTCACCTGTGGGCAGCCCTGGGACTGATTGGGGCACAGGAAGAGCTGGGGTATCAGAGGGGTTTTGCGTGTGAGACTTCTGCTCTATGTGACTGGGTTGTGGCCTATTTTGGAAGGGCCTCCAGTCAGGGGTTGTAAGGAGCCCTGAGTTTGAGCAATTCGCCCTGAGTGGACACCCTCAGCTGTGCCCAGACCCAGCCCGGTCCATCACACCCACTCTCAATAATGATGATCAAAGTGGTTTTTCTACTTGCCATTATTTCCGCCCGCAAAGTCAGTGAGCTGGTGGCCCTCATAGCGGTACCACCATATACAACTTTTAATAAGGCCAATGTTGTTTTGTGACCCCACCCTTTCTTCATCCCAAAAATATGTTCCGACTTCCACATCAATGAACCAATCATCCTCCTACCCCAAGCCACACGCATCCCGATGGGAGGCTGCTCTCCATTCCATTCAAAGTGTGTAGCGCACTTGCTTGGTATATAGACAGAACCCGAACCTTCCGCAAGTCACAACGTTTGCTCATTTCCTTAGCGGATTGATCCAAGGGTGAACCACTCTCATTTCAATGTATTTCTAGATTCATAGTTTCATGCATCACTACTTCTTATGCCATTTGAAATAAGGTACTTCCGGGAACACCCAGGGCTCATTCCACGAGAGCTGTAGCTACATCCAAGGCTTTCCTCCGAGGGGTTCCCCTGCAAGACATCTGCCACGTAGCCACGTGGTCTTCCAATGATTCATTTATGAAACATTATGCCATCTCCCAGCATTTAACAAATGATACCTCACTAGCCTCTGCAGTACTGTCAACAGCTATTAAACCATGACTCTGAAACCCACCTTCCTTATGTTCTCGGGTACTGCTACAAAGTCACCAACTGTGGAGCACCCATGGGGACATCACTCAAAGAAGAGGAAATTACTCCCCTTTTGCAGTAATGGCGGTTATTCAAGATGCATGTCCCCATGGGTGCTCCACTATGCACTCTCCTTCCTACTTCAGAGACTCTGATCTTTAATCATCTCTTTCAGATACTCAGGCGGACATGAGGAATTGGCGGAAGCTGGACCACACACATGAGCAGAAGGGCACAAACGGCATGAGGCGCCCACCATGCATGCGCAGTCCGGATGGCTACTGCTAGGGAAAACTCCGATTTGAAGTGCCAGGATCACCCAACACCAGCAGTGGAGCACCCACAGGAACACACATCTTGCAGAACCGTCATTACTGCACAAGGTGAGTAACTTCCTCTTCTCTTCAGTTTCTCCAAAGGCATTCTTTTGACTTTAGGAAAGTCACTTAACCACTTCCCATTTAAACAAAATACTTTTATAACCACAACCAAAAGAGGAGAGACTACCAATGAGCTAACATACTTACAGTATGTACGTCACAAGGAGATGTTTATAGTTAACCCCTAAAAACTGTACTGAGGTGGAAATTTTCAAAAGTGAGTCTAACTTTCGGCACTCATGAAAATAAAGTTTGTGCAGCATACTTTGTGCAACACAGTGCCAGGAAAGGTGGGAAATAGCCTACCTTAGCGCAGCAGCTCCACCAACCGGACTTTTAACAGCTTGGTCAGTGGTGATGACTGGAGCCACCACGGTCCTTTTTTAACAAGACCTTCCAGTTAAAAACCAGACTCTTGGTAACCTAGTTACTCATTGCTGTATTAGTTTTCTTTTAAAAAAAAGACTCCTCTCTATTAAACTTTAGTAAGTTAGAGACAAAGATATATTCTTGGTCAATTTTTTTCTCTAATTTGCACATCATAGGGGTTTTTTTTTCAGAGGATGTATATAACTGGGGTTTTGGAAGACACAGATGCATGTCATGTCAAGTGATATTTTTCTTGGTTATCATCAAGCAGGTTGTTCAAGAACGAAAGAGTTCTCTTATTCTTTCCTCATACCCAGGGCTCAACAAACTGCAGTGAGAGCTACTCTGCAGCCCCACACTGCACATGCGCCAGACCAGCACTGTGCATGTGCGCAGCGCTGGTGAATGGGGCGCACAGAGCGACCGGCTGAAATCTATTCACCATGGGCAGGTAGAAACAGCGGTTTGTCGAGCCCTGCTCATACCCCATTAGCTTTAGGACTTCTCCAGTTATTGGAATTTTGTATTTTAAAACTTGAATGCTTCATATTTTCAGGAAGATATTTTAAAAAGAAACACACATAATACTTTCCGATCATCAAATACTTTGGGTGAGTCATGCGCCTGCCTTGCTAGATAAATGCACAGGACATCCTGTAGTTGTTATACCGTTTGTCTTTAACTGCTAACACTTAAAAAAAATCCCTCCACAAATAGTGAAACAAGGCTGAGAAGAGGCAATGGAATCACACCCCTACTCCAGCATTGTACCCTTCTCCACTTGAAACTCCTCTCTAGTGGAGGAGGTCAGTCAATCTTGTAATGTGGCTAAAGCATCCCAGTCCCTGCACCCTGCACTCCAGAAATCTGCACATGTGAGAACAGGGACATTCATATGTGGTGTCTCCTTGGCAAGCAACAGAAAATCCAAAGACCAATGCAGCCTGAGAGAGATGAGAGAGACTGTGTCCACTGTTCTATGTCCTCTCTCTCCTGCTGAACTATGGAAGAGATTTAAGAGATAACCAAAGGGAAGTAAGTGTGCAGCTGTATATCTTTTCTGGAGTTCTGCTGGCAAGCAATCAATAAGAAGCCAGAGGACCCCTGAGGCTATGTGGAAGCACAAGATGTCTATGCCAATGGTTCAGTACTATGGCAGATCTTGGCAAGTGGAGGGAGGGACAGAAATCCATGTATTTATACAGTCATAGACTATAAGGCTTGATAGGGACTTCCTAGGTCCCTTTAGAGGCTAAACTTGTTTCTTTTATGTAAGGATGAGAGAGCATCTACAGGCTATTCTGTAAAGGTAACAGAGTTTTCCATCTGCCTAGCCTCTTTCTTCATGCTAATATAGGGACAAAGCCAACCATATCACCAGTAAAAATGAATGAAACAAGCTATTGTCTCAGGCACCTAATGTGGGGGAAAAGGCAAGCTCTAACAATTTTATCCACATTCCTAATTTATGTATACATAACAGAGGAAGAAACTGATATCAAAATACTCTGACAAGGAAATATTTTCCTCATTCCAAACTGAATACAAATACAAACAAGTTTTGAACTTCACATCTACTGGAATCCAGCTATTTCCTCAAGGCCTTGAAGAAAATAACTGGCATCAGTCAAATGATGATCTAGTCTGAGATTTGTGGAATAGATTTGAGGCACAAGTCACTTTCATTTATGTATACTGCTTTATGCCAATTTGTCTCATAACTAAAATGGTGACTTTAGAGAAGCAATTACAAAAGAGTCCAATTATCAAGGTTTTTTCTCCATGCCCTCTACTTACATCGCTTCTATGAATGTTATTATCAACCAGAACACCCGGAATTTGTCATTTTCTTGGGGTTTGTCTACAATACATTCCTCTTTCGAGAGAGGAATGCAAATGCAGCCACGCGAAATTGCAAATGAAGTGTGGATTTGCATTTCCCATGCTTCATTTGCATAATTGCATCCGGCCGCTATTTCAAAGTACCCTATTTCAAGATAAAACAACACTGTGTAGACATGGTTATTCTGAGAAAAAACCTTTCTTTCAAAATAACCCTTACTCGAAGTTTAAGGGTTATTTCCAAAGAAGGGGTTTTCCTCAAAATAACCGCATCTACACAGCTTTTTTTTCCCCTCGAAATAGGGTATTTCAAAATAGCGGCCAGATGCGATTATCCAAATGAAGCGCAGGAAATTCAAATCCACGCTTCATTTGCAATTTCGCTTGGCTGCATTTGCATTCCTTTCTCAAAAGAAGAATGCAGTGTAGACATACCCTTAGTGTGCAATTTAAACACTTCCTCTTTCAAGTGGGTGTTATGGCCACCTTTGAGTTACAGGAAAGAGCATCCATAGAAGGGAATGACTACTTCCCAGTACTTTCAGGGGAAGATGTTGTATGAAACACATGTTCTTGTCTGGTGACCTTTATTGATAAGTGGCTGTTTTTGTTTTGAATGCTGAGAGTAAGGATTCATCCAAAAATACTATCCTATCAGTAGCTGTTAACAGTTTGCCGTGGTACTATTTACTTCTGCCATGGTGCCTACGAGTCATCACTCGTGGGCATTGGTTAGGCAAGTGGTCTCCTGTGGCCACTTGTAAGCCAGTGGTCTGAATGAGCTCTCTTGCCATCCACTGAATTGTCATATTGCCAGTTGAAGAGTTCTCTGGGTTAGGGATTCTTTGTTTTGTTTTTTTTTACTTTTTGTACAGCATCTAGTGCGGTGGAGTCCTGAGACCTGACTGAGACATCAAAGTTTGACCATAGTGATAAGATATGTGAGAAAGGAGTTTTTAAGAAGATTATCTTGAGTGGTGATATTGGTTCCCTAACTTTTCACTAAGAATAGAGGAACCTCTGGGGAATTTCCTTCTAGCCTTGCTGCAGCTTCCCCTCAGAGACTTTGCCCCTTTCTGCTCTTTTTCTCCTTCTCTTTGTTCATCTACCATCAACCTCCATTCAGTCCCCTCAAATTGTTGGATCACAGTTTTCTGTTTAAGACAGCCTTGTATCAGCTTCATTGTCTCAATCTCTTCAAGTCTCATCTTAAAATTTACCTTTTCTCTCAATTTTTCATCACACTGTCCTTAACCCTCTGTGTTCTGTAAAATCTTGTGAAAGATATGAAAAGAACGAGTTGTACCATATTTCTGGAGACATTTTGTCATAAGATGACTTATCTAGCTGGCTGAGAATGTTTTATTGGTTACTGTAAAAGCACATTTATTCTTTCATCATTTAATATGGTTTAATCATTAGAAATAATTAATTTTCTGTATATATTGGAAAGAACCTAACAAAACTGGTTTAGGAATTTGTTTATGAACAAAAGATTCTGGCTGCTTGTATACACTGATGACCTGACAGTAATCTAACTGGCTCACAAAAAAATAAGAATGTTTCCTTGTTCCCTAAGGGAAAGAAGCTTTTAAAAACTATCATGCATGCTACACGTAATGCAGTTTATTTTTTTAAGAAGCTTACACTATGTTGGACTTCTTATATTTTGTTGTTAAATTTACGTCACATTTCTTCTAAAAAGACACCATTCTTCAGTACTCCTCAATATAGAGAAGTACAATGTGCATGCAGTGTGCATGTATCTATAGAATTTCAGGTATTATTCCTTCATAATTTTGCAGTTTGTTTTAGTGTAAAGTATGCTAGCATATACACTGCTAAGACTACTACTTAATCCAGTTCAGCAGTAGTACTGTAGTAACAAACAGTTAGTACCATTTTATAGTTTGTGGGCTTATGTGAAATAAGCTATCACTGCCTAGATTCTAGAAGTCAGTGCAAGCCATCATCATAACTAGTAGCTGGTGATGGGTCAGAACTGTTACCTGATATACCGAGACCCCACTGAGCCTGCTTTCTCTATCAGCCTGGGCACCCTGTAAGTTTGTCTTGTTGAGCCAAGACACACTAGCCTGCTGCAACACAGACATAGGGACACACAACCCAGGCTGCAGACACACTGAAAGCAGCACTGTGTGAGATCTTTTCCCCACACTCAAGTACACTAATTCCTCCGGGCACTGAACCTTAGATTAAATCCATTTTATACTGTACAGATCTCCTATACAGCATAAGCTTATGGAATTCACCTTCTCTTTCAATGTAAAGAGAGATGCGTAGACTCCTTGCTCCTGCCAGGTATATGTAAGTGATTTTATTAAGTATATACAGTAGGATTAAGTGGTCATTAGTGAGAGCAGACAGAACAATGTAGATTACTAAGCAAAATAAAACAAAACACACATGCTAAGCTTAATACACTAAAGAAGCTGGTTACATATAATATCTCACACTCAGAGTTGTTCTAATAAGCTTCTTTTACAGACTAGAAAACCTTCCAGCCTAGGTCCCCAAGTCTTTCCCCAGGTCAATCTCAGATGTTTTCAGCAGTCATCTTGGGTGGGGTCCCAGGGCAGAACTGATGACCAAGATTACCTCACTCTCCACCCTTGAATAGGTTTTGCGAAAGGCAGGAATCCTTTATTGTTTTGCTTTAAATTTTTCCTATGTCTTGTGGAAGAATACAGCTTCCAAGATGCATCCCATCATCAGGTGACATGGTCATATGTCTCAGCAAGGTCCCTGTGTCCATACTTCATGGGCTGACCCACACATCTGCAGGAAGGTTAAGCTCCATTGTCTCTTGCTAATGGGCCATTAGCATTGTGTCTAGCTTCTTCTTACTTGTACCTGATGGACCAGTAATAGGCTCTCCCCGATATGAACACATTGATAATAAATCTACAGTCAATATTCCCAACTTCATATATAGAAATATGTGCATACAAATAGGATAATCATAGTCAGTAGATTCCAACCTTTCCGTTGATATCTCAAAAAGTTATGTCATATTCATAAGCATATTCCCATAAAGAATATGGAATAGCCCATCACACAGCCTTCTTCACCATCTAAGCAGAGGCCAACAGCACAGAGACTGAATTGATCTCTTGTTCCTAGAGATGGCCCCAACATGAAACATCTCAGTGGAGAAGCTTGGAACTACACACTCCAGGGCTGTTAATTCAACATTGTTCATAAGAGGGTATTCAGATTGGGCTCTTCCATATGCTGTTCACTTCTGCTGTTCATGTCCGATCAAGCTCAAGTGGTCTCTGACCATGCCTGTCGGCATTGGTGTAGGTGTGCATCAGGTTTGCCCGCTGTATAGAGAACTCTACACTATTAGAATTGAACCCTTTATTCATTTCCTCTGCAAGAGGTTGGTGTGATTGGTGCTCTGAAACAGAACCAGCAGCAATCTGGTTAAGTATGTATACTATTGATTACTCCCTGTGGCCTTGGGGAGTGGAGACCAGGAGCAGTGGGGACTTGGCATCTATTAATTTCACTGGGCTCCTCTACAAAGACCTCTCAGCTATCCATCTTTATTCCAGGCCCTGAAAGTTTATTTCAACACCAAGTCCATGGTGGCTACTAAGAAGAAGATCCAACTTCCTGCACAGCTGGTGGAGATCTCCTTAGTGCACTCGAGGTTATGTCATATTCATAAGCATATTCCCATAAAGAATATGTAACAGCCCATCACACAGCCTTCTTCACCATCTATAAGCAGAGGCCAACAGCACTTTGTTCATGTTACTTTAATGAGAGACCGCGAGGACTCTGGCAGGCAGGGCTGGTGGATCCCATAGTACTTGCCCAATGCATGCGGTTGTCTGTCACCCAAGGTACCACATCCTGTGCTCCAGAACGTGAAAAGTTGCCCTAACTCTCCTGCTTATTATGAGGGCATCCTAAAAGAAGGTGTTTCCTGCAAACCCTGGACCATGAACCCTCCCAACTGCCCCAATAAGGTTGCCAACACTCCCACTTTCTCTGAGAGTCTCCCAGAATCAGACTCTCTTCCCCAGAGGCTACTACAGTCAATCTGGGAGATTTTTCAGATGCTAAGAGTCCGACAGCACTTTCCTGCCTGCCCTGACCCCATGCCATTCCCTGACATGGCCAGCATGTTCCTGTGGCCCCTGAAGTGGGAGAGGAGGGAAGGTTTCATCATGCTGCACCCACCTCAAGCACTGCCCCCACAGCTCCCATGGCTAGGAGTTGCAGGGGCAGTGCCTGCAGGTAAGGTCAGTCGGCGGATCCCTCTAGGGATCATGAAGATGTGCTGGCTGCTTCCAGAAGCAGGGTGGTGCCAGGGCAGGCAGGGACCCTGCCTTAGCTCTGCTGTCACTGCCAACCAGGAGCTGCCTGAGGAAAGTGCCACCCAGCCAGAGCCCACACGCCAACCTCCTGCCCCAGCCTTGACCTCCCCCACACCCAAATTCCCACAGCCTGCACCCCTCCGTCATCCCAACCCTGTGCCCCAGACCAATATAACTGAGTGAGGGTGGAAGAGTGGACTACAGAAGGAGGGAGACGGAATGAGCAAAGCAGGATCTCTGAGGAGGGGCTGGGCCTCATGGCAGAGGGCAGGCAATGGTGTTTTCTGTTTTTGTAGTTAGACATTCAGCAATCCTATGCCCCAGCCAGTTTAACAAAAATCTGCATCATACCTAGATACCATCTCTAGGTGCTCATGCTTCATGAAATGCATTTCCTTGTCTTTATGTCCCATGCTGATATCAAGGGGTAGGAAGTTCTACCACCTGGAAGGGTGAGGATCCCTCTTGGGCCGTTCTCTATTCCACCCTGATATCTCAGGGATATTATAGCTAGGGATATTAGTTAGCAGCTCCTGTATGGAGTGAGGAATATGGGCATGTGACTGGCACAGTTCAGATGCCCCCCAAACCTCTCCTTTCTGCAGCAAGATAGAGAACCTGGCACATGCTTGTCACCTGTGCATCAAGTTGCAGCTCTCTTCTGGCTCCTCAGATGCACTTTTCCCTATGTCTTCATTGGAGTGCCCTTTATCTGTGCACCACAAAGTCATGAGACCTCCTGGACATATCCATTTAGGAGGAGGATGCTCTGCAACTCTCATGTTCCAGGCCATTTGTCCTTGCCTTCATGGAGTAATGAGTTGTGCCTGGGGTTCTTTTCTTGGTATCTCCATCTAATAACCTCGCTTTGAACTTACAACCTGCATTCCTGTTCCTGTATGCTTCATTTGGTATTGCCTGTTAATACGCAGCCTCCACCCAGGCACTCCCGAATGGCTTCAGAGTAGCCATGCAAATGGCTCCTTGCCTCAGTTTCCCTCTTCATTCGTCACAAACTCAATACACTTTTCCCATCTCTAACCTCGATTCAGTCCTTGTAGCTGGGGTCTTGCTCTTCCCAGTTTCCTTCAGAATTTAGGATTCCAGTTCCTGCCTGGAGACATCAGCAGGGTCACCCAGCATTAGCCCTTTTTGGCCATGGCTTTCTGCCTTGGGGAACTTTTGGGTGACCTCCTGACAGCCTTCACCATTCCAATCTGGCTTCACTACTCAACCGGGAAATTCACTGCTCACCTCTTCAGGGGTATCCCATCTCTGAAGCACTCAACCCAGTTCTTCCATTGAGCTCCTTTTACTCTCTGGATAATCCTCCCTCTTAGGATGTGGGATCTGCATGCAGGGCAGTCCTTACCAGTATGCACCTGAAAAAGTGGGGCACCACTGGGTCTTTTAATATCCACCTAGCCGCTCTTCCTATCCCTGGTCTCTGGCTCTGTTTCCTGCAAGGATCTAGTTAATCTAAAAGTGAAGAAGCCTGCCAGACCTATTAGCAGAACATCCAACCTATGAAAGAACCATTCAAGGGTAATGAAGTCATTTAACAGGCATTTGCCAACCCCAGGTATATACTGTCAGTGACTGAATTTACTGCATTAGTCGACAGGACCATCATTTAAAAATTCCTCTAAAATATTTCATTAGTCTGTTGCTGAAGATTATAAAATCACATCTCTAAAAAATCATCATCCCTATCTCCCCAAGCTCTCATCAGGGAAATGGGCATCAGTTGATAGTACTGCATTGGGCCCCATAAATCCTAAAGACAACTCTGTCTGCATACTAACGTTCTCTGTGGATTCTGGACATTGAACTCTCATTTGCAACTCTCAGGAGTGTCCCTCCACCCCCTCATTACACCAAACTAGAGTGCACTGGATTGCAATGGGAATGCTGAACCTGATTTCATGCAATGGACCAGCTGTCCTTTTTCATCCTCTACCCTAATTCCTGTGGGCCCTCCCTCCACTGTCTCCTAAAATTCAAACAGGCCAACATCATTCATAATAAAAAGATTAGCTCCCATCCAGCACTTTTATCAGTTGATCTCAAAGCACCTCACAATCTTCAGTGTGATTCCCCTCACACATGTATGGGAGGTAAGGGAGATACTGACAGGTAAAATGGAACCCGAGATCTTTGGAGCTTAGTGCATGAACCAAAAGCTTGCTGGCTCTCAGCTAAGGCTGTAGAACAGATTCATTATTCTCTCTGTAAGTGATCTTGGTGGCACTAGATGGGACAGTACATTACACCCAGTAAGTATGGAGGTTACAACTATTATCCCCATTTTACAGCTGGGGAACTGAGGCACGGACAGGCTGACTGGCTCACCCAATATTATAAAGCAGGGGTGGGGAACCTTTTTTGGGTCGGGAGCCAGAGGCTACTGGAGTGCCAGCATGGGCTCCCCAATGCTGAGGGGGCCCTAAGACTCAGGGGCCAGATCCAGGCACCCAGGGACTGCATCCAGCCCCGGGCCTTACATTCCCCACCCCTGTTATAAAGGAAGCCCCTAGTGGTATGGGGACTTGAGCACAGGTCTCCAAAATCCTACGCTTGTAGCCTAACCACTGACCCAAGCTGTCTCATTCACAACTATCAAAGTTACAAACTCTTTGGGGGGGAATCACCCAAGAATTAAAGTACAGTGAACACTTTCATTAGGTACATATTGATATTTATTTAAACAAATAACTCTACCCTTGTTTTGCGTACTTTACAGGATATGATTCTAAGTTACCAGAACTGTGTGATCACTGGACTTAGTCAACATAGGATTTTTGCCAAACTGCAGTTAGTAATTCCCTTTCAAACCCATTCTTTGTTGACTAAAGCAAGGGTATTGTTTGTTTGTTTGGCATTTGCTATTTTAATATTTATGCAATCTTTAGTCTTTAACTGTAACACTGATAGGTTGCTCTGGCCAGCACTGATCACAGAAAGTTAAACTCCTATAATTCATAGTATCCCTTTTTTTGTGCTGTGCCTTAATTTTACACTTGTATGAAAACATAGCTGACATTTCCTTATTAGAACAAAGAATTTAATAAAGGGTGAGTGGGGACATCAAGGCCACTTTTCCAAAAATCTTTTTCACACCCCAAAGAGTTGGGTGGAATTTGCACAGCTTGTCTACAGCCTGATCACAGCAATTGGGTTTGACTTCACACCAAACATCCTGTTTGTGTCTCTTGGGTGCAGTTGCTGTGTGATCAAATTCTCCACTTACCCAGTCACTACCTGCTGATCAGCTAAGAGTCAGTGTAACTTCTTCTCCTACCATAAAGTAGGTGTTTGACTAGTGGTAGTTGAAGGAGCCAATGAGCAATTGCAGCACATGTGAATGAGTGATACCCTGATTAGAAGCCTTGTAGGGGAGCCTTTTTGGTCCTAGTTTGGGGCTGAGTAGAGTATATCTGCTGCTGATTGTTGTCTAGTGGGGGCAAAAAAGGATGAATGAGGGTTGAACATGGAAAGGGAGAACGGAAATTGTATTTAGGAAGTGACCCGAAGGAGGGCCAAAGTAGATTGCGTGACACAAAGGGGACCCAAGAGAAAAATAGTGTGAAGTAGAAATTGACCTGGTGGGAGAAAGAAGGGACTGATTATCACAAAGAGGTAAAAGATAGAGGAGGATAGGATAAGGGGAAAGAAAAGTTAAAACTTAAGCAAAACAGACTCTGGAAACAGAAGAAGGGGTGGGGGCAAAATAAGAGCCATAATAGGTCACTTTCATCTGTGGTTGTTATTCTGCTAAAACCTTTTAGTTAAAGCAGTGAAGAATTTGGTCCACTAAGTTTTTGTTTTAAAACAAATTGCTGACCAGGGTGACCCTGCTGTTTGATTTTTACTGGAATAGTGTCAAACTGGATCTCTTTGAAAATGGCTAACCTAAGAATGTGTGATGTGAGAGGTAATATAGTATGGTCATAAACATGACATAAATTCAAGGAGGAGATACCCTTGATGGGGAAAGAAGTGAGTTTCCTGATTGAGCAGTGGAGTCAGATTGGAATGGTGAAGGCAGTCAGGAGGTCACCCACAAACTTCCCCAGGCCTGAGTGCCAGGGCCAGAAATGGCCAAAGGCAAATATCTGATGGCAGATATTTCTATTCAGCCCATTTTCTCTCTTGCAAAAGCATAGCTAACATGCTGAGTAACTTTTTTACTA
>CM057846.1:58952277-59018386 GCA_030068395.1 Apalone spinifera | reverse complement strand
TCCTGTTTTTCCCAAGGGCTCATGGGAATTGTAGTCTGGATTGCAGCACACAGGATCTTTTCAGAAAAAACAGAGGCCCCTTTAGTAAGGGGACTACATATGCCAGAATGGATGACAAACAGCTGTGGAAGTGGCTCCCAGAATCTAATTCCTTAGCCTTCCATATTGCAACAGACATGGTCATGAGCTGGGTGTGTGGCTTGTCTGGTTAACAGCACATTTTAAAGAATTCTGAGCCATATGTGATGTGCAGAAGGCAGCCCTACCTTGGGGGCACAATTGTCAATGTCAGTTCCTTGGTTGTCAGTGCTGTTTAACAGTAGCTATCACTATTAGTAATACATTTCTTCTACTGCAGCAGGAGCACTGTGAACTGCTTCTCTGATTGTGAGTTTGACAGATCCACTGGCTGTTGCTCAGGGACCCCCTTGAAGATGCTTGATAGATGCTGATTTGACACTTCTAGGTGGACAGCCACTCCAGCAGTCCACTTACATCTATTCTTGACAACATTTTGCATTTATCCAATGGTAGTGGGAAAGTATAGTGATGCTCTGAGCAACATCACTGAGCAATGGGACATCACCTTGACAGTCTGAGCAGATTGCACATCATTTTCAAAGACCTCTGACTTAGTTCGTTTTTAAACTTTTGTGAAACAATCTGCCAGTCTGACCACTGATGACAGTTTCTGGGATCTTCAACAGTTTTCCTGTTACTTTAGCACTCACCACAAAGATATTTACCCTGAATAATAGGCTGCAGATTATAAAATATGCACACCTGTTATTTGTATGACTAATCAGGGTGTTTATTATAATAAACTGGAGAAGATGTCAGCTGTTGATCATTCCCATAGTTTTGGTTAAATGTATCTTAATTTGGATATCAAGCTTTTAGAAAGAAGAAAAGAGTGAAAATATTTATAACTTTTGAAATATTCTTTCAAGCCTAAATCCACAGTTGCAGGAAAGACAAACCATCTGACTGCAGTGTTTATGAAACCAAGAACTGTGAATACAAGTGGAGCCAGATTTTCTGGTCTGCTCTACTCCATTCAGGTTTCTCGTAAGACCCCATAAGGATGGAATTTAGCCCTATCTCCTTTGCTGCGATACCTTCTATGTAGGGGGAGTCTCTCATGAGTGTGGTCATGTTAGCCAGGTCCCATGCCAACCTTCCTAGAGCCCTCTCTCAATTGGCTTTGATGGGAAGTCAAGAGGTAGGTAGATGTAGTGGCCAAAAGCTGTGCCCTGGCTATATTAAGTTGGAACCCAGTCCTTTGTCTGCTGGTGCAAGTTAGAGCAGTTCTCAGGCAAAAAGATTGGCTCCTTAAAGCCACCCCAGTGTTCTGCACAGAATCTAGCTCACAGTAATATTATTTGTTAACTTTGTTGCAGCAGAAGCTGTAGAATTAGAAAAATCATAGGCAAACTAGATTAGCAAAGAGTTTCAATTTATTTGAAGTGTATGTAATGCCTATGACACTTTCTGATGCAAGCTTTGAAAGATTGGTTCAACTGTTTTATGCTCAAAAATGTATGTGCGGCAATGAAACCCCAAAGCTGCAAGTACAGAAATATCAGTGCTCTCCACAATTTTGTTTGGCCGTTTGCAGATGTGGGATTTTGCACAAAGAGTAAGTGTAGCATTCTGGTTACACTTTTGAATATTTGATCCTTTGAATTTAACTCTTTATAATAAGTATGAGGATTTACCAAGAGGAAGGAAGGGAATCTGCTAGTGGGTTATGTTAATAATTTCATCCCAGTAGCATGAAATGTTTGACCAGTTTGTGGAACGATTTAAATCTAACTTTAACATATGGTCTGCAGAGAGAGTGTCAGCATATTTGACAGTTTGAAACCTACATATAGCAGTGTCAAGGCTGTTCCCCAGTCTTCCAGGCCCCAACTTTCTGCACTCAAAGTGCCAAAGATTTCAGCTAACTGAATGGATGAGATGTCCAGAAAATGGACTCTCTGTCCCCAACCCCCATTCTCACAAGCAAAAATTAATTTAGTTGCATAAGGATTTTTTGGAATACAACTAAGTGAGGTCTTGAACAAAGGCCGCAACATGGAAAATAAGGAGTTCTTTGTAACCCTTCTGCCTAATGAAGGGCTAGGTTCACTATCACACACACAGGCACCTGTAAGAGGCAATACTTCCCTCTCAAGCGTTGAGTCTGGGTATAGCAAAGAAAATGTTTAATATAAAGGAACCCTCTCTCTCTCTCTCTCTCTCTCTCAGAGATTTGGCATCTCAGCAGATTGACGAGTCCCTCAGTTAGGAAAGACTAAGTACAGTTCCATTGTCCTTCACTCATAAAAATCAGGATAACATTTAATCACTCTGGCATTCAGCAACTAAAGTGACCTGTAACCTACTACCAGCCAAAACTAATCATTTTGCAAAGCAGCACTCTCTGCTGCCTACCTAAGCTCTTTGGGTGTATTTATGCTAATATGGTTCCTGGTCTTTTCCTCCCAGCTAGGCCTGCAGATGGGGGAGCAGGGGACACAAAGGGAGCAATTGCCCCGGGACCTTGCGATTCCAAAGGAATCACCACAAAGCATGCTCCAGAGCCCTATGCTCTGGCTGGCTCTGAGGGCTGGCAAGGGGCATGGCACTATTTGGGTAGCCCTTGAAGCTGGCTGCCCCAGCCCCACCCCTTCTGGCTGAGGCTATGCACCTTCTAGGAGCACAGAGCTGCTCCTCCTCCCCCCACATTGGCCTGTTGGCTCCCCTGTCCCTAACTCATAGATGTCAGGAGAGCTCATGTGGCCCCTCATTACATCTTCTTTATGTGCATCATGAGTGACGTATGCATACTCCTTGGTTACAACCAGTTTCTTCAGTGCCTCAGACAGAATAATATTTATCTGAAGTTGTGAAGCAAGAAACATACATTTGGGCTATGTCTAGACTGGCATGATTTTCTGCAAAGTATTTTCCGTTAAAAGTATTTGTGGAAAAGAGCGTCTAGATTGGCATGGATGCTTTTGCACAAAAAGCGCTTTTGCGCAAAAGCATCCATGCCAATCTAGATGCGGTTTTGCGCAAGAAAGCCCCGATTGTCATTTTAGCCATCGGGGCTTTTTTGCGCAAAACGGTTCTGGGTTGTCTACATTGGCCCTCTTGCGCAAAAGCATTTGCGCAAGAGGGCTTTTGCCCGAGCGGGAGCATCATTGTATTTGCGCAAGAAGCACTGATTTTGTACATTACAAAGTCAGTGCTCTTGCGCAAATTCAAGCGGCCAGTGTAGGCAGCTGGCACGTTTTTGCACAAAAGCGGCTGCTTTTGCGCAAAAACTTGCCAGTCTAGACGCAGCCTTGAAGTTGTAAAGCAAGAAACATATGTTTCTAATGGATCTCAGATGTACAAAGTCACTTCAGTTGATCTGACATGCCTAGAAAAAGGCAAGTACTATGAACTGTAGGATAGGTGCAGTCAACTTTCTCTTTCTTCTTGTCTATTTCACTAGTGCCATTCCACTACAATCTAGCTCAGGGCAAGTATTTTTAAAGCTGTGGGGGAGGGATTTGTTTCAGATAACCAACTGACAATCTGCTCACTTCAGAGTGGGAAGACATAAACAAGGAGGAATTCCTGCCCCCCCCAAAAAAAGAGAGAGATTGAGAGAGAGAGAGAGAGAGAGAGATATGTTGAATCCAATAATAAACATACCCGCAAAAATCACAGTCTAACCAAGAAACAAGGGCTGCGTCTAGACTGGCCAGTTTTTGCGGAAAATCATCTGCTTTTCCGCAAAAACTGGCCAGCTGTCTACACTGGCCGCTTGAATTTCCGCAAAAGCACTGACTTCCTAATGTATGAAATCAGTGCTTCTTGCGGAAATACTTTGCCCTTCCCGTTCGGGCAAAAGTCCCTTTTGCGCAACACTTTTGCGCAAAAGGGCCAGTGTAGACAGCTGACATTTGTTTTGCGCAAAAAAGCCCTGATGGCTAAAACGGCGATCGGGGCTTTCTTGCGCAAAAGCGCGTCTAGACTGGCACAGACGCTTTTCCGCAAAAAGTGCTTTTGCGCAAAAGCATCTGTGCCAATCTAGACACTCTTTTGCGGAAATACTTTTAACAGAAAAACTTTTCCGTTAAAAGTATTTCCGCAAAATCATGCCAGTCTAGACGTAGCCTAGCTGTTTCTGAAACCTCAGAACCAGAGACTCTTCAAGTAAGCATTTTTCTATTAGGAAAGGGTAGTACAATAATAACAAAGCGTGCTTCTACACAGCGGCACTAGATCAAAATAAGCTATGCAATTTGAGCTAGGAAAACGATGTAGCTTATTTTGAGCTTATTTCGAGATAGTCAATTTCAAAATTAAATTTCCAAAAAGATTGCTATTCCGACAAATCCCTTAATCCTCATGGAATGAGATTTACCAGGATGTCAGAATAGCAAGCCCATTATTTCGATTGCATATTAGAATACTGGAGGTATCACAAAATAGCACCACTGTCTAGACATACTCAAGGTGAAATAATGAAGGATAAATTTGGGATTTTCACGAGGAACATTTCAATACAATGACATCTAATAGGCCGTGGATTTGTCCCACTGTGTCTATGGGAAAGATTGCTAGCTTCTGCTTTAACCACCTAGAGTGTGTATAATTTTAGTCTGTCTGATGTTCAAAAAGAGATTGTCAATATACAGTTTTTTTTTCTCCCTGTAGTATTTAAAAATGGAAACATTTTAACTTCTTAGAGCATTGGTCCAGAATATGAACTAATAGGCTGCAAATTTCCATTAAAAATAATCAAAGCCGTTTTAGAGTAATGGGACTACAAATTAACAGCTAAAAAAAGTAACCTGTTTGTACTCTTAACCTTTGAAAAACAGCAAATAGATGCCCTCTCCATGAGTACAATTTTTTACACCCACCTCCCAACAAGTCTGAAGTGACTGCAAAATATCCATGCAAGTATGTGTGTTATTATTCCCCATAGTGTTCAAGTTTGAAAATAACATTTCTTTACTAGGTTATTTTCCCTTTTCTGGCTTGTCAAAAATCTCCTTTGTGATATAATCAGCACATTAAAGTATAGTATTTGTAAATTTTCTTGGGCTCTGTTAGCTGGATGGCCTCCTCTGAGACTATGTCTACACTGGGAAAGTTTGGGGACAAAAGTGCTGTTAACATGCAAAAGTTGCCAAAAGCAAAAATCAGTCAAACCAGTTTTTCTTCCCTCCCTTGTCGACATCTCATGGCCACATTGCTCTTATCTGTCAGAGGTGATAGCAAAGCAATGTGTGGGAAGGCAGAGCTGATCCCTTTGCTTTTTGGGAGTCCCTTGTAGCTCTGTGAGCTCTCTGTGCTGAGGAATGTCAAAGCAGCACAGAAATCTCTCCAGCCTTCCCACTGTAGCAGCAGTGTGCCTATCACTGTATTCCTAGTGCAGGGAAGAATAGAAGCTCTCCAATGATTTGTTCTTTGTTCCCAAAATGGAGCAGCTTAGTCAGCTGTCAGATACTTCCCAAAGTTTTGAAAGGGGAGGAGCACATGCCTGCAGGGTAGCAGAAATCACAAAACACTGAACACAGCCATCAGTGCAGGCACTGTGGGATACTGATGAAGCCAGTTCTTTTGACAAAAGAAACAGCAGAGTCCACACTGGTTCTTTGTTGACGATAAAAAGAGGGAAAAAGACAAAAATCTCTCACAGAGGTGGAAGTTTTTTGTCACCAAAACTGTGTTGGGAGTTAATTTGAGATGCCATCATGGACAATGCAATGGACAGAGCGACATGGCTAAATAGGCTTTTCCCACCAGAGGACTAATTAGCATACCATCTCAAGGTTTGCACTCAGCACCACTCATCCATTGCACTCAGCACCAATTTGCTGCACACAACACCAAGCAGAATTGCACACTGCACCATTCCCATTTTCCCGCCAAACAGACTTTATAAGCCTGCTGCTTTGGGGGCTCGTGTTCTTTGTTGATCATCACTGTCCCTTGTGGTCAGTGATGTCGTGGGAAGATTTGGGTCTCTGTGGTGTTCCTCAGTGCTAGCTCTAGTGAAGGCTGGGTGAAGCATTTGAGTTACACCAACTAGAGCCTGTTAAATCTCACCTTCCCCACGGAGACCCATCTTAGGTATCTTCTACCTCATCAACCTAGTTTGAGGTGAATACCCAGATAAGAAAGAGTAGAGGAGAAGCCTTCAGGATGGGTTCAGATGCTTGTTGTGAAAGCTCAAGGCTAGAACTGAGAACTGTTTTCTTGCCCACTATTAACATGTTGACTTCATCAGCCTGGGACTACCTAGAGTTCCTCCCCAAAAGCTACTAGTTAGCTCTAGGGTTGTAGGTCCTGGGCATCACTTATCTCACCATCAACTGCCATTGGACTGTAAAGTATTTCTTTATTGTATTGGGATTATTCTTTATTCTTGTATCTGTTTGGGGTGTGGGTAGATGTGTTCAATATCAAGCGTTTGGGGCTTGTTTGTTGTTGCTGTGTTTCTAAATTTACAATATACTTACCTTTGATTTAAACATATCTGGTCTCTGGTTATTCAGTCAATTACCAGTGATAGAGATACAGAGTGCCAGACAGATCTCACTTCTGGGACAGAGGCATTTAACACCATTCAGAACCTAAATCTACTAAATTGTTCAAGTTACTAGGTCTCTCAAGTAACAGAGTGTGGGTGTTTTCCTCAACAAAAGTGCCATTGGATTGTAAATGCTTTCACTGTTTTTCAACAAAAGGTACATTTTGGTGACAAAACATGCCAGGATAGACCAGGTCTAAGACATCCACACTACAATGTTTGCTCTGCAAGAAAAAGAAGAAAAAATGTCAAGATACATTGCTTTTGCATTTTTTTTTCATGTTAAAAACAAAAATAAACATAGGGAAAGACAGGAATTAAAAAAAAACTGAAATCCAGAATACATTTACTACCAGACTATGAAATGGATTATAAAATAGGATAACAATTTGGACCTAAATGACCGTATATATTCATTCATTAGCTTGTTAGTTTATAAGCCGACCACCCTAAGCTGAATAGTTAAAAAGAACAAACCAATATGGCCCTTTCATAAGCCAATTCTATATTTCAGAGGTTGGCAAACTTCGGTTGCCAATTTGTCAGGGTAAGCTACTGGCTCATTGGGACATTTTGTTTACCTGGAGCGTCTGTAGGCATGGAGCCCTGTAGCTCTCAGTGTCTGATTCACTGTTCCTGGCCAATAGGAACAGCGAGAAGTGGCAGCCAGCAGGTACCTTGACTTGTGCTGCTTCCACCAGCTCCCAACGGCTGGGAATGGTGAATCACAGGCACTGGGAGCTGAGGGACTCCATCCCTGTGGACACTCCAGGTACACAAAATGTCACGGCATACCAGCGGCTTCCCCTGATGGTCTGGGTACTGATGTTTTCCAACCCTTGATCTACAATGACAATGTAGACCTCTTGATAAGCTGACACCTGCTCTTTGAGCCACTTTTTTACCCAAAAAATTCAGCTTATAAACTGGTATATATGATATCTGACAGTTCTTCAATTAAAAATAAAACTAGGAGAAATCATTAAACCAATAACCATGTAAATAGTAGAATTTCTATAGGGCAAAAGTTCCCACTTGGCAATGTTAGACTCAAATTTCAAACCCCTAGTTCCTACTTTCCAAACCCATATGTTTTAATGTACCTTTTATCGAAGCCCAATCCACAAACTGAAGTATGCAAGAGCCCCATCAGATTTGTTGACTTATTATGGAATGTTGTTCTTTGGGTGATGTCCCTGTGGGTGCTCCTCTGTTGGTGACAGGTCATCCCCGGAACCGCAGTTCAGAGTTTTTCTTAATAGCTATTAGCTGGACTGTGCATTCACTGAGGGCAGCTTGTGCTGTTGGCGGTTTGCACCTTGCATGTGCAACCTGGCTCTCCCTTTCAGTTTCTTCTAACCACCCTCAGTTGCAAACGGAGGGAAAAAAGAAAGAAGAACAGCACTGCTACGATGCCCGGTTCTCAGGGCTTTAAGAAGTGCCATCAGTGTAATGATCCCATGCTGGCTTCGGACAGGCATGATGCCTGTATTCGCTGTTTGGGGGAGTCGCATATCCCCAAAAAATGTGATCACTGCCGGAGCCTTACGACAAGGGACCAGGAGCTTTGGCACCATATGATTCTTTTCAAGTGGGCTCTGCAGGCCTCAGAAGAGCCTCAGCCCTCTTTGACTCCAGGAGATCTGTGGAAACACAGATCTGTGTCTCCCTTGCCTCACAAATATCTCAAGGCGAGGATCTCCCCGGTGAGGTCGTTGTCCCTGAACCACTCCCCCAGTCAACTCAATGGGGATGCGCCAGGCACCACAGGCAACTTGGTGCCAAGAATTCTAATGAGTTGCTACAATGGTACCCTATGCTCACTCCAAGCTGGTGCGTTCATTGTCGGCACCAGAGAGATCATGAGGGCGAGCCCCGGCACTGCTGCTAGTGGCACCGCAACACCCAGCACTGGGAAAGAGCGGGGAACCATCTGTCACAGCCCCACAAGTCTTCAGCACCACCTTCTGATGTGCTAATATCAGTGCAAATGCCTCCCCCGCCAGACTCGGCAGCTGTGCCAGCGCTGCATAACCACACCGGCCAACATGAGGGCATTCACACAGCTGATGTTGAGAATGCTCAGCCTTTGCCACTGCTATGCTCTGCCTGTCCAGTTCCAGGCTACATTAAGTCTCCGTTGTTACACAAAAATGCTGGAGTAGCTCTCACATAATCAGAGGAGCACCTTCTCCTCACAACACTCCTCTCCTATTACATCTTGTCATTTTCACCATTACCTAGAGGGACCTTACCACCCACAGTGGTACCCTGACTGACATTTTTTGCCTCCCAATTGTCTGCCCTATTACTCACCCTAGTGGGCCCCATGGGACTATTGGAGACCTTGCAGATGCCACTCTACAGGCCCATCTGTGTCACCAAAGAGGCTTCCACCAGCCTCCCTATCCCATACCCTTCCAAATACTGCTGAATCAGAAGACAAGGAGGGTCAATTCTCAATGAGCACATTGTTACACAAGCCCCGCAGCTTTCCTCGAGGGACGGTTCATCCTTATCACCTGACGAGGCAGTAATACCTGAAGATTCTCATTCTACTGATGACCTGAAACAATTTCAGGAACTTTTTAAAAGAGGGGCCACTACTCAGGAAGTTCAGCTCCAAGAGGTAAAGGAGAAACAGCACCGTCTCCTAAAGAACATCCATCCCTCCTCTCAGGGAAGGATCGCATTAATGAAGCAATAATGGCGGTATCAGACATATCTTTGGTGGTGGATGCAGTGAATCAACACTCACAAGCTCCTCAACTTAGGTCAGCAACCAGTGACAAAGAATATAAATAACTAGATCTATCTGGCAAAAAAATATATTTCTCTGCCACCCTGCAGTTCAGAATTGCAAACTACTCTGCATTGCTAGCCAGCCATGACTTTGATAATTACTCCAAGCTTGCTGAGCTCATGGAGCACCTCCAAGAGACCCATCCTCAGGGAAATAATTCATGAGGGGCACACCATCGCCCGCACAGCAATGCTATCAGCAACAGGTGTAGCGCACCAGCAGTGGTGAGGAGAGCCTCTTGGTTGCAGGCACGAGGTGTGCTCAGGGAGCTTCAAACAAAGGTGGAGGATCTCCCTTTTGATAAACAAAAGCTGTTTGCGGCTAATACAGACAAGATCCTGCATAGCAGTAAAAACTCTCACACCCTCAGCATGTACACGCCACCATACCAGCAAAAGACATATATGCCATACGAAAGGAACAAAGACACTTACTAGAACCGACCACAGCATAGACCATATGACTATAATAAATCCAGACAGCAGCCTCAGAGGAAGCATCCACCTCCCTCTCTGATCTATCAATATATTTTTTATTTCTAATTAATAAATAGCCTATTATGGGAAAGGAAACTAATTCGGATTCTGACCCGTCCTGGACATAAGTTGAATCATGATCAAAGCAAAAATGTTTCCATCCTATTACCTGCCATAGCCACCTCCTCCATTTAGCCTTTCAGATTCATAAGATATTGGAGTAGGGACTGCCATTTGCTATACGTTTGTGCAGCACCTAGCACAATGGGGTCCTAGCCTGGTTAGCCTCTAGTCTAGAGCTATTACTGCAATAGTAATGTTCAGGAGTGTTAACAGTGCTGCTCTGCACAGTCATACCTCTCTAGTTTCCCTGTCTCAGGAGGGCAGTCATTACATGTTAGCAACATATTTAGCTTGCATTCCCTCTAAACTTCCCTAGAGCCCTGTGTGCTCCAGTGGAGCTAAAATAGTTCATTATCCGCCAGGGGAGAGAGGGAATGGAAGAAAATGCCAGAATCCCTTACTCTTCCCCCGACCCCATGCAGTCTCCTCTCCTCGCCTCTCCTAGGTAGCAAAGAATGAGAGGAAACAGGTGGTTGTGGGGATCTCTAGAGCAGGGCACGCCACGCCCCCTCCCGTTAGCTGGAAGGAGGGCTGCCTTGTTAAAATGAAACCAGCCCCTAGTAATCTTCCTCCTCCTGAAATCCCTTCTCATTTATTCCCTGATCCTGGTGGAAATACCTCTGCGAGTCTTGCTTGGGTCTATGCTTCAGTCTCTCACCCAGTGTTTTGATGTATTGATCAAAAGCTGAACAATACTTTACATTTTTCTTAAAAATTCTCCCTTCTCTCCTCCATCCCCTTTACTGATATTTATGCAAATTCCCTAATACAGTACCAGGAAGTAAACTGAAAACTCTCAGCCAACCCACTGAAACCAAGCGAAGTTCCTCTTCTGCTCTCTGGAGTGGCAGAGTATCGGCTTAGCTGCTCTGGACTCTCTCTCCCAGCTGCAAAATCCCGTGGTCTTCAAAAAAATCAAGCGAGTAGCTTTTCCTTTTCCCGAGGCTAATCAGCTGGTTTGAGTTTGAACGGCAGCCTGGCTCCTACCCCAACTCTGTGGCTGAAGTAACTGTGGCGTTGACTTGCTGCTTCCAAAGTTTCGCATTCAGGGAAGTAAGTACGCTTCTTTTGTCTCCTAATTTGGCAGTGGGTAGCTTGTTTGGACGCCGGTGTCCAAGTGTAATTCCTGTGATCCTTTCAGAGCAGTGGGAAATGCAGAGAACAGCCCTGCTGGCAGGGAGCGGACTAAGGGGGCTTCCTTAAGTCACATCAATCCTGGACTTCCTAGCGTTTGCCAGAGGGAACCACTGAGAGTTTCTCTCTGGGGATCAGGAGTAAGGCATCTTGGAACCTTTTTTGCAGCAGTCCCAGTTGCTATGGAAACTGTGCCCCCAGCCCTCCCGGATTTACCTTGCACTGCAGATCAGAGGGAACTTTCATAATAGACACTTGTTTGTTTGTTGGATAAAACAACTTATCACAGGAGCTTGGGTTTGTGGTGGTGTTTATTGGCTCTCCTAACACACACTTTTTAGAGACATTGGGATTTTTGAGCCAGGACTTGCCCCATAGATGCTGGAACTAGAAGTGCTTCCGCACCCAGTGGTTTGAAGTGTTTTTCGTTATATACAGGGCTTACGGTTTGGTTCCATGGCTCTGCCAACTCCGCTATACAGATTGTCCCAGCACCTCTGACCTGCCCTATTGGCATACCAATCAGAATAGGGAAAACTGTTCATCCATATTGGTATAATCTTCCTCTAACCTCCTATCTCCCCTAAAATAAAGAGAAGCAAAGTCTTCAGGGAGGAGAAAAAGGGGGCTGACTGAGGACATTATGGTATTATCACTGAATTAGCTAAAGGGCGATTGATTTGGCAGGTTATGAAACCTGATCTTTCCCATTCACTGAAGTGAACTAGAAATATTAAATGAGCCATGTGTAAAGGGCTACAGCCAGTTCAAAAGAGGAAGTGTGACATTAATGGGCAGCTTATGTTTCTGCCCCTTAAGGGAATGGTTCTTTGAACCTCAGATAAAATATATACAGTACATTAGTTAAAAGGAAGTGAGAGTTCTTTTCAGACTGGTTAGCTTTTCCTTTAGCCTGAGGGAAGGGGTGTAGCTGCAGCTTAAGCTTTCCTGTATGGTTGGTTAGTTTCAGCTTTTAAGAAAAGACAGCAATTTATTTAAGAAGTCTTAAAAAGGGATTGCATTTTGATGTTTTACTATGTTCTTCAGGGCTATGTTGTCTTCAGCTAATCTTGACTATTCCTAATTAAAAACAAACAACAAAAGAGTTGGTATGCCAGAAAGAAGATAGTATTACACTGAGTTTTTCTTAGTCACTTTCACAAGCTCAGACAATAGGCTTGGTTTAATTAAGAGGAAAAAATATGACCTCAGGGTATTCTGTATTAAATTTTGGATTTTAAACCTACAGGCATATAGTAAAGTAATTCTGGAGCATCTTCAAATTAAAACTGCTCCCTCTCAGCTAGATATTGAAGTGTGCTTCTGTGCTGGAAAAAAAAGTTATTGTAGTGTTCATCTCTAAATAAAAAGATACTTTGTAAGCTGCCAGATCTACAAATTCAGCCTAGAATCTGAAAGCCAAACTGGTTCTTTCTCTGTCAACATCATCAACTAAATTTTAACTCTGCAGTGAGAATTTAGTTGATACCTCCTGTTCTTTCTCATTCGGGAATGAAGTTCATTTCAGAGGTCAAAACTAGTTTTAGTCACTAAAATAAAGAGCTATGACTGTGAAGACACAGAGAACAAACAAGTTGAATTAAAAATTACCATTTTTACTTTCGTTTTTCACAATGGAAGAGCACTTTAGATGTTGTTCAGCCAAAAAAACCTAAACGCTCTTCTCCCACACTCACTGCAAATCTCCCATTCCCATCCCACTCACCCGATCATCTTGAAATATTACAAATTGAAGGGGAAACTCTTTACCCTCATACAGTATAATTCCTTGGTGAGTTGGCTGTAAATGGTTGTATTGTAATATCTGAAGGCAGATAAACTTTGGAACAGTATAGTAACATTTACCAAGTGATTATATAAAAACCTGCAATTTGAAACTGTTTTAACAAACTAATTAAATTATATTGGGGAGCCCAGTTTTAACAGAGAATTAACTGAATTGCTTTCATGTGAATCTTTCCTGTTCTAGTACTGGATGCAGAGCAGATGTGATGGTTTATGTTATTAAGTGGGGACTTCACATCTTCATAACAAGTAGTGACAACATTTCACCTGTGGATTGGAAAACAGTTTTCTCACTAAAAGTAGAAAGAGGATGAAATTAACTGAGAATGCTGCCTATTAGGAGTGTAGGGAAACACAGAAGACAATTCTCTAGAAATGACACACCTTGTTCAGTGACCCTCTTGCAAGCTAAGCTGCAATATGCTCTTTTTATAAGGGAGACCATTTACCCTTCCCAGGTGCTTCTGAAAGTGATGGGGTTACTTCAATTGGGAGACTTCTCCCTGAATCAGAAATTAATTGATGTCCCAAGATTGATTTAGGGGCTGCCAGAGGTTCCATCTCTTGGATGACACAAAACTAAGGTCTCCCTGACCATCTGTGGCCATTAAAGATCACATGATAAAATTCTCAAGATCAGAGGCATTGCACATGATGTCCTGACTAAGTGCACCTTGGGTAGCAGCATCTTACCTAAAATTAGCCTTAGTTTTATTAGATAATGTACTTTTCACATGGCAATGCTGTAATAGGGCTGTGGGGAGTTAAATAGCTAATCCCAGAAGTAAGTGAATTTTTGGGCTGGGAAGAGGTGTCTGTTTCAGTATTTCATTTTGAGTATTAAAGTGTTCAGAGCTTTGTTGGGAGGAGAAGGTACTTGCTTTGAGCCAGATACTCACCACTGGGTGAGGTATTGTGTGGAAGGCAGCAAGGCACCTTTCCTCTCTTTTTAGGTGACTTGTATAAAGCCAGATATAATTGTAGCTCCTTTGCTAAAGGAAACTCAGGATTTTTTTTCCTTTGGGAGTGGATGATGTTCCCTTGAAGCTGGACCCATGAAGCAAGTGGGCAGGGAGAGGGTGGATGTAAAGGAGGAGGAGGGTGTGGGATTCCTTGCAGCAGCTCCCCTGAGGTAGCATAGGTCTTTGCTGCCCCTCAGCATGAAGATATGCCTGATGTTACCAATGAGCCCCAAATCAGTGTGAGAGTGTGATGGACAGGAGGAGTGCTGGCCAGTACCTGGTAACTAAGGTGTTAAACTCAGTCAGCTAGCAAGGTTGTTGGCAAGGAGCCAGAAGAACCAATGGGGACAGAGTGCTCAAATTTGAATTGTATAAGATACCTTGCCTGGTTTTTTTGTGTGGAAGAGTTAAACAAGGAGTTGAGAGAGACAGAATGATTTAAACCTGAGTGTAGTACAGAAGGGCAGCAATACTATGATCCCCTTCCCCTAAAATAACTTTGAGATCCACCTGCAACTCCCTTTTGGTTGAGGACCTCCAGTTTGAGAAACAGTGGTCTCACCATGAACCTGTATAGTATGAGTAAAAAGCACACAAGACCAGATTCCATTGTGGGGAGACCAGATTTCAGTCTTGGATGCACTTTTCATTACCCTAAATTTGGTAGGTCCCTAGTTTATAAAGTAGGATAAAAATAATTATTTGAGTGGGTTTTGTAGAATTCCTGCTGGTAACTTGTATTCCAGTGTAGATATTTCCATGAAAAAATGCTGTGTCATTTGTTTGGAACATTATACTAAACAGGTCTAGTCACGTCTGCCTGTGAGCTTTCAGTTACCCAGAACCCCAGGTTAGATCATGCCTAAGGATGAGGATCTCCACAAGGAGTGAGAGGCTTTTTTCCTGTGTTCTTTAGTCAGGAGAAAGGAAGGTCTGGCCCACAAAACCTTTCAAGGATCTTTCAAGGTTCATGTAAAATGGGCTGGACTTCCACTTGAGGCCAGGGAGTCAAGTACAGGTTGAACCTCTCTAGTCTGGGACTCTGTGGCCCTGTCAACATCTGTGATCCAGTATGATTTTAATTAGCCAGGTGTCCACTTGTCATGGGTGTGGCCAAGTTTCCCATGGTGCCATAAAATCTGTTTTCAGCTGCCAGTCCTGGCTCTCAGTGTTCTGAACCGTTATTTAGATCTAATTAACCCCTAAATGTCTCCTTAGAGCCCACTAAGCAGTGGAAATGTTGGTAATGCTGCTAGACAACGTTGACCTGTGGTTCAGCAAGTTCTCTGGTTCGGTGCCAGACTACCGAGGGTCAACCTGTAGTATGAATGAATTTAAGCATGCCCTTTAAGAATTGACTAATATTCCTTTTGGCTTTTGAATAGTCAGCTGTCCTTTCTGTGAAATACTAGGGTTTGAGGGGTTTTGTGTTGATCATACACTTGACCCCATCAGTTACTGCAAGGTTTCTCCCCACATGAAAATTTCTACCTTCCCCAAAACTTAGTTATTTATGTATGGATAGAGCTAGCAAACCCTTCCAGACAAGATAAAACCAGAAGCAGGCTATGGCCCAGAGAACTATGTACATAGTTTTTAACGACAGATAAGGTTTTTTTAGATTAACCCCACTGATAAAATCATGAGTACCCTCACGCAGTGTAGTAACCTATTAACTATTTCTAAAATGTTTTAACTTCTGTCAATACAATTCCAGTGACATCACTGAACATTCTTAATTAAATTGTCCTCCAAAGAAGATTGGGAATTGTAGTGATCTTTTTAGCCTCATTCAAATAGGTATCCATTGATGTCTAGAGTTTCCTGGGTAGAGTCAGTCTCAACAATCTTCTGCATTTTCCCTGAAGATTATTATCCTAGCATAAATATAGAGGCAGAAGCAGTTTGTATGAGACATATGAGCTGCTTGGTCTGATTCATAATGAACCCCTATTTAATATCCAGGCCAACGAACTACTCGAACTATAGGGATCAGGATATAGATACATTACAGTGGGAAATATCCTCTACCCTCAAGACTAGAGATGACATTTTGACAGAAGCACTTGGCAAGGAGAGATGTTGTTGTTATGAGAGTAGAGCCAAATACAATGTTTCCTTGTTCAGGGGAGGAGAAGAATAACAGCACTATTTGAAACAAGACTTTCAACCTATGTATCCTATACTTTAAGACTGTACCGTCTGTCTTATTTAGACTGCATGCTTAGGGGGTAACTATAATATACTCCTTTGTATAGCATTGAAATGCCCATCATTCACAGTTCCAGGTATAATTTTCTTCCTGCCTCTGAGGCCTTTGGTGCACATAATGTAAGGTCATCATTGCCCTTTCAAATCTAATCTGTTGGTGATATACTGAATAATTGACACCTACTCTGCTCACTTACATCTTTAAAGTTCTATTTTTTTCTCTATCCGTTGTTTGGATTGAGCCAGTCACTTCTGTTAACAATACCAATTGTAATTTTTAGTTTTTCTGAAGAACACCAGTTACAATATAGTCGTCTTGTGAAACACTGAACTGACCCTTACTACAGAACATCCTAGGAATTGGTGTGCATGGTACATTTGTACTCCAAGCTTGGCATTTTGTGTAATCTTTGTATACATTATCTACATCCATTTATTTACAATTCTGACTTGATATGCATACAAAGGAAACTGAGTGTATCTTTCAAAATGTTTTCCTTCTTTGTTATTGTTTGTTTAGTGGAAAGCAATTCAGGGACTCCAGTAAATGTACATATTGGCTCAGCAACCCTATTGTTGCTATGTTCTGATGTATGTGGGTTTTGCTGTATATAATGAATAATATGTAAAGAGCTTTACATATTATTCATTGTTTGGTACAGGCACACCCATACAGACCTGTTTGATTAATAGATTTTTTTACCTTAAACTTAAGATGATTGTTTCAGCATTTATCTAATGCAAAAGTCCTGGCAATGTGGTTCTGCAGAAGATAATGTAGAAATATATTCTTCTTCCCTCAGTATACTGTACTACGTGACTCTGTTATGGTCTTCCAATAAAATAAATACTAAGAAGCATGGATATGTGTGTAATCAGTTTATAATGGTGAAATTTGTAAATCCACTGATCTGTATTGCTGCTGCTTTTGACTCCAGTTCAGATTAGATCTTGGTAAAGAAAATATTCAAACATAAATTTTCCACTGGTGTAATATTAAATGGGGAAAGATGACAAGAAAATGAGTACATCTGCCATATTTATCTGAAATGGGTATTCTCATTCCATGACATCTGCAGAACCAGCATAATTATGGAGATTATGGCCTTAAAGCACAAATGGAAGGACTGTATTATACCGGAGCAGCTCTTACATACCCAGTTTAGAAGACAGGGAGTGGTCTGGCCAGTCCTTTGGGTAATAGGTTGAGGGCTTTTGTGTAATAGTGATTCATGTATGAGAGGAAAGGAGATGGGGAACATAAGTTAAGATGATTGCCAGGATTTGAGTCTTTGTCATTGAGGAAGTGAAATTCTCTTTGGTAAATAGGAAGGGGAGAGAGGAAATTCGTCATTGGGGTGCTTGGGGCTCAGCTGTTTCAATACAAACGGCAAAAATTATTTGAATCTGCAATCAGCAGAATAACACAACATGCAAATGAAATTCAAAGTAGGCTTCTGAAACTGCAAAATACCAAAGAACTGTGAAACTCTAGGCAGAGGCTAGAAAGAAGTTCTTATAGCTCAGGATGGGGATTTGGAGATTTTGTTCTTCCCTTTGCTTGTCCCCTGCTCTTTACACCTTGGTTTTTGTCACCATTCTGTGCTGTTTATCTTCTTCTTTCCTCATCCGGACCTTGCAAGCAGTGTGGCAGCTTTTCTCTTTATGATATCAGTTCCTCACATTGCCTGAAAAATATGACAAGCACCAGTCTGAGGAGCATTAGCATATGTTAAGCAGAAAAGGGACCCTGTTTATTCTTGGTGCTTGACTGTCCTCTCTGGTGGCTTTCTTCACTGTGGATGATTGAAGTGGCCCAAGGAGAGGGTTGACTGGCAGAATACGGCATTCCCATATTCCTGGCAGGACCGGGGAGACAGTGGCCTCAGCAGTGCTATCATTAAAGCTAATGAAATGCATTTGCTTTGCTATAGGACAGAATCAGTCTGCAACTCTCTATCCTCTCTGCCGTGGTACCAGTCAGTCCTGCCCGCTAAGCATCCTCAGTGCTGTGCTTCTTTGAGTCCTTTTATTTGTTGATTTGATTTTTTTTTTCAGGAAAAAGTCACCATTTTGCTTTTATCAAGCTGTAGCAGTGACCCCTTTCGTTGTCTCTTGGTGTCCTTTGTTTTTAAATTATTTCCCTATTCCTGACTGTCTGTTCCTTTCCCATCTGTCTTGATCCTTTGTCCTCTTAGCATCTCTCTGCAGATGAGTTACCTGTACTGAGACAGTTAAAACAAACAGTCTGGATTTATACCCTAAACTGCAACTTCCTCCCCATCCCCACAATAAAAACCTTATGGGGCATGTTGTGCATTAGCAACTACCATACTGCCTTATTCTATATGTATCACACCATGCAGCTATGCCAGAGCTCCTCAAAAGGGGCTGGAAGTCCTGAAGGATGTTTCATCTTGTTATCCTGCACCCTACAATGGCCTAAGGAAAAAGGTGGACCAACCAAACCAATGATACAACAATGAAGAAGCGGTCCTGGAGACACAGCAAACAGATTGTGCATTGAACATGACAGAAAGGCAGCTATGTGCCATTACAGGCGACTAGCAAGAGCAAAACACTTTCAGTGGAGTCTTAACCACATTGTGTGTAGGTGCAAATCACCTTTAGAGCCAACACTAGCCTGGACCATTTATAAACTTTGTTAAAAGCTGTGCAGTGTCCAGTCTCCCCTATTGCTTTCCCTCTTCAATAAGGTTGCCAACTTTCTAATTGCACAAAACACTCTTCCCCTGATTTGCCCCCCACTCCACACATACCCATTGCTTGCTCTCCTCCACCCTCCCTTTCTCTGGGTGGGGCAGGAGGCTAGAATATAGGAGGGGCTAAGGCCTCTGGTTGAGGGGAGTGGACTCTGGACAGGGTCCAGAAATGAGGGGTTCAGACTGTAGGAGGGGGAATGGGGTTGGAGTGCAGGGTGCAGGCTTCAGGAGGGGATTCTGACCTGAGGGACGGGGTTGGGGTGTGGTGAAGGTTCTGGCTCCAGCTGAGCACTGCTTGCCTCTTGGTCAGTATGACAACAGGGCTAGGGCTGGCTCCATGTGGTTTGTGGAAGTGTCTGGTGTATCTGTCTCTGAGGCATGGGACAGCCAGGCAGCTCTGTGCAGTGCACCCTGCTTGTGCCTACAGGCATTGCCCCTGCAGCTCCCATTGGCTGTGGTATCCAGCCAGCAAGTACTATGGAGCATGGGTTCAGGACAGGGGTAGTGAATCTCTGATTGCACCTGTGCCTAGGTGATGGAGGGACAAACCAGCTGCTTCCAGAAGCTGTGTGGATCTGTCTGCAGTGGCCAAACAGACTTTTAGTGGCTAGGCCAGCTGGGCTGACCACAGTTGCCAGGATTCCTTTTTGAGCAGGTGTTCTGGTCGAAAACCAAAAGCCTAGTAGCCCTGTATCTTGGACATTAAGCTGTTGTGCTGACCTCTTCAAACCTCGCCTCCCAGTAGCTTAACCACATCCTTTCGTAAAGTGCAAATGTATAATCTCTCTGGTTTACAACCTGCCTCTTTGGAAACGTGGTAGTTAAAGCACTGGACACACAGGCCTTTGTAAAAGTTTCCAACACAATTGCTCTTTACTCTAGATAGTACAAGAGATATATAGATGCAGACCGAACAGTAAAACATCTATTTGCCTTTCCCTGTTTGTTTCCTTATTACTTTTATGTGGTCTTTGGATTTTGCTCATAGTCTTCTAAGTTGTCCGGGATCACTCCTCTTGCACATGGCTTCTCCTCCAAAGCACAAGAGTGTGTGTGTGTGTGTGTGTGTGTATGTCTCCTCTTCCTCCTTTCCCCCCATACAGCAAGATTTCCCTTCCTACCCCGTCCCCGTTAGTCCTACAATCAAAAATGACCCCTCTGCTACAAAAGTATGCTCCCTTTGTTCTTCCCTGCCCAAGCCTCCTGTGCCTTTTAGCCACTGTTGTCACCTCCCCCACCTTTTTGTTCTCCCGTTAAGTATTTTTCCACTTCACTTTTCACTTCTTGCATATAAACGTGGTTAAACTAGTTTTCCAGCTCTGACACCCTCCTTAACGTTCATGCTGCCCAAATAATGGATATGCTAATGTCTTCGTTTGTTCTATATCTTCTTCCAGATAGCATGGGTAATATGTGGTGAGGGACATTGTTAGCTTATGACTGACTCACCACACACTGAGGCAATTAATGACAGAGCAATTTCATAACATTAGAATTAAAGAATTGCATGTAGACAGATTCCCTAAATTGTCATATTTGATACTTCCTTTACTCGATAGTGGGTCTCTCACTAAGGCCAACAGGAAGTTTATACAGAAAATGAGGCAAATACTGCTTTTAGTAACTAAACTTTTATTTAATATTTGTTCAATACCTTACTGTCACACTCCGTAAGAAATTCTGCTCCTCTTAAGGCCACTCTATTTCTGATCATTGTTTTTCAGCCTTCCCCATCTTCCTTTATCTGTGTGTCTTCCTGTGCTCTGTCTTTTATGTATCTGTAAACTGTCCTTCCCTCTACAGTTCCTTCCAGCCACAGCCCCAATTCTGAGTCTGAGGACTTGTGATACAGCTATGAAACTCATTCTATTGATAGACCCTTGCAAACTTGAGGATTAAGCTTGCAAACATTACTGTGCCCTGCTCTTAATAGGGCTTGATGTGGGTAGGCAGACCACAACTTCCGATCAAGCCCCATCATAGGCAAGAGTGTTCTTGTGGGTGCATCATTTTGCCCACTTGTAACGAATTGCAGGACTTGGGCCGAAGTTGATGATACTACCTGAGGTAGTACGTGACTGCAGAAATAGGACCCTGAGCACAAAAAAGAATCCAAATCAATACAAATAACTGCAGTAGCATTGAAGCCAATCATCATAGCTTGTGAAACTAGAAATAAAAATAAGAAATGGCCAGTCACATTCAAAATCATAACAGTAGTGTATTAAGGCCAAGTCATATAAAATCCACCTTACATATCAGTGCTCCAGTTTCTAGAAACAGGAAAAGAATGAGCATCTTCCAATGCAAGAGAGAAATGTGTGACTATTAAATTTTTCCCACCCTGAATCTAGCTGGAGAGAGTTCTATGTAATTCAGAATTATATTTCAGAATCCTTTAGTTTAAACTAGCAAAACTTTATTCTTGGGTACAAAAGGTAATAGCCTATAAATTACTTGGAATTACTTGGGGTTTTATTCCCAGTGCAAACATTCTTATAATGAATAGAATCTTTGGACTTTAAACACATGCGGGTGCCTTAATTGATAATCTTCTCACAGAAGATAATCAAACAATCAGATGGAATGTAGAGTGCCGATGATCCTCTTTGAAAAGAAACTACCCATGTTCCCATGAAGAATCAAGGAAGTGTCTATTTGTTTTCAAATTGCATATACTACTTATTAGATACATATTATCTTTTATTAGTCAAAACACATCCATCATGAAGAGTATTTTCAAAAATCCATCCTCTTGCGTTTCTACACCCAGCTTATGCAGTAACTTATCTTCACTTTTACACGCAGTTCCGCTCACGCATTTGTGACCAAGATCCAATTTGTGGGTTGTTTCTTAAGCCTTTTGCAAAAGTCTGCTTTTGTGCCTACTAACTAACATGCCAGACTTGAGGCACCAGCAATTTGCTGTCTTTTAACCTGTGTTTATGGCTAAGTAATTAATAATAAAACTTACTTGCAAACATGAATCACCATAAAATACTGGAGGTATTGTGGCTGCTGGAGCATGGGACTGAGTCACAGCTCTTGGGTTTTGTTTCTAGCTCTGCTATTGATTCCTTATGTGACTGTCTCCTTCATCCTTCTGTACTTTCATTTGCCTGAATGTAAAAAGGGTCAATAATACTTAATCTCCCTCCCCCAAAGAATGGCTGTGAGAGAGTAAAACCAGATGCCTCTTCCTTCTTCTCAGTAGAGTTGCCAGGTGTTCTTTTTGACTGGTCATTTCGGTTGAAAACCAGATCTTGGTGGCTCTGGTGAGCACCACTATCTGGGCAGTTAAAATCTCATTCAGCAGCACAGCAGGGCTGAAGCAGGCGTTCTGTCTGCGGTGGCTCTGTGCAACTACCAGAAGCAGTGGCATGTCCCCACTCCAGCTCCTATGAAAAAGGGCAGCCAGGGGGCTTCCCCTGCCCTAAGAGCTGGCTCTTTCAGCTCCCATTGGCTGGAGACCATGGCCGCTGGACCTGTGTGGGGGTGGTGCCTGTGGATAGGGCAGCACACAGACACACCTGGCAAGGCCTCCACATAGGAGGCAGAGGGGAGACCTGCTGCTGCTTCCAGAAGCTATTTGAGGTAAGCTTTACCCAGAGCCTGCATGCCTGAGCTCCCACATGCCCCAACCCATACCCCAGCTCTGATTCTCCTTCTGCCCTCCAGATCCTCTGCTCCCAGCCCAGAGCACCTTCCTGCTCACCAAACAACTCACCCCAGCCCTACCCTAGAACCTGAACCCTCATCTGAAGCCTGTACCCCCCCCCAACCCAGCCCTGATTCCGTTTCTAGCCTCAAAACCCTTCAGTCCCAGCCCAGAGAACCTTCCTGCACCCCAACCCATTCATCCCCAGCCCCACCCCAGAATCTGTAACCCAAGTCACAGTCTTCACCCCCTCATGTCTAGTTCCCCCCTGGAACCTGCACCCTCAAGCCCAGATCCGATGCTCCTCACCACCACTCCAGTCCCCTGCCTAAACCTGGAGCTACCTCCCATACTCCAAACCCCTAACCTCGTGCCTCTTCCTCACCTCAAAACCTCATTCCTGGCCACACCCCCTACTTGATCTCTCACTTCCACTCAAATCCCAATCTCCTACCTGAGCCTGGAACCTCCTTCTGCAGCCTGAACTCATTTCTGGCCCCACCCTGGAGCTCTCACTCTTTCTCACACCCCAGCCTACCGAACCAGCCCAGTGAAAAAAGCGAGTGAGGGAGGGTGGGGAGAGCGAGAGACAGAAGGAGATGGAGTGAGGCTGGGGGTGGGACAGGGATGTTCTGTTTTGTGAGAGTAGAAAGTTTGCAACCCTATTTTTCCACGGCAATAGAAAGCTCTTGTGCAGTGGCCGTAGTATGGGAGGATTACGGTCTACCAGCACTATCTAGTAGATATACCAGCATATCTCACCAGCACTTGACTAGGCTTTGCTTTACAAGGGGTATGGGGTAGGGGATGTGCAGGGTGGGTGTATACTCTTAAAGAATTTCAGGATTTTTAATATATATTGTCCAAAGCTTCTCATTGATGTAGTCCTTTATCTCATTTGCTACAGCTTACTTAGCTGAGATAAACTAATTATCCATCGAGGCAGGTTACTGTTTCATGCTGTGAAGGGATTACTGTAAACACAGTTTAAATTGTGCAAAAATGAGTTGTTTATGAATTAGTTCCTGCAAAAATTCACAAGGTGGAGCTTAATCTTTCTCTGGTAGAATTCCAGGGGAGTTTTGCCATTGACATCGAGGGGAGTGAGATCAGGTACCTCTAAATGTAAAGCTTGCACTGTTAGTTAATACTCTATATTTTTCTTTTATCAGTAACAAGATGGAAATTGCATGAGATTTTTTTTCTTTCTTGTTGTGTAACTTAGTGGCACCAGAGTCAGCACTGTCGTTTTTTCAAGTACATTTTCAGTTTCCTTCTGAAGCAATTCTGATTTGTAAAATCAAACCAGAGTTCACAAATTTCCAAGAACTGCAATCTAAAACAAGTGTTAGTCTAGTTCAAACTGCACAATTAAGCCAGAATGTTCAAACCTGAAGCTTTATTATGAGGGTCCTAAATCCAGCACATACAGAGTCTTGAGAGTCAGAAGTGTTGAGCATCCATATAACCCATTAAAGTCAGTACAGGTTTATTGAGAAGTAAAATAAAGAGGTCTACTAAAAAATGAAAGCGCCTTCTCCTTGTCTGCAATAGAGGTGTATGTTGGATTTCTGTTTTCAGGTTTGATTGTTTTTGCTTGTTGAAATGATTGAAAGAGAATGTTTCAGTTGCTTAGATATAGCAATATGAATATCAATTTCAGCTTAAGTACTCTGTATATTAATAAATACAGGATTTGATAAAATAGAAAATAAGCCTGTAGAAAACCTTCTTGACCCCAGCATGTCTTTCATTAAGTCCACCATTAAAAACTCCATTGTACATTCTTCAAGGTGGCATCCTCTCTTGTATTGTCATTGGTATGTCATGAAGGAGCTTGATAATGCTTTATAGGCCCCATATTTCTTTTTATATAGCTACAGAGAACTCCTAGTAGGAAACAAGTATGTTCCAAGAAAATAGAAATTTCATAGAAAGGACAGGGTGGGTAAACTAATTGTCAGAGAGGAAGTATGCAGAAATAAGAACAGATCATGGATGTTGTGATTTGTGATAGTGGATTGGTGACAACAGCAACCTGGCTCCTCTCTGAAAAAATGAAGCCCACCATCTGCTCTCTCTGCACTCAGCACTCCTGAAAGAAAGCAGCTCCCCCACTTTTCCAAGGCATTATGGGAGTTATAGTCTCTCTTGACTAGATTGGAGCACATAGGATCTGCCCAATAGAGGGGGCCTACACTATTTGTTGGAATCAATACTAAGGCTTTGCATGTTTTATAAATGAGGCATTTTCCTGTGGTATAAATATTCTAGAAACACAAAGTCAAACGACCTACATGCTTCCATGGTGGGATGGGCTAGCCGTTTCAGCACCGTAATTTGGACAGACTACAGAACAAACTGTGAAAAGGAACCAGCTCAAGTTCACTTTGAGCAGGAAGTGCTTAAGTGTTCACAGACACTGCAAGGAGCTCTGTCCATCCCCATTTCTACAGAGGAATAATTTAATGCTTCTGGTATTTTGTAATGCACTGTCAAGTTCCACAGAACGCCACAGTGCCTTAAGGCCCATAAATGGTTATTTCCGTGGCCAATTTCTCACAAAAGTGATTAGTTGAACATTTTTTAAAAAATTAAGGAAAGCTTGCAAACCCCTTGCTCTCGTTGGTGAGTGTTTACATTCATAAAACTGACCCTTGTATGTTCAAGTGTTCACCCAAGGGAGCTGACAGGATTTCTGGGCCCTGGGGGGGAGAGGGGGCGAGGAGGGGAGGAGAACTCCATGCTCCGGAATAGGCCAGGCCTTGGCACCACCCAGATGGTGCATTACCCACTATTGCCCCTGCCAGCCCTCAGAGCCAGCCAGAGCATACTAAGCAGGGCTCTGTTGTGTGTGGTGTGGTGCAGCACTCCCACAGTGATTCTAAAGGGCCCAGGGCAGTTGTCCCCTTTGCTCCTACTCCATCCATGGGCCTGTGTTACCCAGCAGGAGTAAGGTATTTCAAATTTTCACCTAAAATGTTTTGCTAATATTTGATGATCTTTTAATCCAGTGATATGGCCAAATTCCAATATGGATAATCCAGTGCCAGGAATTTGCTCTTCAATTTCAGTTGCAAACAGAGTTCTCACCCTAATCAGTTGTGTTATGTTGCTCTAAATACACCTTTATTTCACTTCAGTGCTGGATGCATTTTAATAGTGGGGAAAGTGATCTTGTGAGTGTGTAATATAGTTTGTATCAATATCACAAATGAATTATCCATTTCACCAGTTTCTAGGCAAATGTGCCTTTTTTTTCTTTTTTCTCTTCGTATTTAATGCTCTTGAAGAGAGAGGAAAGGGTATTTAATTTGTGATAACAGAATTAGCAACTTTAACAGAATCTTAAAATTGATTTTATCAGATCCTTTTGATCATAGATGATAAAATCATAGATATGAAGTCCTTTGGGATCCTTCCTGAATTTTGTTAATATGATAACATTTTGTTTATCCCCGTGTTTCATTTTATCGGCTCCTTTTGAAGACTCTGCTTAAAAAAAAGAAGATGCAATTGTCTAGGGAGTGGTGAAATAGATTAATGTATTGGCGATATTGATTCAACATCCTCGAGGATGCTGTTCAGGCAAAGAATTGCAATAAAATAAAGTATGTCATGTCAGAAAACAGATGTTAACTTATCATAAAACTCATGTTTAATATTGATGCCAGAAATGACTACATAATCTGGAACACATTCCTAATTCTTCAAGTACATAATTCATAAACAACGTAGAGTCCTGTCGTACTTTAGAGACTAACAGATGAATTAGGGCATAAGCTTCTGTGGGTAAAATCCACTTCATCTTATACCCTAATACACCTGTTGGCCTCTAAGGTGCCACGGGACTCTTCATTGTTTTTGCAGATACAGACCCACACTGTTACCCCTGTGAGATAATTCATAAAGTCCATGTTGTCATTCTTTATGAATGTATTTAATGTGAACAAAATAGCAAACTCCCTGTGGAACAATATTATTTTAATATTTTGTTAAAACAAACAAAGAAAATCAGAATTAATGGTTCGTATAAATTCAGTTGTCCTTCCCTTTAATTAAATCTACTTTTTATTTCATTTCAAAATAATATTTTCATCATTCAAATTGCAGTAATGACTTGATTATAGGTCCTATTTAATATTTCTTGTTTATGTTTTGCTGGGGTGAAGAATGATAATGAGGCCAAGTTTCTTATGTGTCTAGATAAATGGTGAGGTGGATTTATGAAAAGCAAAGGGAGTTTTGGCTGGGTAAAGAATTTCCCTTAGTTCCTGTAAGTTACTCCTCCATAGATGATCTGGTTGATTTCTATTATGGTAGTCCCTGAGTGTCTAATCAAGATCGGGGTCCCATTTTGCTTGGTACTGTATAAACATAAAGTACATGTATGTGTAGACATACCCAAGCTTGTTTTGAGCAAAACTAATTCAAGTAACAATAATTTAACAATGAGGCTGTGGTGGCATGGGCAGAAGTCACTTGAGTACATACTTAGCATCCGCGGTGGAGGGGACTAGCCTATGAAACCACTTTACTGCTATTGTTACTCCAGCTAATTTTGTTCTGGCTAGATCAAAGATAGCTCAGGTATGTCTACAAATGCTGAAATCACACCATCTGGTTTCACTGTAGGCAAACCCAAGGAGGCCATTCCTGTCCCAAAGAAGAACTGTAATTTTAGATGCAAAGCTCTCTTAATAATCAGTGTCCCAAATATGTGCCTGACTTCTCCTGATAGTTTTCCAACAATGTGTTTGTATATAAGGGCTATTAAGTCCCTGAAATTAAAATAATATATTATGTGTTAAATGAATCATGAGCACTATTATGCACACACTTTTACTGCTTTGTGTATGATACAGGTCTTTTAATCTATAAATAGAAATGGTACAATTTATTATATTTCACTTCCTGATTCACTAATGAATAATTCCCCTGTCTATGCTATGTTCCCATGAACTGTTCTTTGCTCTGTTCCTTTTTAACTGATTAAAAACTCCAATTTCAGCAATCTTCAGCTGTCTTCCTATGTGCAGCATTGCTTAACTCCAGGTTACGCAAGCTTTTAAAAAAAAAAATTCAGCAGTCCTGTGGTTCCTTTTACCTTAGTAGTAAATATTTGATCAGATCTTTTATGAGTAAATGAGTGATTTGTTAAGAATAATACGACTGTAGCTTGAGCCTTTATTGTTTTGTACACCCTTTATCAGTATGTTCCATGTTTGTCTAGAAATGCATAGTAAATTATTGTCCAGGACTGAGACAGGGCCTTTTTAAATTGTAAGCTATCTTGTTCCCAGTGAAGTCAGTATGAATTTGCAATGGCCATAGGACTGAACCTTAAATGAAACAATACTGTTGAGTAAATGGGAGGAAATTTGGTTTGCAGTCATATATCACTGGGAGATCATCCTGAAAAAGTAAAATATTTAGATGGTGTAGTGATGGATTTTATGCAAGTATCAAATGATAGGATGAATAGATTTATAATTTAAAGGTGCACAACGTAAGAATTTTGGATTTTGACTTGTGTGAAAGCAAGTTTAAGAGAATCTCATGGTACTTTCAAACTTATTTCTCAATCTATATAATCCTTTATTTTTAATGGAATTACATTAGAAATTACTATGTCCCATTATTTTTGGTTGACTCTAAATATATATGTATTAAAATGTAATTTGGCTTTATGTAATTTTTTTTCCCAGATAAAGATTAGAACATGGGTGGTGAAGAAGGCAATGCCTTCCCGAACTGCCAGCCTGGCCCCGGCCACACTCCACCCCCAGCCCTTGTCCCCCTTCACTGCATCTCCCCAGAGCTGTCTGGGATTTAGCCTAGCCATGTCGTGCGGCTAGCTCTCCTGGCGCTAGGTGCCACCCTCTCCCCAGTGCTCTGGCCTCAACTGGGAAAGGCTAGAGCCACATGCTGCCTGTTCTCCCCACCGCATGATCAGGGAAGGCTGGAGCCATGTGCTTCCTGCTCTCCGCATCCTTTCCCATGCTCAGACAGGGGCTATGTGCTGCCCACCCTCACTCCTGTGCTCTCAGGCTGGAGAGGGAAAGCCGGGTTAAACATTGCCTGCTATGTAATGCCGACAGGCAGAACTGAACCTGGGACCTCTGGAGCTTAATGCCTGAGACCCTACAGCTTGAGTAAAATCCAGCTGGCTCTTAGCTAGGGCTGTAGAGCAAACTCATTCTCTCTCTCTGTAAGTGGTCTAAGTGCCGCTACATGGGACAGGGAACCACACCCAGAGGGAGTGCGGGTTACACCTACAATGGTGGGAGGAGCACTTGGCTCCCACGAGGCCCTGACGGAGGGGCTCAGTCAATTGGAGTGGGACTGGGGGCTTGCCTCCCCCGGCCCTAGGTTCACCCACTGCCCATGGATTAGGAAAAGTGCACACATTTTAGAAATGTTGCCAGAAAAGAGATCAGGTACAGCAGTGGACTTAAGACTATTTCTCAATAAAGATTCCAAGTGCCTGGTTTTTGACTGGAAAGTCCAGTTGAAAAAGGGATCTGGCAGTGCCCAGTCAACACAGGGAAGGAGGAGGCACTGGGTCATTAACCTGTGCCAACCCCTGCTCAGCCGGGGCCACCTCTTACCTGCAGACAGACTCTGCATCGGATAACTTCAAAGGCAGCAGCCCATACATGTACCAAGTGTGAGTTTGGGGCCTGGTAAAGATTGAGTAAAATACAGACTTCGCTAATACTTCACATATTGAATGGAGTGCTTGTGGGGGGTGCATAGTAGACTTGGAAATACAGTGCATGTGAGTGTGGTGTTCTGTGATGCATGTGTGTCTGCCAAGTGAGGAAGTGGATTATGCATAGTGGGGCTCTCCAGCAGTCTGCCAGATATTCTAGTAGGGAACCATGCAGATTTCTGACAGAAACCTCCCTATGATTCACTAAAACTCATTGAACTTGACTTGGTTTCACAAGACATTTGTGTTTGATGAACTAGCATTTTCCAATAAAATTTTGTTTTGTTAAAGAATTTCCAACCAGCTCTATGTCCACCTTTATAAACTATAAGAAAAGAAGAGAACAATCAGTGTAAAAAGCTGTGCTGAGAGAAAGCTGGATGAAACTGGAAAAAGACTAACCAGAGAGATTCTTTTCAGTTTTCTAAGAGAGTACTAAAACTAATGGAAACAAATGTTTAAATGTTAAAAAGATACATTTACCTATTGTTTTAATGATATCCTTTTTGGAATATGCAGCTGAAAAAATAAGTGTTTTCCATTCTAGATTCAGAGTTTTAAATGCAAAGCACTGCCCAAAGCCTGGAGTGATGACTTTTTTCAATCTTGGATTTTTAAAAAAATGCAATATTGTTCCTTTACAGTAAATTGCACAGTTATGATATGAAATATAATTAATAAAAATGAGTATTTTAGTCTACTACAACAGGCAGACATTAAAAATACTGGTTAAATGATTAACTCTTTATTGTTTAAAGTTATATTCTACCACCTATAAAGCTTGCAATGACATAGACATGTTATATTTGTACAGTAAGTATACTTGCAAATAGATATTCGTTAAGAATTATCTATATCTTATCATAGCTTTGGGATTGTCTAGTCAGCTCCTTGATTAAATTCTAATAGGCAGTTTGCACACTGTATGTTAGTGCATTTTACTAATCAGAGGCTATTAATTTGTAACATTTTAAAAAGCTATTATTTTCCAGTTTCTACAAAGATTAAATGATTGAAAAATGTGTTGGAATTTCAGAAGCATTTTAGTAAAAAGTCATTGAATGAGAAAAGCCCAGACATCCAAGTTGATTTAGAAAACAGTTGTTAACTCACAGCATAATGAAAATGTGCAACAAACTAACAAACATCAATAGAAGAAGCAACCATGAACATATTCAAAAATGTGATAAGATATAGATGACTGAGAGAGATAAGCTCTTGAAAGGAAACAAAACCTCACAGGCTATGATGGCTGAAGTGGATGGACCAGTAATTGTCACGTTATCTTTTACTGTGAAGTATTAGGCTAAAATACTTGTGGTTTTAAGTAAATTACATTGCTCGTACTGAAACAAAAGGCAGAAAAAACAGCTGTGTTTGTCAGAAGCTTTTAAAATCTAACCAAGTACATTGCAGGCAGTTTCTGGTATCTAAAAACTGCTTGAAATCAAAGAGAAAGCTAAGCAAAGAGAGAAGAGACAAAATACTACTGGAGTGAGAGGAGATGCTGGCAGATGATGTTTGTATTGAATTCTCTTTGAATCCTACATCTTTGTAGACATCAAAAAGGAAGGTTGGTGATTATGAAACAGCCTGTTAGAGGAAGCTCATAGCTGTGTTTGTGTGTGTAAACCTAGATTTGTATCAATAGACCTAAGATACTAATTAAGAAAGCAATCCTATCTTTATACTTCATTTTAACTTTTAACTTTAACATAATAAAATCAGATAATTTTATTTTATTCAATGATCATTTAAATTGAATTACTTAATTACATGTCTGTTTATAGAAGTAATCCACTCTCATATAGTTTCTTGTCATCTACATGTACAGCATCTTCCATGTCCAGTAAAGTGGATAGGAGAATTGATTTAAAGCATTGATGAAAAGTAAGATCTTGCCTATTGTAAAACATTGTGGGAATGAGAAACATGTAAAGGAACTGAAAGTGTTTCCTTTGTTATACAAGTGATTCTTATCTCAGAAGAACAAATACTCTACTCCATAGACGATGTACTTCTGAATAGCTGAAAGCTTATCAAATTCTCCTTTTTATACCTGCAAAAAACCACTTGCTTGTCATAGAAGATTAAACATACCTTATATTCACTGAGATAATTACATGGGGTGGGAGTGGGGGGAAGTAATGCAAATAAACATTTTACAGTAATTGCAGTATTCATGCATAAATCCACTTTCCCCACACTTTCTACAGAATTGTGTAACTTTGGAAATAGATATGCCTGCCTCAACATTCTGACCATTTTAAATGTCTTGGACTCCATACACAGAGATGCATAAAGTACTGGGAACACCCATGGAAATATATGATCCCAACTTTTGGAAGACTTCACAGAATCTTTAATTTCATTGTCAGTGTGAAGCTAAAATGCAATAAGTGAGGAAAAAACCTGTCTTAATTATTTTGCAGTTGCTTTCCGTGATATGCAGTTTCCATAACTTCATGCACTTAATTAGAAATCTTGTAAATTGATTTAATTTAGAAAGTTAATCATGTACATTAAACTGAACTTAATCTATTGCAGTTTTTTCAGATGCTTCCTTAGGAAGATTTGAGAAAGTAATAAAGGACAGGTAAAGGACTCAATCCTTTAAGGAACTGAGGTCCAAATCCACAAAGGTATTTAGGCTCTTAACTTCCATTTGGTTGAATTCCTTTGTGGGTCTGGCCCAGCATCCCCGAACGCCCATTGATATCAGACTGCAGCCACCCCCATCTCTAATGTAGAGGAAGAGGTGCAGTTCAGGAAGACTTGATCCAGATGTTGCAGTGCATCATCTGCGATGATCTCAAGTTGCAGTAGGGGAGGCCTACGTTGAATATTAGGAAAAACTATTTTACTGAGAGGGTGGTGAAACAGTGGCATGGCTTATCTAGGGAGGTGGTGAAATCTCCATCCGTAGCTGTTTTTAAGGTGAAGTTGACAAAGCCTTGGCTGGGATGATTTAGTGGGGATTGGTCCTGGTTTTGAGCTGGAGGATGATCTCCTGAGGTCTCTTCCAAGCCCCATCTTCTATGGCTCTGATCTTTCCCTGGGTGGAAGGCCACAACTGGTGGGAGCATAACATGTTGTGGCTGTATTCCTTGAGGGATGCATGTAAGACTAGGTCTACACTTGATATCAGTATTGGTATAACTATGTTGTGATTATTATAAAATGATAAAAATGTGAAAGCCCTATTATGGACACGGTTATACCATTACAGCCGCTCCCCGAGTTACGACCACCTCCACTTACGACCAAAGCAGTCGTAAATGCAGATCCGAGTTACGAATGGCAATCCGCGCTTATGAACAGCGCGGTCGCCATGTAACTCTATGGGATTCGAGTTATGAACACTTTGAGTTACGGACCAAGTGTTGGTCCGTAACTTGTTCATAACTCGGAAAGTGGCTGTGTAAAGGGGCCTTATACTGATATGGTGCCCTTCTGGTATACAGTTGTAACCAAAAAAGGGGCACTTTTACATGGATGCAGCTCTCCTATTGTGGGTACAATTCTCTTTTACTGTACCAGTATTGTTAAAGAGGTGCAACTTTTTAGTATGGACAAGGTCTCTAGAAAAGATGAGGGCAGACCCAAGACCTGATGAAGAATTCAGTGATCCGCTTTAGCTTCTCAGGCTATGCTTTGGCCGCTCCTGGGTTACTAGCGCTTGTAAATGCCCCAAGCCCATTCCGTGAGGCTGTTTGATATGTAAACACTTTTTTTTTGGCATCTTCAAGGCAGGTCCTGTGACATATACAGATAGTTGCTTCCCTACAATGGAGGAAGATGAAGATTTTTTTGTTGCAGGTGCTGTCTGAAGAACTGCATAATTACATGGATGGAATAGCAGCCCGGTTCCAGTTGTGTAGATACTAGCAGCTGTACCCAGATAGTACTATTTTGAATGCACACATTGATATAAGAATTACCTTGATAGAGTGTATTAGGGAAATCCTAAAGCAGTGGTTTCCAACCACAGGTACGTGTACCAATACCGATACTGGAAGCTTTTGCAATTGATGCTCAAATATTGTGGTTGGAAAGGAGGATTTTGTTACACAGAGAATTGAAAAGCTACTTGGTTATATAATAAAGCATTTTTGTTTTAATACCTTTTTATTCCAACAGGAAATATGGGATGTATAAAATCAAAAAGGAAAGACACTCTGCCTGGAGATGGGCTAGATTTGAAGAACCAACCAGTACGTAAAACTGAACGAACTATTTATGTGAGGGATCCAACGTCCAATAAACAGCAAAGGCCAGTAAGTAGATAGTTTCAGGGGAGAATTCCAATAGCAAGATCAAAGCATGACTGGCATAATTTAAATAAAAAATGCATGCAAAAACTGAAATTAATCATTTTTGTCCACAATTTTGCTTTGTAGTGCTGTTCAACTCACTGCCAAAGGGCATGCAACTTTTTAATCCCCCATCCCAGCAGTTTATTGTTTAATAAATATTGGCATTGCTGTCTTTATAGAGAGAGAGAATATTCCCTGACATGTTGGGTTGTGTGGTAAAGTGGGGGGTTTTTTTGTGTATGTTTGATGCTTTAAATGAGTGCTGAGTGACTCTACAAAATTCTGAAGTAGTTTAGAAATAGTTCTAGAAGCATCAATATTTTAGAAGTGTTGCACTTTTAAGCTTGTAAGAGCTGTAGAACACCAGAATTTCCTTATGAAAAGCACCATCTTTTTATTTTTAATGCGTAGTTCTACACTGATAAGGAATGTATTGTTGCATGTATTTACAGTGCAGCAAACCTAGACCTCTCACATCTCTCCAGGAGCAAACATGGACTGCATGACAGCAGAATTGATACAATTCTGCTGGATAAGGTGAAGCAAGCCAATAGAAAGGCCCTGTGTGCTGTGCTCCATCCACATTAGCAAAGGGAGGGTATTGAAGGCAGACCAATGGTATAACTCATGAATTTGCTAACAAGTGAGTCCACTAGTAAAATTCCTCTCCTGAATAGGGGAAACACAGCACCACCTGCTAAGTATTTCTGCAGCCAAGAGGGGGAAGGATGCCATGAAATCTCCTGTGCAAAAACCTATACTAAGGCCTTGTACAGAGGAGATATGAACTTATGAGCATTTTCACCCTAAATTGGCAAAATATAAGAATTGTTCTTCATCGAGAGATGTCCCCGTGGGTGCTCCACATTAGGTTGGTGTGCCACAGCTGAGCATCAGAGCAGAGATTTCATAGCAGTGTCCCTGGGGCCGCGCAGGAGTGCACCAGCTGCCGCATGCGGTTAGGCTACAGGCATCGCGCATGCACGAGCACCCCCTCCTCAGTTCCTTCTCTACCACCTCCGGCTACAGACGGACTCAGTAGTGCTCCCTAGCTTCTTCGCGTCTACATGATTGTACTTCTTAAAACCAGTTAAATTCATTATAGTAGTTAATTAGTGAGTTTTAAATAGTTAGTTAATCACTTCATTAGTTTAAAAAATCTTAATTCGTATAAGGGTTTTTTTTTCTTTTTCTCCCAGTTAATCCCTTTCTGCAGTCTCTGACTGCTTATGCAGCCATGGCTGGATCATCTGGGTTTAAGCGCTGCACCTCATGTAAAGAGCATATTCTGCTTTTGGATGGTCACTCTCACAATTCGTCCGCTGCCTCAGAGAGCCTCATAGCTCTCAGAAATGCCTTCATTGCACAAAGCTAAAATCACGGTTGCGGAAAGACAGAGACCTCCACCTCAAGTTATTTTATTAGAAAACTCGCTTAGACCAACCTCTGATCCTGGCCAGCAGCCTGAGGAACTCAAGCAGCGGGGATCCAAAAAGCCTGCCAAAAAGGGAGCCTCCTCAGCACCTCAAGGGGCTACGGCACCAAAACGGACATCTCCCTCATGACCAGTGCTGAGAGCAGTGGCGGCACCGTGCCTTAGTACCTGTGACGCTGCTGGCGTCTCTGGAGCCCCCAGTGCAGACAAACAGCGTGCATGCACTAAATTGCACTCTGAGGTGACAGGCTTCAAGTTGCCTGGCTTATTAGCTGCAGCATCATCCAGCAATGATATGATCTTGCCAATGCAGCGTGAGAGCACGGCGCCGACTACGTTCCCAGGCTCCTCCGCTTCCACCACAGAAGCGCCTGTGCACCACAACTGCCCTCGGCACCAAGGCATGATTCAGCGGCTCAGATAGCCTCCGGGCCCCCCACAATGGCACCGACAACACCTATTGGGCTTTACCCTCAACACAGAAACTTATTAGTCTCATCTACATTTAACTCACCATTTTTACAACTTGAGTGGTCTCCTGTTATGTTCACATCACAGCGATCACTCTCTCAGGAAAGATTTTCATCCAAATCTGATGCTGACTTCTCTAGGAATTTTTCACCAGAGAATTCTCCTTACACAGCTCAGAGTATTTACTCTCCCAAATCTAGGAATATGCCTCCATATTATGGCAATCCCTGGACAACTCCACCTGAGCCTTATCCCTACTGGCAATACTGGGACAAATGGCAATATTACCAGAAACATCATCATGGCTGGAAACTACACAGAGTGCAATACTCCCCCTCCAAACAAAAACAAGAAGGGAACCCACTCACACAGGAGGCTGCAAGGCATGACCCAAAGGACCCCCCCGCCTCCACTGGAGGGAGGATCTCTGGCCCCAGCTTCAACGACTTCAAATGACGCTACATGTTTCCAAGACCTTTTTAAACGTGTAGCTGCTGAATTAAACATTCCTGTCCAAGAGGTTGTGGAAAATCGACACAACCTAACAGATATACTGCACTCAGTAACACCATCAAAGATAGCATTGCCAATTGATCCAGCAATAATGGAACCGGCAAGGATGCTATGGCAGACTGCGGCATCAATCTCTTCTACGACTAAGAGAACTGATAAGAAGCATTATGTCCCACCCAAGGGTTCAGAATTTTTTTTTCTTACCCAGCACCTAATTCTCTTGTAGTGGAAGCTGCACCACAACCAAGCACCTAGAAAAAGGCAATATAGGTAACACCCCTATCCGAGACCTCAATACCCTCCATATGCACAACACTATAATAGACAAGACCACCAGCAGCAGAACAGAGGCAAAAACCAATGACGTCACCCTCCCTCTACTAAGTCACAGCAGTCCGACAAGCAAATTTGATCATCAGGTCGAAGGTGTGGAGAGCCTCTCACCTATTCCAACACCATTGCACAAGCAAATCTCTTCCATCACCCATAGTTGCCCTTCTTCAACAACTGGCAATGTATAACCTCTGATAGATGGGTTCTGTAGATAATTGAAAAAGGCTACCTTATTCCCTTTTGTGTCCATACCCCGTCTCCACCCCGCTTCCCCATCCCTTTTCAGGGACCACTCTAACGGGACCCTCCTTCAACAAGAAGTAGACACTTCTTAAACATTAGGGCAATTGAACCACAATTTAGGAGTAAGGGATTCTACTCCCATTATTTCTTGACAGAAAAAAGATCGGGGGGTTCAAGACCCATTCTGGACCTTCGAGCCTTCATTAAATTAATTCAGAAACAAAAATTCAAGATGGTAACGCTTGCTACCATATTACCAGTGTTGGAAAAGGATGACTGGTTCTCGTCCCTCGACTTGCTAGATGCATACTTTCACATTGCCATCCATCCTGCTCACAAGCGTTTTCTTCATTTCGTTGTAGATTCTCAACACTACCAATACAAAGTGCTTCTATTCGGACTCTCTACAGCCCCAAGGGTCTTCTCAAAGGTGCTGGTAGATGTCACAGCATACCTGAGGAAACAAAGTGTTATCATATTTCCTTATCTAGATGACTGCCGCCTCAAGTCACGCTCACACAACGATTCCTGCCATTCTATGTCAGTCACAAAACACTTATTCCAACACCTGGGCCTTCAGGTGAATGAAACCAAATCGACGCACTCCCCTACACAAAAGATTCAGTTTATAGGAGCTTGCCTTGATTTGACAATGGTAACTGCATCTCCTACAGACCATTTTTTTAAAAATTGTGGCCTCAGTAAATACCTTACAGTCTAGCCCCCGCACAACAGCACTTGAATGCCTTTGGCTGTTGGGGCGCATAGCAGTGTGCAACTTCATAGTCGGCAATGTCCATCTGCACATGAGATGTTTACAGAACTGGCTGGGACAGGTGTACAAGCCCGATATCAATCCGCTATCCAAATCCCTAGCCCTTCCAGGGATAGTAAAGGAGTCCTTATGCTGGTGGGTAAGCCCACAGAACCTGTGTTCTGGAGTCTCCTTCCACTTACCAAAACCATCTGTCTCATACAGGATGGGGGTACCCATTTACAACCTCATGCCTACCAGGGCCTATAGTCCAGCACCAACAAGAACTTGCACATAATCATCCTAGAACTGTGGGCAGTCGGGAATGCATGCATCAAATTCCTCCCATTCATCGCCAGCAGGCATGTCAGACTGTACATAGACAATGTCGCAGCAATGTTTTACATAAATCGTCAGGGTGGAGCCTGATCTCAAGCACTTTGCACAGAGGCCATAGCACTTTGGAACTGGTGCCTGAAATACAACACAATTATCATTGCAGTGCATCTTCCAGGCACCCTGAATACAATGGCAGATGCACTCAGCAGAGCACTCCTAGTCGAACACAAGTAGTAAATGAACCCGCACGCGTTGGCGGACATCTTCTGCCTGTGGGTTCACCCTACCATAGACCTATTTGCCACGCAGTTCAACAGCCAATGGCCCCTATTCTGTTCAAGGGCAGGAATAGGCAAGGGATCAATGGTCTATGCTTTCCTCATCACATGGATGTCTCGCCTATTCTGCGCATTTCCTCCTATACCCCTATTGAACAGGGTAGTTCACAAGATAAGGAGGGACGGGCCCATCTCATACTAATAGCACCAGCATGGCCACGCCAGCCATGATTTCCCTTTCCAGTGGCGCTGTCCTGCGCCCCACCGATCCACTTACCTTGCATCAGGGATCTCCTTCTTCACCCTGGCTCCCACAATGTCCGTCCGAACTTCCACTCACTACACCTGAAGGAATAGCTTCTGGATGGTTCTCTGACCTAGAGATGACCTGCTCACAGCAAGTACAAATGGTCCTTTTACACAGTAGGGTGCAGCGCACCCACAAGACTTACCTTCAGAAATGGAAAAGATTCTCAACATGGTATGTTCGTCACCAGTTGGTTTCTTGAACTTCCTCCCTATCTACCATCCTCAACTATCTTCTGCACCTTAAACAAGTGGGCCTCTCAATAAACTCCATTCAAGTTCACTTTGCAGCTATTACTACGTTCCACTCTAAGATAGATGACTCATCCATATTTGCTCATTCACTAACCAAGGGGTTCTTAAAGGGCCTGCAGGCACTTTATCCAGATAGCAATCCACCAATGCAACTGTGAGACCTGCATTTAGTACTGAATGCTCTAACGAGGCCGCCTTTCGAATCAATGGTGACCACTTCATTATTACGCTTGTCCATGAAAACTGTCCTTGTAGCTATTACCTCATCCAGATGGGTAGGAGAGATCGCAGCCCTAATGGCGGATCCCCCATACACCACATTTTTTAAATACAAGGTCACTTTATGTGCCCATCCCAATTTCCTCCCCAGAGTACACTCATCCTTCCACATTAACCAGACAATACACCTTCCCACCTTCTTCCCCAAACCACACATCAGCTCTTTCGAGATGAAAATGCACACCCTTGACCTGCGCAGAGCGCTTTCTTTTTACCTGCAATGAACAAGACTGTTCAGAGCATCTCCCGACTGTTTGTTTCAATAGCAAACCACAATAAGGGCCAGGCTGTCTCATCACAGAGACTCTCCCACTGGATCTTGGATCTCATCAAGCTTTGCTACGCACAGTCATACGTGCTCCAGAGAGCATAAGGGCACACTCAACCAGAGTCATGACTACCTCAATAACTTTCTTCTGTAAAGTACCCATAAGAGACAGCTGCCATGCGGTCCTTCGACCACACATTTGCAAAGCACACTGCACTTATGCAGGGACCTCTTTCCAACCTGAAACTAGCTAAGGCAGTTCTTTCCACCACTTTTTTTTTTTTTGCCTGATCTGAAGTCCCTACCTCTCTAAAGGGAAATTGCTTTGTAGTCGCCTAATGTGGAGCACCCAGGGGGGACATCTCTCTCTCTCTCAAAGAGGATGTTACTTACCTCGATAGTAACTGATGTTCTTTGAGATGAGTATCCCCATAGGTGCTCCACAAGCCTCCCTTCCTCCCCTCTACTTCAGGATCCTAGCCTTCCCAAGCCATGGTTTCAGGGTAGAGAAGGAACTGAGGAGTGGGGGGGGGGGCTCGCACATGTGCGATGTCTGCAGCCTAACAGTGTACGATTGCTGGTGCACGTCTGCATGGCCCCAGGGACACTGGTATGAAAACTCTGCTCTGAGACTTGGCGGTGGCGCACCAACCTAATGTAGAGCACCCCCGGGGACATTCATCTCAAAGAACGTCAGTTACTATCGAGGTGAGTAAACCTCCTCTTACCATCTGATTAAAAGGAAACAATTATTTTTTCTAAAAAAACCCAAAAAAACTAGTCAGATCTTGACCAGGTATCTTGTATGAATCAAATCTCACAGACAGCAACACTGGAAAATAAGACAATCTGATTCTACAATTTTTGAATCTTTACTTTTTTGGATTTTCCCTCCTCCAGAATCTACTAAAAGTAAATCTATTTTATAGGTCTGTCAAGCAATTTTAAAAAATTATTAATTACAATTTTTTATTGCCCTGTTAAACAATAATAATATAACATTTATTTAAATATTTCTGGAATTTTTCCATATTTTCAAATATAGGCTTGGGGGATAGGCTCTGGGCTGGGACTTCCATCATTCCCACCCAGAAGTATGCGAATAAACCATTACTTTTTTTAATGTGTTAATTTTGTTTTCAGTTAATTGACAGCTCTAATATTATTTTTAGCTCTCTGACATTAGATCCTCACACTGATAATTATTGCTCTTTTAACCTTTTAAAGTGGCTTTGTCAAAAGTCAGTGCAGCAACAGCATAGCTGTGAATTTTCTACCTCACTTTTCAGCTTCGTGAGGTGTGAGCTGCTAAGTTCAAAGTCTAGATGGAACTTCTTCAATATTAGTTTATTATTTGCTTTTTAAATTGACAGGGAAAAATAACTGTGTGCTTCTTTTTCATTAAAATTTTGTACATGTTGTCATAAATATACAAGGTGACTTCACACCAGCTGAAGAATTTTTTATGTAATATATGTATATATAGTAGTGATTTACTGATCTACAACTGCTTAATTAACATATTTTGTTGTAGGGAAATATAGACATGCACCTTTTACCAGGACAGAGATTTTCTAATGAAGGTAAGTTTTCATAAAAAATATTAACAACTTGTGGTAGTCATATATGAACAAATATAACAGTAAGAATGTCACTTGGCTTTCTGCATTAATAGAAGCAAAGGAGCACGGAGACATTGTAGTGGCCTTGTATCCTTATGATGGCATTCATGAAGATGACTTATCCTTCAAGAAAGGAGAAAAGATGAAAGTTCTTGAGGAGTAAGTATAGCAGTACTAGCTATACTGTACTTTATATCTGGATATCATTAAATCTCTATAGTTGTAGGGTTGCCAGGTGTCCGGTATTGACCAAGACAGTCCAGTATTTTCGCCTCCTGTCCAGTAAAAAAAAAATTCAGAAAATACGGGACACCTAAAATATCCAGTATTTTCTGTTTTTTTCCGTGCCAGGAGGCGAAAATACTAGACATCTGGCAACCCTACCATATACTCAGCAACTGGGCCCAGCCCCCGCCTCCCTTCCCCCCCGAAACCCCCAACGCTAGACCCCTTGCTTACCTGGTTCCGCAGGGAAGCTCCCTTCTGGCTTGACCAAGAAAACAAGATGGCTGCTGGCAAAAAACCTAAAGGCCTGAGCAAGGGGAAGCAATTCCTTCCCTGGATCTTAGTGCTCAACCTCTTCTCTTATTATTCCTGTTCTCTGCATGCAATTAAAGGGGCCATGCTGTTTTAATGCTGTTTTGTTTTATTTATTTATTGCTTAATAACTGTTGGGGCCTTTTTTTTTTATCAACAACTTTGGTCTCTTCCCCTGCTGCCCCCCCCCCAACAGAATTTTTTCCCCATTTTTTGGGAGGAGGGCAGGTGGGGTGTTCGGTATTTTTGTTGAAATCATCTGGAAACCCTATATAGTTGTAGGTTCACACTCAGACTCTCAAGGAAAAAGGTTCCTTTCCACATGCAAGTGAAACTGTATCCTTCTGCCTCCTCCTTCCCCTCCCCCCAGCCACTGTAACACTTACCAGATAATTGGGCGAGGATTGTAGTAGTTTATTCTGAAGAGAAATCCTTTAAAGCTTCTGAGATGGCTGATCTTCAGAGAGAGAGGCTGTGTTTTCCCCTCTGGACCAACCAGGTCCTCAGCAGCATCACAGATTTAGCTGACTAACCTTTCATTATTCTGTGGTCACACATTCTGTATTATGTTGTTGTTTTGTATTTTAGGCTTGGAGAATGGTGGAGAGCAAAATCTCTCTCGACAAAGAAGGAAGGCTTCATTCCAAGCAACTACGTCGCCAAAGTAAACACCTTGGAAACAGAAGAGTACGTTCTTCTATGTTTTCAATAACTTGCAACTTTCTTTTCCACCCTGCTGCATATCCGTGGGGGTAGAGAAAAAACCCTAACTCTTTCTAAATACTTTTACAGATGGTTCTTCAAAGATATAACCAGGAAAGATGCAGAGAGACAGCTTCTAGCACCAGGAAACAATCCTGGAGCATTCCTTATCAGAGAGAGTGAAACATTAAAAGGTAAGCAATGTATTACTTTGGGATTGGTACCGGAGTTAAAAATGATCTCATCAAGATCTGGACTTGGCCTGATATGTTATGTTGGTTGTTAGGTATATCAGTGACTTCAGTTAGACTGTGGTAAAATCTCCAAAGGAAGTGGGGGTAATCCTACTGCATAGAACCTAAAACCTATTTAGAAACTATAGACTAGAAATGGAGAATGTACTGTGAGAAATGATCCTAGGCAAAGGGATAGAGAGGTCTTTTCCTTTCCCTACATCTGTGACTCCTAGGATGGGTTAGGTCGGGGTGGGAAATAAAGTGGTGGCAGTTGCCCAGGATAAGCCCCTGGAGGACGATTACTGTTATATTTATCTTCATGAACTCCACCGATACAGGTGATTGTAGCTCCCGTTGGCTGCGAATTGCTGTTCCTGGCCAATGGGAGCTGTGGGAAGCAGCACAGACCAGGACACTACTTCCTGCAGCTCTGATTGGTTAGGAATCCTAGAATCACAGAGTACTTGAACTGGAAGGGACCTCAAGAGATCAAGTCCAGTCCCCTGCCCCCATGGCAGGACCAAGTACCTTCTAGATCATCCCTGATAGATGTCTATCCAACCTGCTCTTAAATATCTCCAATGATGGAGATTCCACAACTCTCCCCAGGCAATTTATTTTCATGTTTAACTACCTGACAGGAAGTTTTTCCTAATATCCAACCTAAACCTCTCTTGCTGCAATTTAAGCCCATATGGTGACCTGTGGCCAACAGGAGCTGCAATCGCCCATAGCAGCAGTGACCCACAAGAGGCTAACCATGATGAACCAGATCCATCCCTCATGCCAGTATTTGCCCAGCCTTCAGTTAGATGATAACTTTAATAGTGATTGTCTTATTCTGTAAAGCTATTGAGATATCAAATCTCTCTCTAAGACCTTGTCTACACTACCAAGTGGTGTTGACAAAACTAATGACGACAGCCAAAAGTCAACAAAACAATAATCGGCAAAAGGCATTCACACTAGCACTCTCTGTCAACAGGGGGCACCAACATTGACAGTGTGAGTGATGTACTGTGGGTATATATCCCACAGTGCTATGGTGTGGGGAAGGCAGAGTTGATCTCTGCGCATCTTGGGATTCCCTCCCTGTTTTCCCACAGCAACCTCAGCTGCCAGGAGTGGCATCATGAATATCTCTGTGAGCTCTCTGTGCTGAGGAATGTCAAAGCAGCACAGCAACTTGCCCCCTTCCCCCCTGCAGCAACTGTGTTCCTAGTGCAAGGCAGAACAGCGACATTCCAATGCTCTACTCTTTGTTCCCCAGATGGAGCAGCTCACTCAGCTGTCAGATACTTCCTGGAAATTTGAAAGGGAGGGGGGTGCATGCCAGGGAGATCAAAACACTGAGCAAACACAGCAGGGCAGGCATTGTGGGATACTGGCGGAAGTTTTTGTTGCCAAAAGTGGGCATTTTTCCTGATAAGTTGCATTGTAGTGTATATGCACTCTCTCTCCCTCTCTGTTTGCTTTTTGTTTGTTTGGTCATCAAAAGGCAGTTTTGGGAGATTTAAAACTTGGTATCGTAGACAAAGTGTAAGACTTTCAATGGGTGGGGATAATAGGGAGCAGCTGCTTTTAAAAGGGTCTGCGGCTCCTGGTGAACCCTTTTAATTGCCACCAGAACCCCAGGTGGTATAGGATGGATGGTGCTGGAGCGCTGACTGGGGGAGGCTGAGCCCAAGCCCTGCCTCTGCTTTCCAAGGCCCTGTTCCTTCCGGGGGCCTGGAGCTGCCCTGCACCTGACCCAGGGGCCAGGCAATTTTGTCAGCAGCCCTGATTTGAGAGAGCTAAGATAAGAGGTGGGATGCATAGGGCACCATTTGCTAAGAACAGAATAACAATGGATCAGAAGAGAGGCTGGAAGCATACAGATGAAATAAAGAGTAACATCAAGAATGAAAGTGCATGGACAAAGCATTCTGCACCAGGTTTTGTTCCTGCAAAGTAACCAAGCCGGTCCCAAAATCTGTAATGTCATGTATAGTGACTATAATACAATTTGTAAACGTATATAAAGATGGGGACTTTGTGTAACTTTGGATGTGTGGTAGGCCCTTTACTCACTCACTACACTGAAGCCTGATCAGTTTGAGTGTAATTTATATGCTAAAAAAGAACCCTCAGTGTCAAGTTTGGAATCCAGCTGAGTTCCTGGATACATGTGATTCTGCTCTTCTTGCCTGAAATCCCCCTCCTGGGTAGTCTATTTGCAGTGTCCCAGGGCTCAATGCATACCAATTCTTTGTACTAGCTCCTGTGTCGGGGTGAATTTAAGCCTGTTTATCCGTTAGGTATTTGAGCCAATCTTGCAGTTACCTCAGCACGTGGTCCCACCAAAGTTCGGGGCTATGCTCAGGAATAGGAATAGCCATATTAGGCAATGTCTGCACTAGAAGGTTTTGCCAGCAGAGAGTATGCTAATGAAGCACTCATTAGCATTTGTCACACTGTCATTAGCATATTCTCTGCCTGAGGTGCTTTGCGAAAGAGGTTTTTATGCAAAAACAAACAGTGTAGATGGATCTGTTTTGCGCAAAAAAAAACCCCCCTTTTGCGCAAGATCCTTATACCTCAAAAAAGGAGGTATACAGATCTTTCTCAAAAGGGAGTTTTTGCGCAAAACGGATCTGTCTGCACTGCTTGTTTTTGAGCAAAAACCTCTTGTTCAAAAAGCCTTGGGCAGAGAATATACTAATGACAGCGTGACAAATGCTAATGAGCGCTTCATTAGCATACTCTCTGCCAGCAAAAGCCTCTAATGTGGATGTAGCCTAACTGTATAACTCAGCCTCAGTTTATCAGAATATTTCCAAAAAAGAGAGTAAACTTAGTCTGAGCATTTCCATTGGTTCTGAAGCAGAAAAGTCTGACAGAAAATTAGCTTTTGGGGTAAATATAGTGCCAGCAACAGAACCTGCATTTGGCTAACTTGTGCCAATCAATTGGGATGATTGTAAAATGCTTTTTTGGAGTAAAGAGAGAACAAAAGAAGCAGGCAAAAACAATTAACATGCTTGCTACATATATTGAACTACAGCTATGTGTGCAATGTAAGGGTATGTCTACACTGCAGCATTTTTCTGGAAAAACTATACTTACATCCAGGGCCGGCCCAAGCCATTTTGGTGCCCCAGGCCCCAAGCGCATGGCGCCATCCCCGGGGCACACGGCCTCGCCTCCGGGTGCACGGCGCATGCATGGGCCCGCCCCCGGGACACGTGGGCAGACGCACGGCACATGCGCTGCCCAGTCGGCCCGGCCACCTCCGATGGCGCGCAGCACGGGGCCGCCTGGCCGTGCAGGGCCCTGCGGCCATGGAGGGAAGGGCACTGCTGGCCGGTGCTGTGGGGATTAACATGGCCCCCGCCCTTGGTGGCCGCCGCAGCCCACCGGGAGCCGGGAGCCCCACATAGGTTGGCGCCCTGGGCAGCTGCCCGGCTAGCCCACCCCTTGGTCCAGCCCTGCTTATATCCACACTGCTATTGAGTTCTTTTGACTGAAAGTTGAAAGAACGGACGGGGTTTTCCAACAGTGGTAAACCTCTTTGTACAAGGAAAAAGTCTTTTTCTGAAAAAGGCATGTGTGGACGCAGAAGAGTTCTTTTGAAAGAAGAGGCCTTCAGGAAATAATACAGGTGCCCTGGTGGCCACTCCATCTATATTAATCCCAACTTAAATGTGATATAGCATCCATATTGATTGGATGCTATCTTTCGAAAAAGCACATCACTTTTTCCCTGTGTTTTTGCTGTGTGGACACTCTCTTTTGAAATAAGTTTTTCTGATAGATCTCTGAAGCTTCTTCTGAAAGAAGTTGAAGTCTAGACATAGCCTAAGATTCCTATTTACTAAACAACATCTTTGCACTTTTTATCAACAGGCAGCTATTCTCTGTCCATCAGGGACTCTGATCCACAGCATGGTGATGTTATTAAGCACTACAAAATAAGAAGTCTAGACAATGGAGGATATTACATCTCTCCAAGAATTACATTTCCCACCATCAGTGAGATGATCAAGCATTACCAAAGTAAGTTAAATCAATTACTTTAGTAATCAAATACTAATCATTGTTCTCATTAAAGCAAATAATCAAAATGCTTTCTTGTTCTATTTCTAGTCTTTCCACATTTTTTGTATTAAAAAAAAAATCCAAGTACTGTGAATTGTAGCAAGATGAATATTATGAAAGAGAGATCAGAGCCTAATAAAGCTGCCGGTAACATTAGCCTCAATTCTGATGTCTTAGGTGCCCGTATAAATGAGGAATAACTCCATACAAGTGTCTGTTAATACCAGTGTGAAAATGGTAGCAGAGAATAATCAGGCCCAGTGTGATTAAGTTCTGTTGTAAAGTGTAAACAGATATGTTTACATTTTGATATGCTGGAATTCTAAATATTTCTTCTACATAAATGTCTTTCAGTATCATATCTGGTTATTTATACAAAACAAAATCAACATTGTAATTTTCTTGTGCCAACCATAACATTTTTGTGAGTGACTTTGTGGTGGGAAAGCAAAATTCCCACTGACTTCTAAGGGAACAGGATTGGGTCCATAAACAGTAACCTCTTATAAACATTTCTATGGCTGCTCACTAAGTACAAAAGTGACTTTTTATTGCCTATGCCTTTTTGGGGTCAGGAAAAGGGAATGTTGGGCCCATTTTGTGCTGAAAAAATACAAAGTTATGATTTTTAAAGCCACACTGGAGGTTTAGCCACACAATTTTGATTTAATTTATGATGTATGGTAAATCACTTGCACCAACTTGAAAATTTCAGCTCTACTTAATTACATTTTTTGTCTCTGTAATTGTGCAGTGATTGAAGAAGTAATTATTACCTAGATAGTGTAGGGGGTAGCTACTGTATAATTTAAGAGCTACACAGAAATGTAACAAAATACTAGGCTCAATCTTATTTTTATTGAAGTCCAGTGTCAGCTTTTCTGTTACCCAGATTTCACAAGATTGGAGCCAATATTTTCTCTACAGGGAAAAGAGAAAACACATCAGCATCCTTTACCAAACCGCATTTAGCCTACAAAATTCTACAGGCTCTAGATTACCTGGCTTGCTGCCTTTTGGAATGAAACACCTCACAAACTAAATAATCACTCTGTCTTTCTGAACTAACTGAACCAACATACTGTGTTCATTAATGTCATCAGAGAGATGCTACTGTGTCCAAAACTCTCTTAGCTTAAAAAACAGCATAGTCTAGTGGTCTGAACAAGGACTCAAATCAAGAAATTCCTAAATTCTGTCTGTAGCTCTGCTATAGCCTTCCTTTGTGAACTTGTGCAAGGTATGTAGTTTCAGATTCAGATGCCTAAAATTAGGCATCTCAATAAAGTGAATCTATGCTTTCAAAAATGCTGACTGAAGTCAGTGGAAGTGGCACAAACTCAGAACTTCTGATTTGGATCACGTACTTTACTTAGCAACAAGATCTTTTTTTTTTTTTTTCCTTAAGCAGTTTTTCCCATTCTGTCTTCATTAACATATGCAGCACTTAGAACATACACTGTATTTATTGTGGCATTATTTACCTTAGTGCACTGTGGAAGAGCAAAAAAAAAGTAACTCTGTTGTTACTCACGTCGTCATTATTCTCTTTTGCATCTGCAGATCTACAGCATCTAATTCAGATCACACACAAACATTATAAATTGGCTCTAGAATTCAAAAAAATCCCAAATCCCAGAATAAAAGGTTAAAAATAGTGTGAAGGGTGTAGTGAAGTTGATGCAGGTCTGCATTTGCACATGCTTCACTGTAGGCACAGAAATGTAGTGTAATTATATAATGCAACGGATTTGATATTTTATTTTTCTTTGAAAAATAGAGCAGTCAGATGGTTTATGCAGAAAGCTGGAAAAATCATGTATTAGTCCAAAACCCCAAAAACCTTGGGATAAAGATGCCTGGGAGATTGCACGAGAGTCAATTAAATTAGTGAAGAAACTTGGAGCTGGTCAGTTTGGAGAAGTTTGGATGGGTAAGTTTGAGTCTTTGATTTCCTTAGCACTTCAAAAAAGGATCTTTTAAATGTTCAAAATGTCACTGAGATATAATTATCTGCAGTTTCAAGGATCCATATTCATCTGTGGTATTATTACTTAGATTTCATTGGTATAATACCAGGGATGAATTTGGCCCAATATATATTTTTGCAATCAGCATATTAAGTCCTAGAAGATGCCCTCTCATTAGGAAAACCAGTGGGAGTAGTAGGATGGTCAAACAAACTCCCTGAGGAATTTTCTCCAATAGCTTTTGTTGTGGGTTAGTTCCCCTATGAAAGAAACAGAAACACGGTAGGGCTATGCAGATGATATGTAGTACCCACTGTCTGTCTTTTTTGGGGAAAAAAAGCCATGGTGCAATAATTCCACTATAAGAACAGTTCTATAGGAGAAATGGTTTGTTAGTGTAGCTGTACCAGCAAACCCTCCTAGAGAAGAAACAGGTGATCCCAGGAGTGTGGGGGGAGCACAGAGGATACAGGAGTGAGGGCAAGGGGCCCAGGGAAGGAGGCTGGGAGGCCAGGCAGGGGACAAAGGTCCATCTGGGGCAAAGAAAGTGATGTGGCGGCAGCTTCTCCCAAAGGGACAGATCTGTGCTCTCCAGCTGGTGGCTCCTGCCAGGGCTGTGCCACCCCTCCCCCACAGCTGGGCCCTGTGGGGGACGCAAGGCTTCAGGGGCTGGCCCCAGTCTCCAGCTGGTTACCTGCCCTGCAGCTGGTCTGGGGAGGGGGACAAGGCCTTGGAGGCTGGACCTGGCCTACAGCTATCCTTCCCCCCCATCCTGCAGCTGGTCCAGTGGGGTGAGGCTCTGGGGGCTGGCTATAGCCTCCAGCAGCCTCCCTGTGACCCATCATCTGTGAGTGGGGAAGGGTCGGGGCTTCAGGGGCCATTCCCAGCCTCCAGGGGCCTCCCCCACAGCTTGCAGGTTGTCCAGGGCGACAGGGGGCTGGGGACTGGCCCTGGCCTCCACTGGTCCCTGCCCAGCCTGCAGTCTTGTAGGCTGTCCGGGGCTGAGCCATGGTTCCTGGCCTCAGGTTCTCTTTGGGGAGGTCTCCTGCGTAGAGTCAGGGGGCCCTAGGTGGTGGGGGCAGGGCAAAAGGCTGGGGATGGGGACCTTCCGCCTCCCCGCCCCCGCCCCCCAAACTGTTTTGGGGCAGAAGGGTCACTTACCTGTTCCATTGCAGAGCGCCAACCCCAGCTGGTGCGGCTGCCCCCTGTGGTCACTTTGAAGTACAGCTCTCTCCTGCACTCTCTGTCCCCAGTGCTGACTGCAAGTATCACGTTCCTCCTCTCTCTGCTCTGTCTCCGTTATCTGGAAAATAGTCTCATTCCCAGCACTTCCCATTTTCCTGGCACAACTAAACTCTGACTGTGCTTTGTTAGAGGAATCTGCTTACCAAATTTGGTGGCCCTAGCTCTTATCGTTTAGGGGTGTTCTTGAGCAAATGGACTCAGAGGCACAGATCTCTAAAATATATATAGCTAAGCAGATGGATAGTGATAGATAGAGATATATACAATATGCACTGGTGGAGCATTTTCATGACTTTCTGTACCCTTTGTGAAATCATTTCAAAGGGCTATAATCATAAGGGCCTTCCACTGGCTCCAGTGGGACACTCTTAAATTTACAAACTGCATAATACTTTAGGCTTTGGTCCAGCATCTTTTGCCTGATGTCTCTGCCTTTACAAAATACTCTTAAAATTAGGGCAAAGATGTGCACTGGATCACTTGAAATACAAAAGAAAATGTATGTATTTTTGGTGTTAGTGCAGAGCTTCAGTATCTCTTAGTAAAGAGAAGACTGGAAAGTAGCACATAGGAATTGTCCTACTGGATCAGAACCAGTGGTCTGCTTACTCCAGTATCCTATCTCTGGATATGTTAGAATGTCTGAAGACTCAAACGTATGACACTTACTATCCTTTCCAAAAATGCTTAGCATTAATTACAATAACCCTGGTTATTCCTGTTATCCATCTAATTATACAATTGGTTTTTGTTCTTGGCTTCAACAACTTCCTGTGGCAATGAGTTCCACTGTCTAATTTTCATATATGTGAAGAGTATTTACTTCTGTGAATTCTGAATTTGCCACCTTTTTAATTTCACTACGTTCCCTTGCTTTTGTGTTATGAGAACAGAAGTTGCTAATTTACCTTCTCTGGGCATTCATTATTTTATATACTTATGTCCCTTCTTATTCATCTCTTCTCAGGAAAACCAATCTAGTCTTTCCATCTATCTTCATGTCCCGAATGCTACTCTTTACCCTTCTCTGAATCTCTTCTTCACTTTCATAGGTCATCTTTAAAGAATTTTAAATATTTTAAGCAGTTTAAAATGTTTTTAAATACTAAGATACAGAGTAGATGACGCATTTCTGAGCAATGGAAGTGTGCCTGGAAGCTTGGCAGGAGGCACAAAGCTAGGCCGGGGTGACTTTAGCCATCTAAAATAGAATAACAGTCTCATGGGAACACACTATTTGGAATGTTTGTTCTGAATGGTATGTGTGTATGTAAAAATAAAACCTCTAGATATGTTTATTGCCATGGGTGCGGCATCATTGATAATCAATCAAAAAGCTCTAATTTTACTTTTAATCTTTGACTAAAGAACATACTATTTGCATTCTGATTATATATCTGTATTATGTTATGATTGAATGAAGCTTTCATCTTCCCTCATGAGAGGAAATCTGAGAGAGCCTTTAGCTGTGAAGCCCATGAGTGATGCTTTCTCACTAGTTAAGACAAGGGTCAGCTATTGTGCATTTTTCCCTAAGTAATATATCAAGTTTATAAATATTGAGACTGACTCTGAACTGCTGTAGAAAAGCCAGTATGGTATGCTGTCATCTGTTGAAATTACAGCTAATTTCAGGAAGTTACTAGTTCTGCATATACATGCACAAAAATTTAAATGGGGGTGTTTCTGGTTCAAGATGTTTCCTCTTGTTTATGTGATCATCTTGACGTCTAAATTAGGCTTAATATTTTCCTCTGTGGATTGTGTTACATTATGTCGGAAATTACTGTACTGTGAAGTTGAGTAGCGTGTTTCCTCTTACTCTCTGCGTTTTTTCTGAAGCAAGAGAAGCTGATTTGCATGGTGGGGATCCTTTCTAGTCACATATGTTTAATCTTAGAACAGACGAAGCTATCGCTGGAAAAGACCGATTAGAGCAAGATTGTAATAAGCACCATGGCCGCATTGTTAATAGTCAGCCCCTTAACTCTTCCATTAATTGTATAATGGCATTTGGAGATAACATGGTCATAGTCTCTCAATGATAAATTACTTTTGCCTTTATGGGACAAAGATGATTTTTTTTAAGCAATAATATGTACCAGATAGAAACTATAATCTATGACTTGATTTCTGAAAAAATTGTTAGCAAAAGGAGTGTAACTAGTTTTATAGTTAGAAAAGGGTGGCGGGGAGGAGAGTTTATATGAGAGAGAGTGATCACATCTGATAGCAGTAGTATAGTTATGAATCTGTCAGCATCTTTTATGTTTCATTTTTTTCCATGAGTTTATAGTTGTCATAAACATTCCCCATGGCTTTGAAACTTGGGGTAAAAGGTTTCATCTATGATTTCTTTTGAGTTTAAAAGAAGTTGACTTGATTCATAGGCCAACTCAAAACACACAGACATTTGGCTATGGCTCCTTTTGAATATGTATATGAAGTGATGGCCGTTTGCTCTTTTTATGTACCTGGAGGAGGAACTGGTAGAACTCTGTTGTGTGTGTTCCTATGGTGATAACCACTCCAATGTTCTCATGACTGAGCTGGGTTAGAGGTGGAGATGGAAGAAGTCATGTCTCCATGGCAGCTGGGGGAACTCCAGGGTCAGCTCTATCAGGTCTCGGAACGAAGGACTTGTTGGCCAATGAGGAGTTATCAATAGTGGGAAAGGTGACAAATACTTAAAGAAGGCTCACTGGCCAACAATGCAGTGAGGCATCTGCCCCCCATGGATCAGGGGGTCTGTCTTTCTTGTGAAGTATTTTGTCCTTTATGTATTTGTACGGTTTGGAAACAGGTTGATTTAAGGGAAGATGAAATAAAAAAAATCTGACTTGGGCACAATTCAGAGTTGTTGACCTTGACCTGAATCAGTGAAGTCCAACCTAGTTTATAAACTCTCTTAAGAGTCAGTGGGCTGTACTGAATGACTTTTGTGCCATAACAATCCCTTTCTTTTCTAGCTTACTATAACAATAATACAAAGGTGGCTGTGAAGACTCTGAAGACTGGAACTATGTCCGTGCAAGCATTCCTGGAGGAAGCCAACCTCATGAAAACACTTCAGCATGACAAGTTAGTCAGGCTGTATGCTGTAGTCACCAAAGAGGAACCTATTTATATTATAACAGAATTCATGGCAAAAGGTGAGCGTGATTGGTCTCTGTAAGCACATCTTAATTAAACGTCAAATCAAACTGTAGTAACAAACAAAGGGAAAAATAGTTGTGTTAATTTTACTCTATAGTTTTTATATATGCAGTTAAATTCATGAAAAGTCCTGTTGACTGGCCCTATTTGAAGAACTGCAAAATGTTTATGAATAATTACTACACAATGCTAGTAAGGGTTGCCAAATCAGAATTGGGTCCTGTGTAAACAGATCTTATACTTGTGTTCTACTGCTAAAGAGCTCAGCTTCCTTTGATTTTAGACACAATTTTTGTGACTTTTTTCAAATGTTGCCATTGATTCTCTGATGGGTGATTCTCTGCGGACAACTTTGCTGATATTCCTTAGAATGGGAAAAATTGATTACTCAAATTAAAAAAAAATGTAAAAAAACAATGCTGAACTCAGGAGAAGCTCGACCTTCTAGTATTGCATCACGGAAAGCTGCAAAGCTGATCAGCTGATATATCGGACCAGCATTGTTATTATAACATGTAAAGGAACTGTCTAACTAATTGTGGCGGGCTTAAAACTATGCTAAAACAAAACTTAGACTGCTAAAGCTCAACCACACAGAAGTTAGAGAGGCTGGTTATAGATGTGTTACTTTATTTTACTTGAGAACTGTGCTGATTTATTCTTTCCCCATTGGAACAGGTAGTTTGCTGGATTTTCTGAAGAGTGATGAAGGAAGTAAATTACTTCTACCAAAGCTAATTGACTTCTCAGCTCAGGTAAATGGCTCTCTTATAAAGAAAACTAAAAAGTATTGAGTGTCTTGGAGGCTGAAGCTCATATCAGACACTGTTGAAAAAATCTGTTGTAGTAACAGTGGACTTTCCATTTCCCAAGTCTTTTTGGTGTGATGAAATAATGTTCAGAACTATTTTTGTGGGAGATAGTGAGATATATACTCATAGAAAAAAAGAATAGATATGATTAAGCCTGCATGTTAGCATTAGCATGTCAATTTTATTGTGAGTTATATCTCCATTTTGTTTGAAGAAGAGAGGGTTATTTTCAGTTCTTGAAGATACATGTAAAGGAGTAGTCCTAGTTTCATATAGTACACGCATTTGCAAATCTTTAAAATAGGGTTAATAAATGGTTTCTTCTTTTTTACTTGAGCTGTCAGCTAGTAAAGAAATTCTGCTGAGTGTAACAGATCATCACTTTCAAACTGATTTTGGAATATTTTTTCTATAATTGAAACGTATGTGAAGGATGCTTTCAGAATACTAACACCTAAACCAACTGACAGCCCGAGATACAAAGGATACATGAGAGACATGATGTCCTGGGGGTAAAATTTTTCAAAAGCACTAACATGACTTGGGACTCAAAGTCCCACTGAAAAGTTAATAGGGTGTATGATACTAAAGCTACGTCTAGACTGCATTGCTTTTCCGGGATACCTCCAGTATCCCGGAAAAGGAACACTGCGTCCAAGGAACATGTCCGCTTTTTGGAAAAAAATTTGAAAAGAGGACGTGCTCTTTTGCCGTCCCTGTTCTACAAAGCATAGAGATGTGTCGAAAGAGCACTTTTTCCTGAAATCTGGAAACATGTAGACACACCAAATTTTGGAAAAGCCTCTTTCGAAAGTAAATCGGAAAAAGATGCATTTTGCAGTATGCAAATTGCTATCTTTTTCCAGTTTAACACTGCAGTCTGGACGTAGCCATAGTCATCTTTCTACTGTTGAATGTTTTAACATATACTACTAACTTACAATAGTTCTTTGCTTCTGGTAGGGTATTGGTTTTTGTGAGTGTTAGACTAGTATAGACTCTATTTTGTACTGATTTGTGCATGAGGAAAGTCAATAGAAATATTAAATAATGTAATGACAGTCAAAAGTTTAATGTGGTCAGTATATAAATATGTATGAGTTAGACTTCACATGGATACACAGGTTGGTAAAAGTCAATGCAGTGAAGCCATTCAATTGAAGGCTCCAGTGTTTGAGACTGGCTTACTCCACAATCATTGGTTCAACCTGGCTGCAGGTTTTGTAGCTTGTCTGAACTATCTGTGGAAGTAACTTTTGGATATGTTGCAATGGGGTGGCTGCTGGGAAGAGGGCTTGAGGTCTGGGGTCTGGGTGGGAGAGAGGGTGCAGGAGTGGGATGGGAGAGCTGAGCAGGAGGTAGGGTTCAGGAGCGGATGGGGATGGGGGATGTGGGAAATGGGGGGGGTGCACACCTGGTGCAGCTCCCCGGGAATGCACATGGTTCTGTGTCCCCTGCATCTGACGTTCCCTACCCTTGAGGTATAGGAAATATATTGATATTTAGACTTTATAGGTAACAGAAAGGGACCTAGAGAGAGTATAAGCATGAGCAGAAAATAATAAAATGAAAAACGGGGAAAAAATGTAATGTAGATAGGACAATATCCTATAAAATATGTATATTCAACAGGAGAGGGGACATATGAGAACTGATAAGGCTAAGAGAGAGCAAGATGCAGACACGTAGCTTTTTTGGCAGATAATAAATTCAATGCAATTTTGACTATATGAGCAACAGATGACGGACTGGACAGGTTTGGTGTATTTGGAATATTGTGTTTGGTTCTGGGCACCATCATAGAAGTAATTCAGATCCTGCAAAACTTGACTTATGTGGAGAGAAGATCTAAAAAGCCAATTGTGTAGAATTTGGCTCAGCAGCAGTGGAGGTGATGGGACAACTCTGTTGTACAAATATCTGAAGGGTGAAAACACCTGTGGGGAATGAAGACTTAAACTTTGATCCTGCAGTGAGCTCCATGCTCATTGACTCCTGTATGTCAGGCAGAGCCCATTGAAGTCTTGGCGTCTGTGATTCAATGCCTTATTTACCCCCTGCTCCACAGAACTACATATGAAGGCATGCAATTTTTTTTTAAAAGAAGGAAAATTGGAACACCCCCGGAAGGGATGTGGAGAAAGCCCTAACAGGACTTTTAATACTACAGTGAACAAAGCACTAGAGAAATGTATACTAGGGATCAGTACCTGGAAAACAGAAGGGATGAAGGATTATTTCTACTGCTAACTTGTTTGATTCAAGTCCTTTAATAAAATTCATCATTCTTTGGGGTCTGACAGAGCTACACTTTGTTTTCAAGCTGTGGTGTTCACCTTCTAAGATATTCATCTTTAAATAATGGTAACTTCATAGCAGAGCTGTGAGTAAATTGAGTGGTACAAACTCACTTTTCAAGAACATAGACTGTACTAAGAAAGGAGAGGGATGAAAAACACATTTAATACATTTTTCAGAATGTGCTTGGCCGAGCGTGGGTTTATATCTCCATGCTTATCCTGAGGGAAAAGAAATTGAAAAGCTGTGTCTCAACATAAATAAATAAAAGGAAATTCCCATTAATCTGCTTAAGCCAAGACTAGCACATTTTGCTTTGGATGACACAGACTTGAACTGTGTATGGCAGTGTAATTCACACCTCTCTGACAGGCTGTGTGCCAGCTTAGTCCAGCTTCCTGAGGGGTGGGGGAAGAGGCTAAAGGGAGAATACAGTAATAGCATGAGGTTTTCTCTTGGCTTGTACATTCACTTGCTATTGCATCATGCTGGCATTTGTTATAAACACACAGCTCTTTGGTAGTACTGTTATCTTGTGAATACCCTAATGCAGCTGAGGATTGGTGCTGTGTGTGTACACATAATCTGTTTGTAAGAGAACCAGCACTCATTGCAGAGTAACAAATTAACCAAGATTGTATGGTGCAACAGGAAGAAAGTAAACAGGAAGCAGTTCCCCTCAGTAGCATGTTACTGACTTATCCAGAGGAATTGTCTGGTATCTGAAATGGCCTGTCAGATAGGGAGGTGTAAGAAAGAGAGAGGATGTGGTCATTGAGACTGACAGCACAAAAATAGCTACAGAGTTTACTGGCCCTTAGAACCAAACACTCAGAGGAACACTGCCGTCCTGCTGATTCCTTACAGCATCATTTGTGTCAATTGAATTGTCATTTCCATCACAAGCCCCATTTTCAAGATTTTATAACCCTAAAGTTTTAGTTCACAATCAGTTAGGGGAAAAAATATCTGCAGTCAGAAAAGGACTATTTTAGATCTGTAGAGGTTATAGTGTATTGCTTGTTTCAGATACTTTTAAAAACAAAACAAAACAAAACCCTCTATCTAAAATAGGCCTAACTTTAATAGCTGTCACCTTTCAAGCAAATTCAAGTCAAATTCATTGGGCTTTCGCTAGAGACCTGAGCTGAAATTCTGGCTTGGCTCACATATACTATACAGTTGTTGTGGTCTCTAAACCTAGAGCCCAATGTGATAGCCGTAATTTTACTGCTTTGTTAGCAGACCTTGTAAGTTCATTGAACCACCCTCTAATAATAATAGCTAATCACCAATCTTATAATACATACATGCCCAGTGCACATTTGTTTTAGTGTTAATCTGCAGGCCTCAGGAAATGTGTTGCTGACTTTTTTTTTGAACAGTCATATCTTTGTCAAATAAAAAATGAAGTGAAAAAGAAACACTGAACAGCTCACAATTCTTCACTGAGGACTACGTCTATACGAAGCTTAAATCGTTAGTCATTTTTTGCTTTAGCTTTGCCTAAAGAAAATTTGATTAGGACTTTTTGAAATAAAATGTTACCCTCTGGAGCAGGGGTGAGGAACCTAAGGTGCAGGGGCCAGATGCGGCCCCCAGCTTGTCTGGATATGGCCCCTGAGGCTCAGGGCTCCTCCCCAGCATTGGGGAGCCTGTGCTGGTGCTCCAGTGACCCCCCCCTTCCCCGCCCTCCATGGGGCTGGAGCACACAAAATCTATTAGCCTGCCCCTCCTTCCCCCCCAAGGCTCTGGTGTGGGAAGGGAATGTGGGGAGTGTCTTTCTCCTCAGTTGGGGGCCCCCTCAGTGAAAAGGGTTTTGTTTGTTTGTTTCTCATTTGTGTCTGGACCCTGACTGATTTTTCTGTGGGTCAATGGCCCCTGACCCAAGAAAGGTTCCCTGCTCTGGAGGGATGCTGTCCATGTTCCAGGTTGTGTGGGGATGGGATTGGGGGGTGGGAGCGGAAGGGGACAGATAGGAAAATCAGCTTTTGCTAGAGTCCAGTCACAGAGAATTTTAAAGATGAATGTTATGAGTTTGTGAAACCAGAATTTGTGTTATAAAGGCAATTTTCCAGTTTTACCTATAGCTGAAGTTACTAAGGATCAGGATCAAAACTGGGTACAGAGTTTTTTGTTGACTTCAGTGGTACAGAACTGGGCATCGAAAGTGTAGAGTATGCCAGAAAGGATGTTTGAAATAATAATGGAGAAGCAAAAATCAGAACTGAACTGTCTTTTACAGAGTCCTTCGCTAGCTGCTTGTTACACCATTTGTCTTGCATAGCTAGTAATATGCCAGCTGATTGTATAATTTCCTTAGCCTATTACTCGTCGCTGACACAATTTATAAGCAGTACCACCTCCCTGTAATCTTTTCTGCTTGTCAGCTATGGGACTGAGCAATTTCAAGGTGCTATACGCTCTTCGGTCCCCATTCATCACTTTGGAAATCTATTTTATATTTTGAAGAGTTTGTTTATGTAAAATAAAGTTATATTTGCAATTACGCACTGGAAGGGGTGGGGCCTCAAAAGGAAGGGGCATGGCCAGGATGCTTTGGGTTTCCATACCCCCAGACCATGAGTGGTCTGCGGGTGGGAAAGCCCCTTTGCCCCCCCTTCCCACTAAGCACCATGCCCCTGGTGGTAGGAGGAGACTTCCCGTGCTCTCCCACCCCCCAGCCAAACAGGGCCTTGCTTTCTAAGTGCCTCACAGGGTGGGGGCAGGGTAGAGGAATGTCCACACTGCAATCATGTTTTCAGAAAAAAAATCAAAAGAACAGAAGGGGTTTTCCGACATTGGTAAACCTCCTTCTGCGAGGAAGAAGCCTTTTTCCGAAAGAGCTCTTTGAGAAAAGTGCATATGGATGGGGAAGAGGGAGTTCTTTCGCAAGAAGAGGAAAGAGGAGAAAGCACAGGTGCCCCAGTGGCCATTCCGCCCAGAGTAATCACAGCTTACATGTGAGATAGCGTCCATTCAGTGTGGACGCTATCTTTCGAAAAAGCAGATCACATTTTTTATTTGCTTTGGCAGGGTGGATGCTCTTTCAGAAGCCGTTTTTTCAGAAGATCTCTTCCAGAAAAGCTTCTTCTGAAAGAAGCCTGCAGTCTAGATGTTGCCCCAGTTCGAAATATTCCTCCAGCTCCTTTTGCAAGCCGTGCTAGCAAAGCTTGTTAATATAACAGTCTGAAGCTAATTCAGAATATTTATGCTCTCCTGTCTCCACTCACAACTAGCAACAGTTCCCTCCTTAACTATTTAACTAGCACAGTCCGGGGTGTGTGTGTGTGTGTGTGTGTGTGTTGGGAGGGCAGTTCCTTGTTCCCAGAAGGTACAGAGACTAAGGTAGAAGGAGTGGGGCTGAGGGCTACTTGGAGTGTGCCATGTCTCCTGACCTCCCCAGCCAGTCCTCAAAGACACCCAGAACAATGCTATGTGGTACTCCAGTGTCTGGGTGGCTGGGAGCTCCGAGCCCTTTTGAATTACTGGGCCCCAGGGCAGTTGCACCCTTTACCCCCTATTGATGGGTCTGACAAGCTCTAATTGTTTCATTAGTGGATCTGCTATTGGGCATCAAAGCTTCCAGGTCCTGACATTTCTCTAATTTCAGAGATTATTTGTTTACTTCTTGCCCCAAAGTTAGTGACGCGTTATTACTTTATAATCCCCTTCTGCTTCAACAGTGAGTTTCTAAAGTCCTTTAACCACGTACTGCAAGTAAGCTAACTGCATAGGCATACAGCCTCTATCTTCTAACTGCTTAGATAACTCTTAACAGAGTTTCTACTGAACGTGCTCAGATTTCCATTCTGAAATACTCCAAACGTTGTTGTAAAAACAATCCTATTCAGTCTTAGCAGAGCACATACTTTTCATTAAGACCTGTTTACTTCCCTGGTCCAAGTTTGAACATTCATTGCTATGTAGTGCAGTTGTAGGTGTGTCAGTCCCAGGGTAGTAGAGACATAGTGGTTAGGTAATATTTTTTTATTGAGCCAACTTCTGTCCATGAGAGAGAGAAACCAAAACTCTTGGGTCAACGTTGTAATCCTTTTTAGTAGAAATAAAATAAAATAAACCAGAAGAAACATGTAGCAATTTATTTTGTCATTATTCTCCAACATTAGAGGTCTCACATTTTTTTTCAAGTTCCTTTTTTTTTTTTGGTAACATTACATTCTGGTAACTGATTACCCAACAAACTACTCTGTTTCATCTTCCTTAGTTTTGTGTGGGCATTTGCTCTGTTTAGAATACAAAGCAGTTGTCCAAACTGGAAGAATACAGTGCAGCCTTCCCTGCTCAAGTCTTTGCTCACATCTTTAGCATAAACATGGTACAGAATAAAAAGAAATACTAATAAAAAAAAGGCCTTTTATAGTTGTAACAAAACAAAACCTGGAGTATATTTCTGGAGAATTGTAGAATGCCGTCATTGTTCACCATACAGCTAACCAATTAACATCTCGATCCCATCAGGATTAAATGTTAATTTTTTTTTAACAAAGTGATAGAGAACTCCAATTTTTCTTCCATTGGCTAGACCAGGGTGGGTAATAATTTTTTGCCAAAGGGGTACTTAAAAAATGTTTGAAGTGGCCCCGGGCCACTCCGGAAGGGGTGGGGCCTCAAAAGGAAGGGGCATGGCCAGGATGCTTCGGACTTCTCTCCCACCCCCCTTTCCACTAAGCACCATGCCCCTGGTGGTGAGAGGAGACTTCCCTAATTGGCCTGGGGTGGGGGAGTGGCAGGGCCTCTGTAGGCCAGATCAACCCGGATCCAGCCTACAGAGGCCCTTTGACCCTCCCCTGGGCTAGACATTACTTAAAGAAATCTAGTTCTGGTTAATTCTAGGCTAATGAAAATCCCATTTAGAGTGATCAGTACCATGCCCATTTAGTGGCTCCCAATCCTGTGTAATGTCCTATGCTCTCAGCCCAAATTTACTGTGTACTTGTCTATGTAGCTTTGCAGTAGGCAGGCTGGTTGGTTCTGCTGTGGGAGGCTGACTAGTTTAACATTCTGATACTGTGTAGCCTTTAGGACTGGAGAGTACTCTTAGAAAAAGATAGTGAGGTTCCTCCTTCACCCACTCCCAGCCTAGAGTTATGCCTTAAACCAGGGGTGGGGAACATTTTGGGGGTTGGGGGCCACTGACCCAGAGAAAAATCAGTCAGTGATAGGCAAAGTGAGAAGCCCCTGACCGAGGAGGAGAAAGACACTCCCCAAATTTCCCTTGCACACCGAGCCTAGGGGGGCCCAGGGAAGTAGATTTTGTGTGCTCCAGCCCTGCAAGTGGGTGACAGGGGGGCTGGAGTGCCAGCGTGGGCTCCCCAATGCTGAGCTGAGGTGGCCAGATCCAGGTAAGTCAGGGGCCGCAGGTGGGCCCTGGACCTGAGGTTCTCCACCCCAGCCTTAAACAGTTTAAACTCAAAATTCAACTGCATTATTGGCTTCTTTGACAGCCTAGGCACCAGATTCTTCCAGTGTAGTGTGGCCACTGGTCAGTTCAATCAGCCTCTGAAGTTTGGTGAATCTGTTCCAGGAGAATGACGATGCTGAAGGGGTGTCTCTAGTAGTACACAGCTGACAATGGTTCTTACGCTATTCTTCTCTCTGTTGCAACATAGCAGGGCCAAGGGAACATGGCTGGGATGCCCAGTACTATGCTGATCTCCAGCTGTGGCTTCTGATCCTTAGAGTTGCCAGGGCAAATTGGGCCAACTCTTTGGTTGACCTGTCTCTGTAGAATCAGGATAGAGGGGACAATTAAGCCCCGTTTACACATAGACATTCCTAGCTTGCACTCTAGACTGTATGACAGGAACAAAGGATAAGAACCTTAATTTTAAATTTAAATTAGTAAAGGGCTTTAAATTCTCCCTCTTAAATAAAGGTTCCTGTAAGTGCCATGTTAAGTGACTGATCTTGTAGGTCAGGGATTTGAATCTTGCTTGATCTCGCATCGAAAAGCCATCTGAAGTTCATACCACTGCAAAATGGATACCTCTTCCATGAGGAAGTCAAAAGCAGTTGGGTGTGATCCTGGCCCATTGCTTCTTTGTGAACCCTTGGCTATGGAAGTGACATGCCTTTAGAGCAATGTTTCCCAATTTTATTTGGCCACGGAACCCTTTTCAGCTTAAAAAAATTTCAAGGAACCCCTAGTGTTGCCAAGGTGAAATTTGTCAAGGGGGAAAAAAAAGCCTACCAAAATTTGCTGAGCCAAAAAAAAAGTCCCACTAGAATTGGTCAAACAAAAAAAAAAAAAAAAAAAAAAAAAAAAAGCTGCAAAATAGACTGTCTCTTTAAGAAGGTGCAGGGGAGTGCTGCATTTTTGCAGAACCCTTACTTTCCATTCACAGAACCCCAGGGTTCCCTGGAGCACCAATTGGGAAACACTACTTTCGAGACTCAGCCTGAAGAGCCATTGACTTAGGGAAACTCTGAGGTGAAACAACAGTCAAATTCAGTTTGGTAACACTGGAAATGCATATTTTTATATACAGCCTACAAAAATAAAAAGGAGCATCTGTTTTAGCATGCCATTCAATGTGCATTCTTTGTAAGTTAACATGTAACTCACAGCATTGCAAACCATGCTGAAATCACATGTTGGAGAAAAAATGATGGGGGGGGGGGAAAGATTAGACCTCTTTCTGGGATGGAAACCAAAAGGGAAAAAAGGACTATGTGTGACTTGAAATACAGTGCTGTCAGGGCTCTGAGGTTCTTCGGTCTTGTTTGCTCTTTCATACTATATGCATCTTTTACAAACTGAATAGTGCATAGTGGTTTATCCTATACACACCGTTTAATTTCAGCTTTGAATTTTGCCTCCAACTTCTCTGACATGAACTATCCCCCACATTCACTAAATTAACCCACTTATAGGGTCTTTCATCCTCTTAAACTGTAATTTGTGTCTGAGAAATGTGAGAATTCCATTTGCATATCATCAAGTATCCCTTCTATTCCTTTTATACTTTTCAAAAAATACTATGACTACAAAAAATGGTTGGAAAGTATGAAATATTTGCTCCAGCAGCATTCAGTACTCTCTGCTGTATCTTCCAACAGTCGTTTTAATTAGCGCTCATCACAGTGCTTTTCATTTTGAAACTACATACGCTTGCTAATTTAATTTTCCACAACACCCCAGTGGCTGACGTAAGCATCCTCTCAGTTTTACAGAGGAGGGAATTGAGACACAGATTACAGTAAAAAGCTAGTCTAAGGTCACAAAATAAATCCATGGCAGAGCTGAAAAAAGAATGCTGACTCCCAAACGTATGCAATGTCCTTTCCTCCTCTCCCTCCCCCACCCAATTTACTGGGTATTTGTTTATGTTGCTTTGTAGTAGTGAGGCTGGTTGGTTCTGCTATGGGAAGCTGGATTGTTCATCATTCTGTTATTGTGCACAAAGTTTTACTATTTGGGGACTGGATTTTAAAAAATGGTCCTGGAAGCCTGGCAATAATTATTTAAAGGGAGGGAATAGAATATTATTTGTTTAGTAGTACATGTGGAAAGTGTGGAAGTACTCCATATCCTAGGGAGGGTTGTCAGCCTCCAGGATTCTCCTAGTGTCTCCAGGAATTAAAGATTATGTTCTGTGATGGAACCTACAGGAATACATTCAGCCAAAACTTATACCCCCACCTACCATATAGGCAATACAATGAAAACAAAAACCAACTTCATAGCCTTATCTAAAATTTGCAAGTAGCTGATAAACAGCTGTTTGGCTGCTGAATTTTATACACAAAAGTATCTTTATGTGAGTGGGTGAGAGTGGCTTCATTTTCCCTTAATTTGTCAGAATAACACAATATAATCAGGCCCATTTCAATTATTTTAGTAACCTATTTCAAAATACAGGTTGTAACTCTGCAATCGCAAGTTCCCTGGTCCAGCATCATTGAGTGACCACCAAGAGAGCACTCATAGGGATGAGCTGTCCGGGTTGGGGCCAGGAGCATTGTCAAACTAGGGGGCCAAAATGCTGCTCCAGAGGCAGCAAAGCCACCGGAAGGCATGCAGAACCCCCAGTTCTGTGAAGGGGGGGAGAGCATAGCTCCCTGTTATGGAGGAGGGAAGCAACATGGCTGCTGGAGGAGAGCATAGAAGCCCCCTGGGCCACAATGAGGGTGCTATGGGGAGCACAGAAATACTGGGAAGAGTACAGAGCCCCCCAAGTGGCAGCAGAGCCACTTGGTGGAGTGTGGAGCTCCTGGGCAGCGGTCGAGCTGCTGTGGGGAGGACGGAGCTGCCGGGCGGAACACAGGGCCCCAGGGGACAGCAGGGCTGCTGGGCAGAGTGTACAGCTCCCCGGGCATCAGCAAAGCTGCTGGGTGGAGTGTGAAGCCCCAGGTGGCAGCAGAGCCGTTGAGCAGCAGGAGGAGGAGCCCCTGGCCACCAGTGGGAGCATAGAACACCAGAAGGCAGCAAAAACACTGTGGAGAGAATAGAACTCTGGACGGCAGTGGAGTCCCCTGCCACTGTGGGGGGAGTGGAATCCCAGTATGAGACTGGAGCCCGGGGTGTCAGCTAAGCCAGAGGGGAAAAGTAGAGCTCCCTTCCCCCAGAGCTGTGGGGAGAGCTGAGCCCTGGGTGGCCACGGCGCTGTCGGGGGGGAAAGCTGAGCGCTTGGAATGGGGCAAGGGGGAAACAGACCCCCCAATGCATTGACCTCCCATGATCTGGCAAATTCCCTGATTCCCAAGGGTGCCAGATCAGGGAGGTCCAACCCGTACCTGTGAGCAACTGTATCTGTAACAATAGGCAACAAAAAAGTCAGGGGGTTTTGACAAAAGATTCCTTACTAGATATATTAATACAGAACTCTGAATAGTAATTCATTTATATTACAATATAGAAATCTATTTCTCTTGCCCCTCAGAAGCAATACAAGAGTTTGGGGAAGTCAGGGGTAATGGAGGAGTGTAGGGAGAAGGAAGTAATTGTTGGGAAGAAGCATTGGTGCATGCATGATTTGTGCGTGATTTTTGAACTTCCATTTCAATGCAGACAAAAGATTGTCCTGATATGTCACTGGAAAAGAATGATATTTTGAGTCCAAATTGCTCCAAATGTACGGATATTTTTTAACTTACAGGGCCAGATCTTTAACTGGTGTAATTATCTAAAATCTATTAACATCAAAGGATCTGGCTCCAATGTTTTATTGTGTTCTCTCTCTCTCTCTAAGGGTACGGCTACATTGCATGCTTATTTCGAAATAAGCTATTCCGGAATAGAAACTCCAAAATAGATTATTTCGAAATAGCGCATCTACACAACAAATGCCCCTTGAAATAGCACTGAGCTATTTTGAAATGGAGTGTCTACACTGCTTGGAGCCTCAATCGCATTTAAAGTCCCCTGGAAGCACTTCGGGCAGGGCATCAGGACAGCAGTCACTTCCTATAGATGCTGCCTGAGGCTATCTGAGACTTGTGCTTTAAGGGACTCCCTGAACAGTTGTCTCAGGCTCCTCTCCTTTGCCTACCTCCTTGAGGGACAGCAAATCCATTCCTTTGCCTACGCTGGCTGCCCTTGCAGATATCACAGCACTCCAGCCATGGAGCCGGACCTGCCTCCAAGTAGTCGACAGCTCTTAGACCCCTGGCCACACCTCCTGCTGCAGTTACTGCAGGCTGTCTTCATGGTTCTGCAGGAACAGGACCCCCAGCTCATTGTGGGGCCCTTCCTCTCCTCTCTCCACGTACTGCTCATGCAGCACGACCCTTCCCCTGCACACTGTGCACCACCGCTTCTGGCGACTGGACACCAGTTCTAACTGGTGGGACCTGCTCATCGTGGAATGGTGGGGCAATCAGCAGTGGCTCCAGAACTTCCACATGTGGAAGGACACCTTCATAGAACTGTGTGAATGGCTCACCCATGGCCTCGTGTGATGGGACACCCACATGAGACCCCCAGCCTCCTCCAGAAGTGGGTTGCCATAACCCTGTGGAAGCTCGCCACGCCGGACAGCTACTGCTTCCTCGGGAACCAGTTCAGTGTGGGAGATCAACTATCATGGCCATAGTCATGCAGGTATGGTGCTCTCATTCTATTGTCCCAGGAAGGGGGTGAACTGCTGGAATCGGGTTCCCTAAGGAAGGGGGGAATGGTGGAGGCTCCCTCCCTGAAAGGGTTTTCAGTCCTGCCTTCACAAAACCCTGCTGGGGATGTGGTAGGTAGGGGGTTGGTCCTGGTGTGTATGTGTGGGTGCAGGTGGTTGGGCTCTGGGACCTCCCAAGAGCCCTGACACCCTGTGATTCTCTGTCTCCTTCTACAGGTGGGGAAGGCCATCAACACTGTCCTGCTGTGCCAGCTCATCCTCCTGGGTGACTTAGACTCCATCATCACTGGCTTTGCAGCCATGGGCTTCCCCAATTGCAGGGAGGGGGACATTGATGGTGCTCGTATCCCCCCCCAGACCCCCAACCACCAGGTCT
>CM057846.1:58940725-58952177 GCA_030068395.1 Apalone spinifera | reverse complement strand
GGATCGTGTGGTGTGTCCATTTGAAAGGAGACTTTTCAATTGTGTCGTAAGCCCGCGTGGACTACTAAGGTCGGTTCACTGACATCAACATCGGGTAGTCGGGGAAGGCACACAATGCCCACGTCTTCTGCAGCTCCAACCACTTCCAGAAGCTGCACGCTGGCACTTGTTTCCGCGACCACACCGTCGGGGTCAGGGAAGTGGACGTGCCCATGTGCATCATGGGGAACGCTGCTTACCCTCTGCTCCCCTGGCTGATGAAGCCCTGCACGGGAAACCTTGATTGAAGCAAGGAACGTTTCAATGCCAGGCTCAGCAGGGCCTGCATGGTTGTGGAGGGCGCCTTCAACCATCTGAAAGGGAGGTTCCACTACCTCTTCACCTGCCTGGACCTTGGCAAGTCAAACAATTCCCAAGTGGTGGCAGCCTGCTGTGTCCTCCACAATATATGTGAGAATAAGGGGGAGATGTTCCTGCTAGGGTGGCGGGAAGAGGCCAAGTCAAGCCTTTGAACAGCTGCACAAAGCTGCCATCCAACAAGCCCATCAGGAGGATGTACGCATCTGAGAGGCCCTAAGGGAGAGTTTCACAAAAGGACCCCAGTGACGCTTTGCCCTGGGCCTCCCACAAGGGGCCTCTGAATTGCCCCTCTGTGCCTTTCCTCCCACACCCCTCTTTTCCCCTGTCCTCCCTCCCTCCCCCCCTGCCCTTTCTTTTCCCCTGTTGATACAATAAAGCAGATCTTTTGTTTTGAAAAAAGAAACTCTATTTTGTGTTTAATTAGGGTAATTGTAACTGGGGAAAGAACCTGGGATGGAGGAGAAGAGGGGGAAAAAAAGGGGAGGAGCGGAGTCTCAGGGATGGGGTTGAGAGTGGTGCCTGCTTTGGGTGATCCCACTGACTTGTGTGCAGGGCCCTAGGCAGCCCTGGGGAGGAGGGACTAGGGGGAGAAGCCAGAGGGGCAAGAGCTAGGGCAGGAGCAGCCACCAGGCGGTCCGCAGCAGTGATGTAGGCCATGCACATGGTCCGGACCTGCTGCAAGAACTCCTGCCAGGTGGTCCGGTGCAGCTCCATGTCCGCTGCAGAGCATGCAGGCAGGTGATGTGCTCCCACTGTAGATTTTCTTGGTGTCACCTTCGCTTGCAGGTTACACGGGGTCTGGAGGCTGGCGCAGGAGGTGTGGGTTGCACCTCGCTCGCAGCTGGTCCAGCTGTGAAGAAAAGTGAGAAGGGCAGTCGTCCCAGGAGGCAGGGCTCATGAAGCCCAGCCCTCGCCTCTGAGCCAACACAGAAAGGTCTCAGTTCAGACGATGGTGATGTGCTTTGAGCAAAGCCATCTGTGGCCTAAACAGTGGGCCCTGTTCTGCAGGGGCACGGACATCCCAAGGCTGAGCCTTGCTACTCCTACATCCCGGGGACAAGCAGCATGGGAAGGCTGGCCAGGCTGGGGACCAGCAGGTGGGAGGGGGTAACGGTGCAACTTGGCTTCCCTCCATGCTGCTCATACACTGGGTCCAGTACTGGGGGTGTCCCACAGGGAGAGGACGTGTACCCCTTCCCACTGGAGGAGGGGAGTGCATTGGGGGAGGGGTGTGTGAGCAGCAGATGTCGCTTGCCAGAGAGGGTTGTTGCTGGGGTCCCCTCCACTTCCTCCGCCTCGCCCACCTGGCCGGGGACCGGTGTCCTCTACCTCACCACACTTGCTCAGGAGCACATGCTGCCCCGGGAGTGTGGGCATGCCATGTGTGGCCCTGCTATGTGTGTGTCTGTGACCCCATCCTCCCTAATGGTGGCTTGTGGTGGAAAGGTATTCCATCATGGTGTTGGGAGTAAAGCAGGCCTCTCCAGAATCCCTGTGAGCAGCAGTGGCAAGGTTCCTGTGTGGCTGCCTCAATGCAGTTGTCTGCTCTGGACTGCCGCTCCATGTGCACCCACGTGCACAGGCTGCTGTGTGATCCCCAGGCCGAGGAGGCCAGGCAAGGAGTGTGCAGCCTTTCACCACTCCCCCACCCTTCTCGTGTGTGCCCAGGGAAGATAATCACCTGATGGTCTTCCTTGGCTTTGTCCAAACCCTAGGTGACATCCAGGAAGCTGATGACAGGTGTCTCCAGGCTGGAGTCAATGAAGAGGAGAGGGGAGGTGACCTGCCCCCCTCCCAGGATGCCTTAAAGCTGGGTGAAGAAGCAGCAGGTCTGGGGTGCTGCTCCCAATTGGGAACTCCTTTTCCTGGGCTTGGTATAGGCCCAATGGAGCTCCTTGACCTTCATTCTGAGTGGTGTCCCCTCTGAACCAGGCTGTCGGCCATGTGGCTGTACGCATTGGCATATCTGACGTAGAAATGCGGGACTTTGCACTGCTCCCCCCATATCTCAATGAAATTTAGGATCTCCGTGTCAGTCCACAAGGGCGCACTCCTCTTCCAGCCTCTGGCAGGGGCTTGGGAGCCAGCTGCAACTGGGCTGGCAGCTGTGGAGGCCTCATAGTATGCTGGGGTTTGCCATGTCACAGGTAGGGCAGAGTAGGGCACTGCTGTGTGGAACAGGAACAATAGGGCCTGCTCTTTCCCCTGTGGCTGCAGCTTTAAGGACTGCAGGGGAAGGGGAACTATAGAGTTCTGATAAGTGTGGACAGAGTGTCCCAGCAGGGTACCTGTGAGAAGCTCTGGAGGCCACTTATTTTGAAATAACTCCAGCTGCACTGTCTGTACACACCCTATTTCCAAATAATTATTTTGAAATAAGAGTTATTCCTCATAAAATGAGGGTTACAGAAGTCAGAATAAGAAACCCGTTATTTCGATGATATTTTGAAATAAAGGACTTGCTGTGTAGACGCTCATTTTGTTATTTTGAAATAACGCTGCTGTGTTGATGTGCCCTAAGTTCTTTCCTACAGCATTGCAGGGATATTGCTGGTGGAATTGTGGAAGTACCTACAGAAATTAAGTCACCATCACAATCTGTTTTCCACAGTGTTGTATCCTGTTCATTGTGTCACATAAACCATTCCCATTAAGTGTGTGGCAGAATGATAGGAAAGTTGACTACTTCAGTGACATTGATGCACTTTTCTGCCTTTCAGTGGAGTTATTGTCAAAGCAGACAAAACCAGTATCTGTATCAATTATAATTTGCTCCCTGCTTCTTCCCAATACCCAAGTAATCCAGCTTGTGCCCCTCACTGCACACAGAATTCAGTATTTCAATGTGTGACTAGCCTGTAGATCTCCAAAAAAGTTCCTTTCTAATAAGTAGTCCATAGCAGATACTCCTTTCATTTTACTTATCAACAGATTACATATAGTATCTACTTCTGATCATCACAAATAGTGATAAAAACCCTATCTTGGTTCTGCATGAGAACTTTTATTTCTGTTTTGCAACTGAAACTCCACTCTCTTGTCTGAAAAAGCAGCAGTATATTGGTTTATAAGCAAAGGTTCACAATGGTGTATGTGTACGTGTGTGTGTCGGTCGGGGGGGGGCAGGGAGGAGGGCGGAATGGAATGCATTTTTTTTCCAGTGTCTGGACCCAAAAAGAGGAACAAAGAGAGTGTGCAGTTGCTGTCATAAATGCTTGCCAGTGCACTTGTCTTGTCCTTTGGGGACTTTTAAAAGACATTATCGGAAGTGTTGTTAATTTTTTTAAAAAAGTTTAGACTGATGCTCTGTGTAGTGCAAAATGAGGCAAGTCCTTTAGACATGTAGCAGTGCAAGGCCAGCTGTGGAACACACAGACTGGTGCTAACTTGTACTGATAAGGGGACAGCTAATGCACAGGAAGATGGGGTTGAAAAAAGTTCCCTGTGTTCTCTTTCTACCCCAGCACTCTCACAGAACAGACAGCAGTGTTTTCCTCGTACAATAGGAAGGGCATTATAACTTATCATCTGTAGGAGTTCGGCAATAGCTCTAAGCAGAGGTAGGTTTTCAGTGAAACATACCATACCCTGATACGGGCCCCCACCCAATGACATGGGGGGCCCCCAGGGCCGGGTGGTCCAGCACTGGGTCTGGCAACCCCCTTGCCCCACGAAGGGGGTGGCCACTTTGTGGAGGGAAGGGTAGTCCCTCTGCGGAGAGCAGGGCCGGCCCACAACATTTTGGCACCTGAAGCAGGGAGCTCAAATGATGCCCCCATTCCCACTCACTTGGGCCAAAACTTTGAAAGGTCTCAATTCTGCCTTCTTCCTGTTCTACTCCTCTCATGGTACTGCTCTGCTACCTACATATGAACCAGCAGCAGACAATTTTCTACACTTTGGGTCCTAGTGGCGCCCCCGGCCCCCCCCTCCACAGTCTGGCACCTGAGGCGGCCACCTCAGTTTGCCTCATGGTAGGGTCATCCCTGGCAGAGAGGGCTGTGGGGGAAGTAAGAAAGCAGGGAGGAACATTGGACAAGTTCAGCAATATTTAGATCTAAAACTAGATCAACAACTTTATGATTAGAGGGTTTGACCCATTTTCTGTGCTGTCATGTATTGTCAGCAATATTGACAATTGAAAGTCCCTCTTTACGAAATATTTCTTCTATAACCCTTTTGCCAGCAGCAGCCAGGGCTGAGCTCAATATCTAGGAGTTTCTCTCCATCCATCCAACACAGAACTGGCTCGAGCCTCCACCCAGTAACCTGGGAAAATCACACAGCACCCCTGGGTACCTCTGAGAGGCAATGGTTCCCCGCCTGTAAGCACATAGTCGGAGTATAGAAAAGAAACCTTTAATAAAAAGGGAGGGAAGTAATGTGGCATTACACCACAAACCGAGTTCATAACCAAAATCATAAGTAACAGTGCCCCTCCAAGTAGGCTGGGCAATGTCCTTTTCCTCTCAGGTTCTTAAGTCTAGCAACATAAACGTCTCCTTCACATGCCCAGCCCTTCTCTGCTCCCCACTCACAGTTGCTGCCCTTGGTCAGGGCAGACCCAGAGTTCAGAGGTGCATCCGCAGAGTTCACCTCCCAGCCTGAGTGCAGGGGAGGTAAGGAAGCATCTTATTCACTCTGCTGGTTGCTCACCATCCACCTGCTCGTTGCTCTCTGCTGCTGCCTTGCTGTCCATTTGTCTTGCCTTGATGCTCATTGTGCTGCCACTGCTCTTCTGGCCACTCACCTCATCTTCCATTGACTTGTGGTGGCTTTGACTCTGGGCCAAACCTAGTGATTTCAGCTCTCAGCGATTTCAGCTCTTGGCCCAAAGCACAGGCCAGCCATAAAAAATTCCAGCATTCACTGGAGTAAATTTAAAAATAATAAAAAGACTCCTTATGGAGTCTGCTCTAGTTCTGTCATTAGAAGTGTATGTGCGGGGGTGGGGGGGGGGAGGAGGGAGGTGTGGGGAGAGAAACAGGTTCAACCAGTCTTACAGCTCATGCCTGGAGGGCATGCGGCCAGCTGATTCAGAGTCCTGCCCTTCCTTCAGTTAACATCACAGAGTTTTGGCAGAGGAAGCCTTCTCCGTCCAAGGTTATTTACGCTGACAGTTTCTCTCCTTTGAACTGAGTTAAACACAATCTGACTTTTCTGCATTCCCCCAGTAACTGCAAGCATTGGTGATCATATCTCACAATTCCTCCATTTAGAGTTAACACAGTTTGTGACCCCCACAGCAGCTAAATTGGTTACAATGAGCAAAACACCCTTCTAACAATTGAATATCTAGCAGGCCTAAGCAAATGGCGTGAACTGTGTTTACATAAACATACCTAGGATTTCTTTCCCATTCCAGCTGGCTGTAATGGACGCATTGATTCATATCCTGCTTACACTTACAATGACTTAATTGAGGATTTTGTAAAGAAAAAGTATAGAAAGAAAGCTAGCTGAATATTTTTTTTTCAAATTGAGTAAGCTTCTTCAGAGGAAGTTAACTTTTATTTTTCCATTCATGCGTTATCTATACATTTTATTTTACACATTTTTCATGTTGGCTTAATGCAAATACAAGCTTTCATCTAGACCAGAAGTTCTCAAACTGTGCTCCGAGAACGCCATTCAGGTGAACTCAGAAACATTATTATGGTATTTTTATAAAGCACTCTTACCCAAAGCGCTTTACACTAGTTAGCTCATGGTACAAACAATATTTGGAAAGACCATTAAGTGGTCCACTGAGATCTTCAGCAATGTTCAATTGATCTGTGAAAAAAGTTAGACTACAAAAACAACCAAGGTACCTCACTTTATTTTTATTTACTTCTTATGACTTATAATATAGGAGGAGGATGAAGAAAAAAGAATGAAAAGTGTGGGGGATGGGAAGAGTGAATGTTCTTTCTCTTGGCTGGGTCTCAGTGGGGCCCCAAAAATGAAACTGAGCACAGGGCCCAAGTAACTCTAAATCTGCCACTGCATCACAGCCATATCTACAGTAGTCTGTAGAGTCAAGGGTCCTTGTTTGGCAGCTGCTTTCCGAATGTGTAAGTTTTATTGTACTGTACAGTAAGTAGGACACACTTTGGTGGTGTGGATTACCCAATGTTTTCACACATCATTTTAAAAATAAAGTACTGATCTGGGCAAATGCTGAAAAATTATCTCTGATAATTGCCAGAATACTTATGATTTTTAATTTGAATAGTTAAGAAAAAATAGTGATTTTATTTCATTGTTTACTTATGAAATTAGGGACATAAGAGCAGGGGTTTCCAAACATTCCTAGTGCATGAACAGATGCATACTATAAATGAGAATAAACACAAAGCTAGCTGACTTCTCTGAAAATTTTCTTGAAAATGTTCAAATTTGTATTGGATATTATGTTAATCAACCTGTAGAACTCTTTACTAGAGAAATTTGTAAAGGCCAACACTATAAAGAACTAGATACATTCATAGAGGATAGGTCAATCACTGGCTACAGCCAAAATGGACAAGGATTATGTCCCTAGCCTCTGCCAGAAAGAGGGAAAGGGCAACCAGGATGGTTACCTGTTCTGCTCTGTTCTCTGAAGCACCTAGAATTGGCCACTGTTGAAAGACCGGATACTGGGAAGATGGACCTTTGGAATGACTCAGTGTGGCAGCTGTTATGTTTTTATAATTGCAGTTTTACTAACACTTCAAAGAATGCTTTCTTGCTAATCTCCCCAGAAAAGGAACACTTTATAATAGGAAATCCATACAAGGCTTTTATTTATTATTTAACCCTATTCCATTGTATTGTTTGAATATGTTAATTTAATACCAGTTTTTGGATAGGGAATTTTTGGGGGAAGAAATCCCACAGTATAATTTTAATATTTATTTTATTAGCATGAAGGCTCTGGTTCAGGAAGGCTCTTGACCACATTCCTGACTGAATTCAGCGGGACTTATCATATGCCTAAATTCTCTGCCCAATCAGAGACTGTAACTGAATGTGGAGGGTCCAATCCTGCAAACTTATTCACACATGCAATCTTTTTGGAATCACCGAGAAGTCTATTGCGAGTGAAGATTTGCAGGACTGACCCTTAAAAGCTTTTCTGGGCAGGGATTTTGCCTCTCATATATATGTAAAATGTTCCATATATACTTGATGCTATAGTAACTAATGAAGGCTGTGGTAAAGGAGAACAGCTCATATTTGCTTAGGTACTTTTTTTTTTTTAACAGATTGCAGAGGGAATGGCATACATAGAAAGGAAAAACTACATTCATAGAGATCTGAGAGCAGCTAATGTTCTGGTTTCGGATTCACTGATGTGCAAAATTGCTGATTTTGGACTAGCCAGAGTAATTGAAGATAACGAATACACAGCTCGGGAAGGTATGTATCACTTTATATTTTTCAGCTCTAGAAAATTCATTCTGTGAAGAGCCACAGAATTAGACCTTTGTTTAAAATACAAAAGGTATTTAGCACAGTGTGTTACATGCAGTGTTCTAATGACAACAATGAACTTAAAAATTGCTCTGTCTCCTTAATCCAGATTCTTCAAATTAGAAAGTTTATGAAAAGTAGATTATACCCTCTTTAAACAAATTTTATAAATCAAACATATAAGGGAAAGGGACAGCCAGGTAGAGGCAGTGGTGCCTGAAAAAACATTTTCCAGAGCACTGAAGTTTTCCTTCTACCTATGAAGTCGGATTTTTGTAGGAGTTTTATATTGATACTACCTGACTTAAATGCTGCATTTAAAGCAATAGTATAGCACCTACTTGAAAGCAGGAGGTAGTTTATTCCACAGCAGGGTATTCTAGGATAATTCAAGGACGTTTGTATGGGGATTTCAGTACAATATACTTTATTTTGTATTTTTCTGTGCTAATATCAATTTTTTTTTAAGATTCAGTAGAAGAAAAATATCTAGCTTTGTCATCATTCCACATTTCTACATTTTCCAACACAGATAAACTTCATCTTCCCTAGATCTAAAACTAAAACAACCACTTTCTGATTAGAGGGCTTGACCTCACATAAGTAGTATTGAAAACAGAAGTGGTAGGAGGCTGAGGTACAAGGAAGAAAGAGAACAAGGCATCAAAGTTAGGGTAAAAAAGGTGAGGTACTAGGGAGTCACTAAATAATAGCCATTCAAGGGGGGACAGAGACCAATGGAGTGGATTTTAAAGACAGAGAAAGTATAGGAGGAGGAAATCTTTAGTTTATTAGACAGTTTTTGGTATTGTATATTAACTGAATAAAACTTGGATTTTTTAAAGTTTTGCATATTATACATTTATGCTAACTTCCAAACACTCTAGCTAAGTAACTTCCTTCAGTATTTATGGGAGTCTTATATAGTTTCCCAGCTTGTGCCAGATGGCATTCGTTTTTAGGACACAGAGTGTGTGAGTGTGAGTGTGAGTGTGAGTGTGAGTGTGAGTGTGAGTGTGAGTGTGAGTGTGAGTGTGAGTGTGAGTGTGAGTGTGAGTGTGAGTGTGTGTGTGTGTGAGAGAGAGAGAGAGAGAGAGAGAGAGAGAGAGATCCCTCCTTTTGTCTGAAAGGTGGCTGTCATGTTCCCCGAGGAAGTCTGTTTGAACTTTTCTTGTTAAACCAGGGGAGTTTTTATTGAGGGAGCAAGCAGAAGTGAGAGGATTTTAAAATATGGCTACAATTTGTCCTGTACTACATACTTCTTGAAAATGAAACAAAGGATTAAATCAGAGCATGTCTACACTGCAAGCCATTATTTTGAAATAATGGCGAGCTGGGGGAGTTCTTACTCTAATTCCTGTAACTCTCATTTTATGAGGAATAAGGGAAGTTGAAGGAAGAGTGTACTTCCTTCAACTTCCTGCTGTGCAGACAGCACCAAAAGCTGAACTAAGATATTTTGACTTAATCTACGCAATTGACGTAGCTCAAGTTGCGTAGTTTAATTTAACTTTTGCCCTGCTGTGTAGATGTGCCCTTAACAGTTATACCGAAGGTAGATTTTTGCCTAATTCTGCATTTCTTACAAAGGCAGAATTCCCACAGAGGGAAAAATTCTGCATATGGAAAAAAGTTAGTTAAGGGTAATATTAATGACAGTGATGCAGTTTTTGAGTGGCACAACCGTTATGTGAAAAATCACCACTTTGGATTCTGAACTGATAAATGTAGAGGACAAGACTACACAGATTTTAAGTAAATTTTCTAAAATTTTAAGTAAATGTAGTATTTGTGAAAAATGTTGGACTGACAACACAATAGAATGAAGTAAGTTCACTCATATAGTTTGGTGTTTGCAAATAGTTCTTCCCACACTACCATTCCAGTAAGTCTGAAGCACCTTTAGGGTGACAGAATATATTAGTTCAATCCCATGCACATTTAGGGTAGGATTGTAAAAGAATATAAGGAAGTTAGATACAGAATTTCAGTCTCTAACTCCCTTAGGTTCCTTTGAAAATCTCAGATTCAATTCTTAACTTTTTAAAGACTTCCAGGAGAGATGTGAGAGTACATTGTGGTGATTCTATCTGAGCTATGTTGTAGTAAGAACATAAGAATGGCCATACTGTGTTAGACCAAAGGTCCATCTAGCCCAGTATCCTGTCTGCCAACAGTGGCCAGTGCCAGGTGCCCCAGAGGGTGTGGACCAAAGACAATGATCAAGCAATTTGTCTCTTGCCATTCTTCTCCAGCCTTTGACAAACAGAGGCTAGGGACACCATTCCTTACCCCCTGGCTAATAGCCTTTAATGGACTTAACCTCCATGAATTTATCTAGCTCTTTTTTTAAACTCTGTTGTAGTCCTAGCCTTCACAGCCTCCTCTGGCAAGGAGTTCCATGGGTTGACTGTGCATTGTGTGAAGAAGAACTTTATTTTATTAGTTTTAAACCTGCTACCCATTCATTTCATTTGGTGTCCTCTAGTTCTTATATTGTGGGAACAAGTAAATAACTTTTCTTTATTCACCCTCTCCACACCACTCGTGATTTTATATACCTCTATCATAGCATCTGTATACTATTTAGTCCGTAATGAAAGAGGTGCCAGAACACAAGCAATATTTTACATTGATTTAGGAAGCCTGAAGGTGCCAAAGCTATGACTTACCAAGCCTAAAGGTGCCAAGACTAAGTCCCGGCAAACCCCACAAATCAAGCACTGCATCTATCCAATACCTCTTGGACAGGAAGAGCTGCTACAGGTTGAATCTCTCTAATCCAGCACTCTCTGGTCTGGCAACATTCATGGTCAGGCATGATTTTAGTTAGCTGGGTGTCCACTTCTCATGGGTGTGGCCAAGTTTCCCACGATCCCATAAAGTTTTTTATAACCACCAGTCCTGGCTCACAGAGCTCTGTGCTGTTAGTTAGCTCTAATTTACTCCTGAATGTCTTCTAAGAGCCCCGTGAGCAGTGGAAGTGTTGGTAATGCTGCTGGTTCGGCAAATTCTCTGGTTCAGCACTGGTCAGGTCCTAAGGGTGCCAGAATAGAGAGATTCAACCTGTAGTGTCTTTTTTAGTCTTCTAAAATAAGGGCAGGGTTTTTGTACTAAAAGGTCACTGTCTACCTTATACTTAATGGAAATAATGGGTAAATCTATTAGTAATTTATATTTTTCTAGCAACATATCTACTTGGTTAATTGATAATATATATTGTTTCTTAGGTGCAAAATTCCCTATTAAATGGACAGCGCCAGAAGCAATTAACTATGGCTCCTTTACTATTAAATCTGATGTGTGGTCATTTGGAATTCTTCTATATGAAATTGTTACCTTTGGAAAGATCCCCTATCCAGGTATGGACGTTTATTTTTATATCATTACGTTGTATTTATATTCTGATGTTCTTTTAGGGAGTCAAAGAAAAAAGTTAACTCATGAAAAAGAGCTCATTTCTGACAAGAATGGCAGTTTTGGGGGTTTGATGTGTGTATGCTGCAGGCTACCTCAAAGAATTTGAAAATTCTCAGCCATTTTATACATACATAACACTGCATGTAACTTTGTGGCAGCTTTAAATCAGCAAGTTATGTTAGTTCTAATTTACCCCTAAATGTCTTCTAAGAGCCCAGTAAGCAGTGGAAGT
>CM057846.1:58925618-58940625 GCA_030068395.1 Apalone spinifera | reverse complement strand
CTTTTGTAGTGTCTAATGCTGATAAAATATAATGGCTGTTGATGTAAAAGCAGAGAAGTGCTGATTTTTTTTCCCCATTGTAATATTGACACTTCAGTATTAAGCAGCGGTGACACAGAGCTACACTGGAGGTTTCTTACCTTAGGCAGACCTGATTTATTAAGCAACCTAATGCTGATCTATTTTTCTTTTAAGATATTTTTACAGAAAAAATGCATTCTTTTAGTTGTCCTGGCTTAAGCCAACAAAAAACCTTGTATAAAGGTGATAGATATGTTTGATAAAAGCCTTCACTGATGCAGAATTAAAGTTGCCTGGTGGTATCTTGCACTTTTTTGAGAATGTCAAACACAGCACAACTCAAACAGCTGGAAATCAGGAAACATAGAGTGAAAGTAATGCTTATGCTAACACAAACTTAACTCTGTCAATCTGGAGCTGGCAGGAGTCCCTGAGAATTTTCTGCACGCGCTGAAGCTTATGTTCATGTTAAGTTTATGTTCATGGAGCTAGGTCTAGCTGTGTGGCATGGTGCAGGATTAGTTGGACTAACTTGTGGGATGTGTGCCCTTGTGATATGAGGGCACATTGGAGAGGGGGGGTTGTGGAGGTAGCTAAGCTTTGCTTCCTGCCATCTTCCCAGTGTGAAAAGAGGTGCCCTGAGAGAGCCAGTATGCCTCATTTCAGCCATGGACTTATTGTAGGTTATGCCGATAGCACAGCACAAGTCTCTTCTCACCCTGGAGACTGTCAGCATTGATGTGGGGTGTGAGCACATTCTATGGGTAATCACGTTAGCTGGCACCCTGTGCATAAGGGTGAAGGGACCGTAAAATTTAGCAGAGGCAGGATTGTTTATGTGGCCTGGGCTCAGTGTTTGAATAAAGGGCAGGTGTCGGTAACTCCTCTTCAGTAGGTCACACCTCAAGACAAGCTTTGCCTCAGCAGATAAAGGTATTAGTTTCTATCTCACATGGTAAAGTGCCCTGTCCTGAGTGTTCTGCTCTATCTACAAAGGCAGAGTGCAAGGATAGGTGGCATGGGTGTATTGGGGAAATGCTCAAAGAGGGCAGAGTTAAGGTTGCATCAGCACAGACTGTAACTCTTTGATTTTCGAAGGTTAAATATGTCATTTTCAGGGTTCCTAGATTCTGATATACAGACAGGGAGCAAGGAGACCATGCCCCAGAGAGGAGGACCCCTACATCCCTGCACACACACAGAGGCAGGGAAAAGATCTCCCAAGAGCCTTCTAAAGTATACATCTACACACACTGGAAGATGAGCATATATATAATCTTTGTTGCATTCAAAGAATTTAAAATCACAAATGTAAATTTCCTGGTTTGTATTGAAAATATATTATGAAGAGCTGGCATGTGACCAAAGTAATTGTGGGACCACAGAAAACAGCTGTGAAAACAAAGCTTAACAAAATAATAGTAGGGTTAGATCAAGTCTGAGAACTAACACTTTAGAAAGAAAAGTGTGGACTATTTTTGCCTTCAGTAGGAATAATAAACAAATTATTCAGTTCTAGTAAGAATACCCTAAAATATTTTTATTAATAGATGAAAACTAGCTAATCTAAGGTTTTGTATGTGATCAGTTTATAAATCAGTGAAATGGTTTGAATTATATTTGACAAGTATGAAGGGAGTATAAACATACAATTGGGCAGAAAGCATTTACAGTCCAGAAAACTGGGGTTTTGTGAGCTTTATTTCTTAAGTTCAGTGGCTGTTTTTCTTTCTGATAATCTTGAAGTGTTTAGTGGGATTTATAGTTACAGAAACTATTTTGAAATATAAAATGCAAGTACCTGATTTTTGTAAGCAAACAATTTGAGCCAGTTGTAAACTGTAGTTTCCCAATGTTCATACAATATTTCAAATATTGGACACATTCAAACTCGCATAAGAGGTTTCAACATAAGGAATTGGTTCCGCGTTCTGTGAAGTTTAACAGCTAACTTTTGTTAGCACTGCCTCAGGCTACGTCTAGACTACCGGGTTTTTCCAGGATACCAGAGGTATCCCCGAAAAACTCCACCCCGTCCAGGGAGTGTGTCTGCTCTTCCACTTTTTTTTTTGCGGAAGAGTAGACGCACTCTTTTGGAAGCCCTGTCTTCCTCCTCTCCGAGGAAGAAGGGCTCTTCTGAAAGAGGAGGATTTTCCAAAATTTGGCCCAGTGTAGACAGGCCAAATTTCGGAAAAGCCTTCTCCAAAAGAACTATCAGAAAAAGGTACTCAAATTGCGGAGCACATTTTGCATACCTTTTTCTGATAGATCATTGTAGTCTAGACATCGCCTCAGATTCATAAAGTTACCATTCTGTATAAGGATGAATTTCAATTAAGTAATATGTGTTTTTAGTGAAACTGTTCATTAAGAAATATTCTACCCATAACAATATCTTTGACAATTAGAGAGACACTGCTACTGTTCTGTATCTTTAACTTATAGCAGAATCTATGTCAACAGATCAAGCTTCATAGCTTGGAAATATTATTTATTCAGTATACATTTGTATATGTGCGCATTCTGTTGTGTGTTGGCATGTGTACTTAAAATATGTCATTAACCTATGTTAATTAAAAGAAAGAACTCCCCGTTATTCTCTTAGAAACTGGAAATCATTTTTTAAGGGCAGGCTTTTCACAAATGAGCAGAAGCACAAAATGGGGATATTTGCTCCACACGTTCAGAATGTAGATCAGTAAAGGTGCAGGGCTTGATCCTGCAAAACGATGGGCATTCTATCCCTAATCCTGCAAGGCACTTAAGAACATGGATGGTCCTACTCACTGCTTATAAATAGGAACATACTTAAGTGCTTTTTTGGGGATTGGAGCCAGAGTGCTCAGCATCTTGCAGGATGAAACCCGTAGTGGCCAACTGTTGTTCTTGTGAATTGACACTCATCGATAAAGGTGCAATATCAGAGTATGCGTTCAGGTTTCAAATAAATGTATCATTGGCTTCCTCTCCACTTTTATTTTCCATAAATGCCTTGGCCGTTGTGCTGCATTTGTGCAGCAGCAAGCGACTCTTGTCCTATGACAATATCAGATTCCACTGATATTCTCAAAAGCTATGTGGATGCAAAAGCAAGTGCATTTGCATGATCATAACTGGGACAATTTCAGTGCTTTTTACCATATGGAAAACTGAATGGAAATATTAAACGTTGGCCCAAACTGAGTTTTGACCTGAATTTTATAGCTGAGATCTATTTCTGTGCTGGGCTGAAACCAAATATGCAAGTATCTGTGAAATTTGGAGATGTTTGAATCTGGACCTGAATTCTCCAACTCAGGCCTGTTTCTAGTGTTAATACTTAATATATTATTTGCAGGAATTAAAATATATATTTATTTAACATATAAGAATTCACCTTCAAGGAGAATAAGAAGACACCCAAGACTGTTTCTTTTCAAAAGAAAAAGTATTGGCTTATTCACCCACTAATGTACTGTGGATAGCAGAACTTTCACACATTTTATAATTGTCATTCATATCGATATTTTGAATATAAAATTACCAATTTCAATTGTAGACTGCTTGCACTGCTTCCAGTATCTTTGTGGACATTACATCCTGCTTTCCGAGGGTATCTTGTCTCACTTTATGGAAATAAATGGATTCACCTCCTCTCTGCCCCCTTTAAGACAGTATGTCCCCCCTCCCCAGCCCTGGTCTACACTAGGACTTCAAAATAACAGCTTCCCCCCTTTCCCCCGGGTCAAATTTCTAAGCGGAGCATCCACACTACCAAGCCTGTTGTTTCAAAATAATGGGCTGTGGAATTCAAAATCTGTACTCTTGCTTTTCATCAGGAGTAACGCTAATTCTGAAATAGTTATTTCAAAATAGCAGTAATGTGAACGCTCCAATGCTGCTATTTTGAAATAATTTCTCCCCAGAGTAATTCGAACTAATTACTCCCCAGTGCTTCCTGGGGCTATAAGTCTGAGGTAGCGCATCCACATATATGGAGCCTGCCTCCAAAGTATAGTATTTAACTCTCCTCCATAGTTTCATTTGAGCATATTTTCTTTGTTCTATCGTGTTGTCCCCAGCAAACTGGTGTAGTACTCTTTCTGTAGTTTAGTGGTCAAACCAATGGTTTCCTTTATTTCTAACACTGTCTGAGAAACAGCTGTTAAAATATGCTATAAATACAATGTAACCCTCTCACTTCTCTGAAATGTGCTTAGCTTTGTTCACCTCGGAAAGACCTGCTTCATTCATATTCGGCTCTGCCAGCTGAGAGTATGATTTACTGACCCACTGTTTTCTGATCCCCATTTTGTTAACTTCTTATGGCCCACATCCTGTCTGCTACACCAGAATAAATCCAGAATAACTTAATTGGTTATAATGGAATTGCTTCAGAAATACACTGGTGATCTGAATCTGTCCCATTATATGTTATTAGCTAACTATGAGTGCACTTTGATGTTTCCCCTTGCATTTCAGAGATGGTTGCCTTCTAAGCTTATGCAGAACAGAAAATAAAGCATCTGATTCTTGTTCCCCTTTCTGGTAGGCTTGATGTGATAGAAAAGCAGCTTCTGCATAGAGGCTGGGGATATAATGTGCCTTGCAGTTCTCGTTAGTTCTGTGAAAGTGCTGCTCTGTCATTGAGATTCCTGCTACATCTGGCAATTCTCTCTGTATCAGGCTAGTTCCCTGCTCCTGGAAACCTTCCTCTGGTGTCACAATTTTCACAAGAGTCTTTGGTTCCTTTTAAGGTCTTAAGGGAAAGGGAGCAGCTGCAGGTTTGAAGGAACATGGAAGCATTCCCTGAAAGGTCTTCTCCCTGCTGCTTCTCTGGATTTATCCAGCTTCTGCTTGCTTTGCTTCCCTCCAGGCTGTATAATAGAGATGACAGAGATTATTTGTACTAGGAGGAGCAGAGGACATTATTCTTTATCCTGTGCTCTGAAAGCATACAGTAGAGAATGAATGCTCTTATACTTAGGCACTTACATAGAAGATCTGGGTTTAACTCTCAGTTTTATCACACATTGCCTGTATGGGATTTTGGCCAAAGCATTTAATCACTTTCTGCTTCAGTTCCCCTTCTAATGATAATACTGCCTTTCCCTTTGCTGTTGTCTAGCAACACTTCAATAGTTACAGGCTGCAGCAGAATTTCTAAGAACTCTAACATTCCTGTACATGGGGCAGATTGCCTTGAAACAGGGGTAGCAGTAGAGTGTGTGTCACAGGTTTGGGGGTCATCTGGCCAAGAGGTTCCCAACATACAGGTCTCCTCCCAACATAATATGCTACAAAATTGTCCTTATGGGGTCACAGACTGAGTGAGATGGAGAGAGGGAATAGGAGTACTTGGTACTAGGATACCATCCTGAAAATTCATTTGTAAACTTGGCTGGTTTCTAGGTTCTATAGTGTGCCACATGGCAGGGGCAGGAAGGCATCACCTGGTTCCTAGTGTGTATCTGTGCGGAGCATCTCCCCTGCAGTTTTGAGCCCAAGTGATGGGGATAGGCAGCTTTACACTCTTCCCACCTCGAGTCACCTACCAACTGGAGCTATCCACTCAGCAGAGATTTTACATGTACGTTTGTACTTGCGATGAAGGCAACTAGCATTCTTCATACCTGCAGCAGTTACACACAGGCATTTACAGCAGAGCTGAAATGTGTGTCCAGATCCTTTATTCGGCAGTCCCAAGCCTCTGCCACTGCACTGCCTTTTGAAGTAGATGTGCCTAATCAACTAGTCACACATGCTAAGCTGTTAGGCTGGAAACACTGTGTAATGAATGTGTAATGAAAGTGGACAATGACTGTAGAAAGAGCTGGACTGTGATTAAAGGAATGGGCTAGCATGTGAGACTTAGGATCTGTTCCAGACTCTGTAGTGATGTTGGGCGAGTCACAAAGCCCATACAGTTGAATGGGTGGCTGCTTTTAGAGAACTGTATAAAGACCCACCTTCAATGCTGAGCGTAGGTTGAAGGACATTTTTTGTAGCTGAACCATTAATTTTGGACTGAGCTGCCTTTGATTCTCGTTGTGTGTGACTTTGTCCAAGATTCTTCAATTCCCCATATTTGGCTCATGAGCAAATTGTAGGTTGCTTACCATTCAAGAGACAATTTGGGCACATTTAAAAGCCTCGAGTGTCTCAGTTTTAGAGGGATTTTACCTCACTCACCCTGTAGTCAACAGTGTGATAAGGTAGCAAAAAGAGCCCTGGCAGGATATTTGGGGGCCTGCAACATGGGGGAGCTATGTTGTATTTGTGTAACACAATTCTCCAGATGAGACCTGTGTATCTCTCATGCATTGTAGAGTACGGGGGAAGCAAGCACAGGAAGTCACTTTCCTCCCCTCTACAGGGCAGCTTCTTGAAGGACAGTATGTAGCAAGCCTGCCAATGGGAGCAGGGCTGGATTAAGGGGGAGGGAGGATTGGGCAGCTGCCTGGAGCACCAGTCTATGCGGGGTGCCTGATGGCACCTGTAAGAGGTGCTGCATACCTGGCTGTGTGGCGCCCCTTAGAGCTGCCATCAGACGGGTGCACCGGGGGCCGCGCGGCACCCCTTAGAGCTGCATCAAGCGCTGCATGCCTGGGACCATCAGGCCCGGCAGCTCTAAGGGGCGTCACAAAGCCTACTGCCCCAGGCGTGTGGTGCCTGATGGCAGCTGTAAGGTGCACAGCACACCGGGGGGTGGGGCTGTGCATGTGTCGCGCACCCGCTGCCTGGGGCGCAGGAATGGCTCGAGCCGGCCCTGAATGGGGGGAGGGTCCCAAAGGGGACAATTACACCAGAGCCTAGTGATTTAAAGGGACATAGGCTCACAGCTGCCGCCGCTGCTCTGCCGCGTTACCCTGGGCCCTTTAAATCGCTACCGGAGCATCAGTCCTCTTGTCTCTGAGAGCTGGGGTCAGACTCACAATCCGGGCAGTGCTGAGAGCTGGCAGTGCCGCAGCCCCACCCGTTCCACCCAAGGCCCTGCGCCTTCCAAGAATGCAGAGTCCCCCCCCCCACAAAAGCTATTGGCTCCCCTGGTACGTGGTGCTGAAATGGGTAGCTCAGTCCATGCCTCATTTACAGATCCTTAAAGGATTGGGGTAAAAAATATATGCCCGACAGGCAGGCGCAGTGTGAGCCAGAAAAGGGGATCTGAAAGTAGGGAAATACTGCATGCCACAGTTCTGGGAAGTCATGCATTCACAGCTCTGATTCTTAAAAGAACGAGGGCCTTTTTTTTTTTGAGAGAGATGCTCTATGTCTAGGAGCCAGTGGTGTGCTTGATGTAATAGTATAGATAACATCTTTGTGTCTCCTGAGCAGTAGGCATGAGGAGGTAGGGAACCCTGCAGTCTCACTTTCCTCAAAAACCTGTTGCACCACATACAGCATACCCAGGCATGGGGGATAATAAAAGGGTAGCTGAATGTGGGTAGGGATGGTGCAGTAGCGGGAAGGGGAACAGGTCTCCCACTCTACCTCATTGTAGAAGAAAGGATTGTCTCAGTAAGGCAGAGGCAAGGCCAGGCTCCCCTTGGTACCGTTAGTTGCTAACTATGGGACAGTGAGGTATGCCTAGTGCTCTTACACAGATGCCTCAGTTAAGCCTTCTGCCTTTCTAGCCCAGGGGTGCTGAGGAGCCCAGCAGGTCCCTCAGGCAGGTCGCCTGCCCTCGATACCTCCAAAGCTCAAGGTGGACAGCTGTAGGGGCCATGTGCTCTGAGAGTGGTTCTACTAGTTCTATATCATTGTCTTTCAGACATTCCCCAACTAGCAAGCTGTGAGTGCAGGGGCTCAGCTCTACCCTGTGTTCTTAGTGATCTTCTGCAACGGAGTAGTTTAATGTCCAACATAAAATGTTGGCAATCCAGCCAAAGGGGAAGGCTTTGCTGTAACCTTAATTCTGCCCTTTTACATGAAAGTACTTTACCCTCCCTAACTCAACCTGCCATTTACTAGAGCCCAGTGAAATTCTAACTCCGTACTTGCACTCTCACAGTTCTGAGGACCCATGGTGCAGCAAACAGGCATTATTATAGGGAAGTGCTGTGGCCTGGGGTATATAGCATGAAGACTGGCTGAGCTCCATCATCACTGCTGGGCTTAAGAGAATTTGTGAGCCATTGCTCTGGGCAGTACTGGCCCTTGTTCATCAGACCCAGAAAAGGATAAAGCACGGGGATCTCCCCCATGTGCAGAGGTTAAGGTTATAGCAAAGTGTCACCTTTAACAAGGCTTTTATCGTTCACCGCTCTGGGTACTTACGTTGTGGGGTAATGCCCTAGTAGCAATCCCAAAGCCATGACCATGCGAGAACTCCACCAGAGTTCTGCCGTGATGACACGGTCCTCTGCGGTAGAGGGCAGTTCCCCCCAAGTCACTTCTTTGTCCCACTCTTGAGACTGCTGATCTTTACCAGAATGCTGAAGCAGCGGGGAAAGTGGGCATCTTACGTGAATGCCAAGAATAGTTAACAATGAGTAATCTTTTTGAGCTTAAAGGGCCTCTCTGCATTCCCACTTGTGGGAGATTAAACCAGCAGTGCCTGAGCAACAGAGGAGTAGGCAAGAAATTCTTAGCTCAATACCAACTGTAGCACAGGGTTCCTACACTGAACCTTGAACCACAAAGATGGGGAGATATATGGAGGGTAGAGCAGCTCTCCTCACCGGAGTCTTTAAACCAGGAACTACTGGTTTTCTAGGAAAGACTTACCAGTGTTCAATATTTCCTATTCCAGTGAGGCTGTTTGGCAGTGGGGTCTCACTATGTACACAACAGGGGTGAAATGCTAATTTAAGAAGAACAAGGAAGGGAATGTAAGTGTTAAAGGGGGAAGATAGAGGCTTCTGTCCCCCAGGTAGGCACCAGCATTCACAGAACCCCTGCCCCGCTGTTGTATAACATTGTAGGCACTACAGTGTTTGGGGTGGGGACAGACCCATAAACAGCTGCCTAAGTCTTGACAACATCCAACAACTGTGTCTGTCTAAGCCTGTCAGCACTCTCATACTAAGCATGGCTCTTGCCTTTGGCCATGAACTAGGAGGCATGCTTTGAGTAGAAGAAATGCCCCGTTTACAAGCTTTAACCCAGTGAGAGCACTCACTTAGGTTGTGGGAAACCCAGTTTCAACTGCATCCTCATCTTGAAGCAGAGAAGAGATTTCTGCTTTGGTCTCTCCCCAGGAGAATGCCCTATTCAGTGGGGTATGGTAAAATCTGCCACTATGTATAAATTAAACAAACGAGAGGGGGTAGAGGAACAGGGGCTGGAAACTAAGCTTCCCAGGAAAGCACCCTCCACTTAGCTACAGAATCATTCATACTTCCCCTGGCCTGTGAATCCCACCCGAAACTTTTGTTAGAGCAAGACTGAGGTCCCATGATGGCTAGAGAGGCTGTCTGTGCCAAAGAGGGGTAGGGGCTCAGTGCTAGCACTAAGGGCTTTCCTGGAGCTGGTCTTGCATCTTTCAAAAGGGTAAAGGATTTCTAGATGGAGGGCTCTGTAAATAACTGAAGGTGGCCCTGGGTTTCTTTCCAGGATGCCTGATGTCTTGAGGTAGTGAGAGGGAGTCTCCAAGGACAAAGAGGTTGACGGTACCCTGAAGTAGTTTCAGAGTGGGACCAGTGGAGCAGGCAGTGGAACCACACGTGACAGGGTGCCTCACAAGCTGAGGGGGGGTATTGTCCCAAAAGTGTACAGAAGATAACTGATGTAAAACAGAAGAGGAAACAGTGCCTCAGGGGAAATGTGTTATTACACAATCAGACATCTAATCTCATCATGAGGCACTAAGAAAGGCAGCTGAGCCAGAGGACAGATTCAGAATTGGTGTCATAATATTGCTTGAGGAGTATGCACGATTGTTACAACCTGTGATGGCACCAAAGCTTCTGACACTTTGAAGAACAAACAGGCCCAGCCTTTTAACCAATGCCAGATGGTGCTGCGGGAGAGATTGTCTTGCAGATTAAGTGCAAAGAGATTCTGATTGAGCCCATAGCAGAAGGTGGTGCTGAGACCAGACTGATAACGTGCCTCTTGGCTCCTGTGTAAGAAGCTCTGCAGAGGCATTGGAAGATCAGATGAGCATGTCTCCCTTAGCAGGCCCATATGCAGGAATTTCTGTGTGTAGCGGGTATGTGAGCTGTGGGAGGAAGTGTGAAATCAGCCCCAGGCTTCCCCCGGCCGGCCAGAGCCCGGGGGAGGGAGGCTGGCAGCGTAACCACCTCTGCTTTCCCAGACAGGCTGGAATTGGCCCCATGGCGGATCATGAAGGACTATGGGGGGGGGAGGGTTGCATCATTTGCACCCCCTAGGTATGGGCCTGCTTCAGGTGCAAAGCATGAGTGTCTGGTTTGTAAGGCAGAGGGAGGCTCTGTCTATCCAACACTGGGTCTGTGCTGGCCCTGCCCTGCCCCTCTGCCTCCAATTTGTCTGTGGGGTAGCTGTGGTTCAGGTAGGTTCCAGGGCAGCTAGGAAGGCAGAGTAGCAAGGAGCCTCCTCAGCTGCTGCCCCTGAACCTGTATGGCACAGACACAAAGCTCCAGTTATAGTCGCGTGGGCTTTCCTTACTGCTGCAGCATTCTCAGCACAGCAGATCCCAGAGGAGAGCCAGCCCTGCTCTGTAGAGACCACTACACCCATCTTCCTGTGTCCCTGCTGCTGTTGTGCTTGCCGGTTTAGCTCCCTTCCTGTCCAGTCCCTCCCTGCACCTTGGCCCAGGGTGAGCAAAGTGGGCTTCCTCCTTGCTGCCCCCCTTCTCCTCCTTTGCACTCTCCCTGTTCCGTTGCCTCCCACCCCCCCTTCTCTTCCCCCCACCACTGCTACCACCTTACTAGTGTGTGGAGTGGGGGTGGGTTTGGTTTCACTTTCCCAGACCAGTTGCTACTGAGCCTGCTGCTGGCTTTTCTCCCCTTGCCCTCTCCCCACATGCACTCCCCATAGTTCCCCTCCCCTTTGCTAGTGCGTGCGGTGGTGGTGTGGGGTTGCCTAGCCCAAGGAGCCCTGCAGAGACAGCTGCCGGGTCTCCTCCCCTTCTTGTCCTCTCCCCACAGGCTTCCTGTTTTCTGTGGCCTGCAGTGGAGTTGGGGGGTGCAAATGAGGGAAGTGGGGGGAATAGGCAGTGGGATGGAATGCGGAGTGAGGGGGATGGAGAAGAAAAGGGGATGAGGAATCAGGGGAGGAGAGGGAAGTAGGGTCCCTCATGCAGAGTGCCCTGAGCAATAGGGATGTTAGATATCGAGTAATGGAATCGACAAGTAACGGCATGAATTCTTTCCTATCCATTACTCAACTATTCTATAGTCCCCAGGGTGGGGCCAGCAGCCAGTGCAATCTGGCCCCACTCCCGGGGCATACCCTGCCATCCTGCATTGGTGCCAGGCGGGAGCCAGTCTGCAAGGGGAGCCAGGTTAAAATTCAGCTCCCCGTGCAGACTAGCTGACATAGACAGCAGCATAGGGTGGCACAGCCCCTGTCTGTGGGGGGGGAGGGGTCTGAGCTCATCGTGGACAGAGACTGTTTTGTGGCAGCCTCCCCTGCTCCCACTTCTCTTAGAGGCAGTAATGTGGGGGGCGGGAGGATAGCAAGCGGCACCACAGAGAAGGTGCTGGGGGGAACTGGCAGCAAGTGGTGGGGGGCATGCCAGTAGTCAACAGATAGACCAATCAGCCTAGGCTTGTCAGTTGATTGTCTAGTGGACTGCTCATTGACATCCCTACTCAACCAGGAAGCCCCAGCTGCTGCTAAGCAGGCCCATCTAATTCTCACCCTGACGAGCCCTGTTCCTCTAAACCTGGACTCATGTAGCAAGCTCCTCACACCCCACTGAGCCCCAGCAAGCTGCACCTGGACCCCCTATCCTATGAAGTCCCACTTCCCCAGCACCTGAACCCCACCTACCCTCAACTCCTCCACTGAGCTCAGCCCAGAGTCCCATTGCCCCTACAACAGAACCTGCACATCCAGATCTCCACTGAGTGGCCCACACCCAGACTGCCCCACACCTAGATCCCCCCCACAATAACCTCCTCTCCACTTAGCTCATGCTGGACTGAGCCCTGCCAGTTACACCTGGCACAGAGAGCCAGAGCCAGCCATTACACTGTGAGAGCCAGGTGCAGCCTCACGCCGAGTTCCTGTTCTGGGGGAGGCTGGGGTTTCTCTCCACCTCAATGCAGCCAGTGGCCCACGCTCCCCCCTGCTAGAAAGGTGAAGATCAGGGGCTTTCTTAATGGTTTTCCTGTCACAGACTTCCAGTATGACATCACATCCATCATTTAAGGCTTGGTCTCAAGGGGAGTTTTTCCACTGATTTAAAAACACACCAGAATTGAATTATCCTGTGCCTCAGTTTTTCCATCAAAAAAGAAAAAAAGGGATAATAATAATACTTGCCTGCCTCACAGGAGTGTGTGTAAATTCTTTGGCTTTAGTTAGGTGCTTTGATGTCAGCAGAGGGAAAGTGCAATTTGCAAAGTGTATTTTACAATTTCAAAATCTTTCTGCATTATTTATTCAGTAGCCTCTGCTCCTGGATTCCTGGAGAATTTCAGTTTGGGACTTTATGGGATAATGTCTCCTCCCATTGTGTGATACTGGAGCAAGTTGCCAGAAGAGGCAATGGTAGTGAGAGCAGGGCTCCACTAGGCCACCCTCCCCTCACTTTCATAGGGCTATTCAAAGACACAGGCAGGCCAGCCAGCTTTATGATGCGTGTGTGCCGAAGGGAGGGCTGGATCATCTGTGGCAGCAGGTACCCTGTGTTGGTGTGCTAAGTGGGACTGGCCAGAACAATAAATGGCCAAGAGAAATGGCTCCCCCTCCTCCTGAGCCAGTGGAGGAGCCCTTAAGAGCTTTCCCACAGGTAAGCAGAGGCATGAGCCAGGGCAATTTGTTTTTTGTTTATTTGTTCAAATTCTGTGCTGGGCAGGGCAGCAGGAGCACTTGGTTGGGGAGAGCAGTGATCTTGAGCAGTGGGAGTCTAGGGCGAGAGCAGTGTAGAGGGAGGAAGGATGATGGGGCAAGGAAGACAGGGCTTTCAGGCTGGACCTAGTCCAGGTAAATGATTGAGGTCACCTGGGACAATGGAAGGGCTGCCTGCATTAAACTAGATTGTACTACGACTATTTACATAACTTTTTTATTTTCTTTAGTGCGTTGTCAGAAGTGGGCTTTATCATGATCCTATATATTATCCTTAATCTCAAAAGTGCTAAAAACTCATTGTTTTTAAAGTTAGACTAACATGACTACCCCGAGATTTACTTACAAAATCTAAAGCAGGGCTTGTGACCTAGGGTAGGGGGCTAAGATGCCTGCTTTGGGAGGGTGCAAGGCTATGTTTAGACTGCAAAGAAAAGTCAGAAAAAGAGATTCAAATTGCAAACTGTAATTTGCATCTCTTTTTCCACTTTTTTTTCCCCCGGAAGAGGTTTTTCCAAGATTTGGCCTGACTACACTGGGCCAAATTTTTGAAAAACCTCTTTTGGAATATCCCTTATTCCTCGTACAATGAGGAATACAGGGATGCCGAAAGAACATGTCTGCTTTTTTTAAAGAAACTGTTTTGAAGAAGTGGATGCATTCCTTGGATACAGCAGAGCTTTTCCAGGACACCAGCAGTATCCTAGAAAAGCTCTGCAGTGTAGACATAGCCCAAGAGTGTAAAGGGTTTGGGTTATGTGGGTAGCCTAACAGGCACCCTGCCTTCCACTCCCCCTGTGCTGCTCACAAGTAGCCAGCTGTGGGGGCCATGCACTCTGAGTGCCGTGAGCCTGACAAGGGGTACTTTGGGTACTACTTCCCCACAAATAAGGTCCAGGCAGCTCCTATGGGCCGGTTTCTGGTGGATGGGAGCTGAGAGATGAGGTAGGGGTAGTACATGAACTCTTTCCCCTTGCCCCTGCCCTGTAGTGCTCAAAGAAGCACATATTTCCCTCCCTGTCCCAAGGTGCATGCAGGCCCCTGATCTAAAGCTAAGCATGAGAAAATACTGTCCCAAAAAACACAAATGTGGGGTCAGTTCACTCTCTGCCATGACCATGAAGGAGCAAAGGCTATGGGGGTGGAGGATACATTCAGGCTATGTCTACACTTGTGGCTTCTTGCACAAGTACCGCTGTTCTTGTGCAAGACTCTGCAGAGCGTCCACACTGCCCGCCTGCTCTTGCGCAAGGAAATTTACAGTACAGTGTGGTAAGAGAAGGCTCCTTGTGCAAGAGTTACGCTTTTATCAGGTGTAAGCCCTCTTGCGCAAGAGGGCAGTGTGGACGCTTAGTAGGGATTTCTTGTGCAAGAAAGCCCTATGGCTAAAATGGCCCTCACAGCTTTCTTGCACAAGAAAATGTCTACACTGTCATGGGAGTCTTGCAAAAAGCACAGCTCGCACATGGCAGAGTGGATGTTTTCTTGCGCAAGACGACTTGCAAGATGTTCTTGGTGCAAGAAGCCGCCAGTGTAAGGCAATGCCACCCTTTTGCAAGAGATCTCATGACACAACCTTTTCAAAGTAGTGGGAGCCTGACCTGTCTCAGCTCATAAGTTGTAAATACAGCAAGGGCCTTGAGAAAGAACCGAACTGTTTCCTGGTTTTTCCACCATTCGGATTTTTGGAATTCAATTCATGTTGTGGAAAGGCATGAGGAACATAGGAGCATTGTCTACAGCCAGAGCCCTACATTAGAGGGTTTTTGTATGTGAATTTATATGTAATCTCTAAGACAAAGATAAATGCACAGCCTCTAAGTACTGAACTCCAAGACAATACAGTAGTTAGAAGTAAATTACCAGGTAATTGCATAAGATTTGTTTAATTGGTCTTTGCTAGCTTTAATCAATTTTTTATTTTAGTGAGTGTGTCTCCTAAAAGGTTACAGCTACCTCTCCTCATAACTTAAAACACAAGGGCTGTGTCTAGACGGGCAAGTTTTTCCACAAAAACTTGCCAGCTGTCTACATTGGCCACTTGAATTTCTGCAAAAGCACTGAC
>CM057846.1:58905466-58918702 GCA_030068395.1 Apalone spinifera | reverse complement strand
CCAGGCTGAGCGCAGGATCACAGATGCCCATCTGATGTATATATGACTAGCAATTTCAGACTACAATCCAGACTTCAAGACACTGGCAGATACTGTTCAGTCACAAGTGTCACACTGAGACTTTGTTATTGGAGGAAAAAAAATATCTAATTATCAATACTTGATTTTAGATTTACAAAATAGCAGAGAACAAAATGTATAATTGTAAATGCTTCATTTGACATTTAAAAGCATGAACTAAAAACAGACCATTTATTTCATAACTATAAACATTTTAATTTTATATATTGCATAATTTAAAAATAAACTGTTTAACAGAGTGTATAAGGACTGGGGATAGCAAGTGATGGACAGGAGAATAGAGAGGGCATGGCTTCAAGGAAGGGGCGGGGCAGTAGATCTTCGCCTGTTCTGAGACTTAAAAAGTCATCTTGGGTGTAAAAAGGTTGGAGACCACTACTCCACAACAAGAGCATACTGGAATAATATTAGACGTGTACCTGGTTGTACTTTGTCTTCTGAATTTGGGATTCCCAAAGCCAACAATCCATCAGACTGCTCTCCAAATTTTTGTTGCAACTCTAATATTTTTCTATCTCTGTCCTGAACAAAGAAATGCACTGATTTTAACAAAGAATATACACCTTTTACTGGTCTTCAATCACATTTACTATTGTAAATGTTGATTATACTAAACATGGATTTTAGAAATAGATGCTTGTTGAAGGTTTACTTTTAAAGCTGATCTCACTGAATCTTCTCTAGAAATTTGTGCCACTCTTGCCAAGGCAAAGGGGTACTGCACTTAGAAGTATGTGCATGTTAGAGATCTTTGCCTAGCACAGGATAGGGCAAGAGCCTGTCAGTGGGCCAGATCTGGACACCTAGCTCTTATCCGACCCACACGACAGTTCCTGGCTCTGCCTTTTAACAAATTGCCTGGGTGCCAGGGACACAGGAGCCCTTTCGACTGCTTCTATTTAAAGGGCTCACACAAGGAAAACAGGCGTGAGCCAGGACAGCGAATTCCCAACTCGGACCCAGTCTCCCTGCTGTGCTTCAGCCTTTTAAATGTATTAAGAGTCTCCAGAAGCAGCCCCTGTCTGCGGGGGTCCCAGAGTGGAGCTGGTCCCCCTGGCATTAGCAGCCTCTGTCAGCAGTCAACTCTGGCTGCCAAAAATAGGGGCTGTTCCAGCAGCAGCTTCTGTCCACCGCCAGCTCTTGTCACCATGAACAGGAGCTGCTGCCAAAGCAGTCCTTGCCTGAGGCCAGCCTCAGCCGCTGTGAATAGGGGTGGCTGGACCCGGTGCAAGCTGGGACCGAGCAGTTCAAGCTCATGCCAGTCCAGGATGCTACATCTCTGTATTTTAAATGTAGTAAAAGCCCAGTGGCTCTTACTACATTTAAAATGCAGAGCTGCAGCAGTCCAGAGTCAGTGGGTGCCGCAACTGCTTGGTTCCGGCTCCAAGTTCCCACCGCGACTCTGTGGAGAGTCTCCTTATTGACTAATTGTGTAGTTGATACCAATTGTATCAACCACATGCTTAGCCAGATAATTGCAATTTAACATCCTTATGCTGGACATGTATGCATCTAAGTGGAATACATGTCTGCATCGACTTGAAGAATGCAATTTAGTGTAGGTTACTGTTACTAAGACTCAAGAGTCTGTCTCCTTTTGTGTTTTATTAAAAAGTTTGATTTCTTACCATGAAACTGCTAACCTCCTAACCATCATCTGATTCCCTCTGGACCTTCAGAATCAAGAGCTGCTACAAGAGCTATCATTTCACTTAGGTTTCCATCTGCTTTTCCTCCACACAAACTCCCCTTTAAAGACTGAAAGTGAAGTGCTGCTCCCACCTCTAAAAAAAAAAATCTCCTTTCAGTCATGGGATCCCATCTTAGTTCCTGACTTCTATACTGTAACTCTCATAACCCCCAATCCTTTGACCCGAGGAGGAAGGTAGCAACATATTGCAGATCAATTGTGTGCAACCTGTAGCCCATGGATTCCACCTGCGGCCTATGCACTCCCTGTGTGCCCTCTTTGCTCACTGGGACACTGGAACCTGCACTTGAACAGTCATGAATCAAGCTCTGGAAGGAAGGGAGGGAGAAGAACGGGGGCAGTGTGCCAATCAGCAGATTTGAGGTGTTCAGCAAGTGCTGGAAGGGTGGGGGAGGAGTAGGAAGTATGGTGCTCTGGGGCCCCAGTACATCAGAGGGATGTGATGCATGGGGGCAAAAAGGGATTGGGGGCCCCCAGGTGGAATCCCAGTAGGCCACAGGTTGCCCACCACTGGAAATCACGTGGCCCACTGAGATGAAGGAGGGCCACGGACGCAGCCCAGTCACTAGTCTTGATTGCCAATTTCTATTCTAAGTCTTTCCTTCAGTCACAGCTTTGCTCAAATCCACATTCCCACCACTTGCAACAAAATCCTCAAAAAAAAAAATCATGTCTGGGTGGAGTGTACAGGTAGTCTTTCCCCACACACACAAACACAGCAGAGCTCATTGGTGTTAGGCACATAGGATAGGTCTACAGCACAAGACGACACCTGCAGCTGGCCTGTGTCAACTGGCAGGGGCACGAGTTGTGGGGCTAGAAAACTGCAGTGTAGACTTTCAGGCTCAGGCTGGAGGGTCTCCGAGCCCAAACTCCAGCCAGAATGTTTACACTGCAATTGTATATCCCCACAGTCCAAGTCAGCCAACATGGGTCATCTGCCAGTGTTTTATTGCAGTGTAGACATACCCACAGCCAGAATTCATAGAGAGGCTATTTGTATACTAACAGTATCAGAAGGAGCCAGCATCACCCTACAGGCACAATATGACCATGTACCACAACATAAATGAGCTGAACTTCCTCAAAAGTTAGTTTACAATGTTACAGAGAGAATTCCCTGGAAGACATCTTTAAGGAAAGGCAATGTTACATAGAGTGACAAGTTAAAAAAGGATACTATACTGCAATTTACAAAAAAAAGTCAAATCAACTCTACCTCAACTTTCTCTTGTTCAGCTATGAACTCTTCTATTGGCACATAGTTGTCTTCAACTTGTTCCATTGCACACATATATGCATGTTTCTTTATAGCTTCCTTATACATTTCAAATTTATTCTCCAATTCATCTTCATAACTCTCTCTCATATCTTCCAAGCGTTTACTGAAATTGATGAATCAAGTTAGCTTGAGTGTTACAATTTACAGAATTTTCCTAGACTCAAAGTATTAATATTAAAACCTAGAAAGAGTTGGTCAAAGATTTAAAGTAAATAAAAATCACAAGGTTAAGTGGGAGACTAGCAGAAAAAGAAAGTTCTACTTTTTATGTTTGCAGTAATTTCACTTAGTCCTTTAGACGTGTGTTTCTCAACCAGTGGTATGAGTACATTTAGGGGTACTCAAGAGAAATCTGGGGGGGTACATCAACACAACTGAAATTTGGAGAAAACTGAATTTGTTTTAAGTTTTACAGCACTTTATTATTTTTGTACTTTTTACACCCAAAAATTTCATTGCCCGCCTGGTTACAATTAAGTTGTTTAAACAAATGCGTAGCAACGGTAGAATAAAATTGTGTCTGAAAACTGTAGGTACTTGGGGTACTTTTTTTTTTTTAAAAAAAGGGTTTTTTTGTTTTGTTTTGTTTTTTTAAATAAAGGGTTGAGAATCACTGCTTTAGACCATAGTCTTAGAGTCTATTTTTCAGGGTCAGAAAAATAATTAGTTCTAGTTAATCTATTGTACTAGAATATTGTAAATTAAATAGAAATCAAAAAGCCAAAAATTGTTTTGATTTTTGCTTCTTTATATATATTTGTGTTAGCAAGGACTTTTTCCAGAGCTACTTGCATAAGGCAAGTCTGAGAACTGTATATACATAACAGGAAACGTATGTGGCTGTTTAATGCTGAAAGTTGAGTTTGGTTGGTCTACTTCTCTATACTACTATGGTTTGGCAACAGATATTTGCCAGTCCAAGAAAGGTAAAGACATGCCATGTCACTGCTTTGATCACAGTACAACAACTGGCAACATTCACGTATTAAGATAAAAAGGCTCTCAGGCATTTATATGGCCCACATTACCAAGATGCACTTAAATACTGCAGTCTTCAGTGGATTTAGAATAGCACTGCCCAGCCTCTGTGGTGATATGATTATCCCTCATTTTATAGATGCAGACCTGAAGCAGAGCAAGCCCAAAGACACACAAAGCCAGTGGACAAGGCAAAAGAACATGGGGCTCCCAAACCCAAGCTAGCACCCTAAATACTGGGCCAGATCTCCTCCCTTTAATATTCAGGCTCAAACACTGTTAAGATTAAGCTCCTTGCATTTGATTAGCTTTTAAACTCAAGCCCAACCACAATTTAAGGCTTTATTTTATTTACAGTGGGGAAGCTACGGCCTGCAGGCCAGATCTGGGCTCTGGCTTGCCTTGATCTGGCTGGTAACATTTGGAGGTCCCCCCAATCTGCAGATGTGGATGTGGCCCACAGGCTCTGCCTATGGGGAAAGGAAGCAGCTTTGTGCCAGAAATGGTAGCACAGGGAAGTCCCATCCCATGCAGCCAGAGATGGCTCAAATGCCAGGAGTTTGAGACCCCTGTGCTACTGCATGTGACATACCTATCAACTTTGCAGATACTGAACCAATCCCTGGAGCTATGACAATGACACAGAATACAGAGCTCGTTCTGAGCAAATCACAACATTTTAGCCACCAAGATGACAGTAATGATTCATGGAGTGGCAAAAACCACACAGAAGATAAAAAGTGAGGTGTGCTTACAAAGGTGTTCTACCAATTGGGCAGCAGTTCATATTCAACAACAATCTAGGAGAGCGTCCTCAGAGGTACTGAGTATGTGATTAGATTTAATCTTTTTTGGTCTGGTAGATTCTCATGTATGGGAAAGTCAGAATGCAATATCCTCCAGTAATTTCAGGTTAACCATAAAGTAAGTACAATGTTGCATACAGAGGGCATTACTACTTTTTTTTAAAGCCTGCATCAACAATCCTGAGATGTTTTCCAGTCTTTTGCTCTTTGAAACAGAACTTTAAAGTTGGCAAGCCATTATTGTCTTCTCTCATGCATTCACCATTTAGAGATGTCTCTATTCTATTCCATCATGTTAAATAGCTTTGGTGGTCTCACCACTTACCTCCAGGTTTCCTCTGTTTCCAACAGTTGTTGAAACATTGCTTCTGCCATCTCTTTACGTATCTGTACTTCAAGAAGAAGTTTACTCTGCCTTTCTGCTACTAGCTTCTCCTTCAGGTTCTCAGTAATTTTCAAGAGCTCCTGTATTTAAAATACTTCACTTCAGAAAGCAAGCTAAAAGCAGTAGTAACATACAATTTAAATTAAAAAAAAGTGTTATATACCAGGTAATGGTGTTCATAAAAGCCACAACTACCTATCCACTACCAAATCACATCTCAGAGAGGTTCAACCTGTACAAGGATAATGTTCTTTCAAACCACTGTTTGAGTTTGTTATCCATGTTGTAGCTTAACGAGATGGAGACAGTTCTCCACTTGGAGATTAAAGGCTGCTTTATGTTGCTAAATTATTAAAAGCTTTGCTACCAAGTTCTTAAAGATTAGGCTGTTTGTAAATGATCTGAAAGTTGGCTACAGAGAGTAGAAAGAGGCTGCATTTCTTCTACATTGGAGTTTTTAGCAGTTTCTAGCATTCTAAAAAAAAAAAAGGTTTAGGAGAAACTAAAATCTGAAAATATTTACTGCGGAAATTACTTTATAATTTCTGCTTTCTCTTTGGTATTTAATTGCCAAAAGATGCTAGGTTTACTGATTCATACACATTAACATCAGAAGGACGCTTATGATTATCTGGTCCAGTGATACTCAGACATCAGTGTTTCAGAAGCCAAATAAGCAATCAACATTACCTGAAAGGTCCACAGTAGTGGGAATTCACTGGTTCATTTACTATAACCACCATAGTTTAGCATCCCTAATATATAGTAAGTAAATGTGTAACTGGTGAAGTTCAGAGGTTACACAGTTACATGCAGGGCTGCGGTCAGCTCCCCAGGAGCCAGTGTGTGCAGGGAGCTGGCTTTCAAGCTGATTCCTCATGTGCACTGGCTCCTGTCTGCCCCCTTCTTCCACCCCATGCTACTGTGCCATGCCAGGCCCGCCCACCCCCACTAATCCCCTAGTTCCAACTAGGTGGGAAGGGGCAGGGCTTGGGGGAAAAGGGTGGAACAAGGGCAGGGAATACCAAGTAAAATAGCTTAGAGAAGCCCAGGTATATTATGTGACATGGCATTCCATATGCTATAAACAAATATGCTTATTATATTAATGTCACAACTGAAATATGTTTTATGCAAAATGGTTCATGTAAGAAATCATTTGAAAGGTTATGCCTTACTGAATAGAATTATCCCAATCATATATCTGTATCATTTCTGTAGATGAAGTTATGAATACAGATCTGCGTATTTGTACATTTGCTGTTTTGGGACGCTCATACTGCTGACACTTCAGGAACAACAGAAAAGCTATACAGGGAGAGATGGCCCATCAGCTAGAATAATAGACTGAATAGGATTGGCCTTCCTGCAGACATCCAGACTCATGGATGACAGAATCAGGTGACCTGTATCTTGCACTGCTAAACTGTCCCACAGGAGACAGAGAGGGGGAGGGGGAACCAAACACAGGTTTCCAGTCTTACAGAAATTCTGTAAGAGGGTAGGAAGGAAAAATAGTAATTATCTTTAGCTGGCTTTACCTCTGCCTTCCCACCTGAAACGGATACTTGAAAACACCTGGAAACAAAAAAAGGACTGTAACAAAGGGTGAGGAAAGAACTTCTGGACCTAGGCCAAAAAGGATGCTACAGGCTTGTGAAGGACTTTACCAGAAATAATATCTAAGGTGATAATTTATTTCCAGTTGTCATATTCAGAAGTGCTGACCAGCACCCAGTGACTCAGGGGTTAACTAATATCTCCTGTACCTAGCCAGGAGGGTGGTCAGCCAATAACAACGTAGATAGGAATTTCAAACTGGAAGTGGGGCGGGAGGGTTCTCTCTCTCCTGTGTTTGAGGGGCAGAGCAGTTTCTTCCAAGACTGGGGGCGATGAAGACACTTCTCTCTCCAAGAATGGACTTCTTCAAATGTGAAAGTGGGGAAAAGTCTAGATAGTCCGTCAGGATTTGTTGTTTTCCTTGTTTGGGAATTTGGAAATAATGTCTGAACTGTTAATTGTGGGGGGTTTTTTCTTTGTAACTAAGTTTTAGCCAAGGGGGTTCCCCTGAGTATCTACATCAATTGGTAGTTCTTTCCATCTACCACTTAATATGCTTGCAACTGTAGTTTTGTTTTGATAAAGGATTGTTTTCTAATTAACCAGGATTGGTTGATTGTTGTGTCCTTAGGACTCAGTGCTTAGTTACAGCGGCAGAGTCTACTGTCTGTGAATTCCCTCTGTTTCTCCCAATTTCAAGAAAAACAGAGGTTGGGGCAGGGAGAGAGTTTTACCTTAAGGAGGAGATTTCCCAAGTTCTCTCTTCCCTGGTTTTGTTGGAATTACTTGGGTGGTGGTAGCGGATTCCCCAACATCTGGGTATTAGGATTGGGGGAGGGGGGGGAGTTTTTTTTACCAGAGTCTGTAGAGGCAAGGTTTTGGAGTGCTCTTGCAGGCCCCCACTTCTGCATTCATCGTGCCAGAATGGGGAACAGCCTTGACACCAGTGATTTTAGCTTAGATTGTGTTATTATTTTCTTAATAATTACTTCGTTCTCTTTGCTACTCTAAGACCACCTAAAATACACCGTACCATAGTTATATTATAAACCAGAAATAAGTTTAACACAATTTATGTAACTTCTAACAGGGAGGAGAGGCTGTGCATACCTGCTTTCACATTGAGGATGGAAGCAACGTTAAGTTTGGGTTGGTTTCCCAACCTTAGCAGGGGCACCTGCTAAGCATCTAAGTGTTAGAGTAAACACCTTAGCTAACTCATCCCTGAGCTGATTTCAGTGTCTGTATCAGCAACTGAGAGTGAACCTCCCTATGGTCTTTACTGGAGGAGGCTAGAGAACCTAAATCAGCAAGACCAGATAAAGGTGAGGACCCAGGCTGGTAGCAAAGTGGGCTCAGTGGTGTTTTAAGCATGCCAGGTGACATCCCAGGGGTCCTGACCCATCACAATCAGACCAGTAAATGTTTAAAAAGGTGACAGTTTGATAGATAGAATAGGTCTTGTCAAACCTATCTGACCTGGAGTTAGTTCTATTTTTAGCTTCTAATTATTAGAATTTCAAATTAACTGTTCTATTATTTTAACTAAGACATCAGTTAACCAGTCTATAGTTCCAAGTCATCCTCTTCACTCTTTATAACAACTGGAATCACACTAGCAGTCCTTCAATCTTTTTTAATTTCTCCAGTTTTCCAAAATTTGTTAAACATTAGCATTATAGTTCAAAGAGGTCCTCAGCTAGTTAAGACTCTTGGTTTTAAGTTATTACAAATCAATAGGCCCAATGTTTAATTTTAGCAGACGTTACCTCAGGTCCTTTGTTAAAGATAATAAGCCATCTATTCCAGCCACATCATATAGAAGAGATTCATGTTGCTACATTTATGACTATTTGTATACACAAAGCAAGTTAAAAACATTAACCTCATTTCCTTCATGACTATAAGACTGCAGAATGTTGACAAAGTAAGCAATTCCAGCTACAGTAACATAATAAATAGAGTAGATGTACCTTAGGTCAAAATTAGTGTAGGATCTACATGGCAGGGGGGCTGATGAGGAAAAACCCTCCCATCAACTTCTTACTCTTCTTGTTGGTGGCAGAGTATAGGGATCAACTTCAGAGTGATCTGTGGTTGCACTGGTGGTCTTCACTAGACCCACTAAATTGACTGCCCAGGGATTGATCCACACTACAGTAGGGACTGACGCTGGGAGATGTAACCCAAGATAGCTTTGTTAAAACGAACTGAAGAGGTTTTAAAGACATGTTTATAAAGTTCCCAAGAAAGAAAATTTAAAAATAATTAGTGCTGTGTTAATAAAACTTCTGCTTCCTTACTTTCCTGCTGGTATATTACAGATTTACATCACAGTCTAAGAAGAACTGAAACAGACATCCCAAACTAAATAGTCACCTACTTAGTGCTTTTACTTTTGATCTGATATTTTAATGGTTAGTCTCAAACTAAAATTTAACATCCATATCTGGCTAATCGAGTAGTCCATACAATTTGTATTGACTACATGATTAGTTGATAAGGGCCGCTCTGCAGAGTCACAAGGGGGATAGCTCCAGCAGCCAGTTCAAGCTGGGACCAAGCAGTCCTGACTTGTGCAGACTCTGGCAGCCACCTGTGCTATGGCTCTGCATCTTAAATGTAGTAAGAGCCTCTGGGCTCTTACTACATTTAAAATGTAGAAGCGCAGCATCCCGGACCAGTGTGAGCTGGAGCTGCCAGTCTTGGCTTGTGCTGAGTCCAACAGCCCCTGTTTGCAGCAGCCAGCCCTCTCCACAGTGAATAGGAGCTGGTACTGGAGCAGCCCCTGCACGCAGCCAACCCAGGCTGCCATGAACAGGGGCTTCTTGGCAGCAGCAGCCTGTCTGCAGGGAGGGAGGGCGAGAGAGGAGAGCAGCTCCCCACTAGGCCCCCCTGCAGACAGGAGCTGCTGCCAGAGCAGCCTCCCCATCCATCCCACCACTGCCTCTGATGGGGGGGGTGGGGTGGAGGGGGCAGGCGGCACTGTAGGAACTTTTAAGCCAGTTCCTCCCAGCACCAACTCCTGGGGGGTGGGATAAGCAAGCAGTTGATACTCCACTCAACTACTCGATAAGCTTATGCTTATCCGGTAGTCAACTACTCGCTAATATCCCTAGTCTCATTTCTATTCTACTTAGCCTTTTAAAGTTAAGGTGGGCCATTCTACCATCCCAAACCATTTTAGATTAGATTGAGCAGGAAGTCAACCTTTCATGTTAGGCAACATGTTACTTCTCCTATGGTTTGATTATATTGACTGAAATTGAATGTTAGCCAAAGCTGAGACTATACGGTATGCATGACTAAATAGATTTTAACTACCTCGTGGGTCATGATGGTGATGTCCACTTCCTCTTCAGAGGAGAAGGTATCAATATCTTCATCAGGAAGTTCTTCAGAAAATACGTTGGCATCAAAATGTACTATAGGCATGCCATCCTTCCCAAGTAGTCTTGGGGCAAAATATTCAAAGGTTTGGGAGTGGATTGTCTGAGTAACCTGAAAATTAGTCATAAAATTACATGTACTATGAGGGGAAAATGGTGTTTCTTTCTGGCATAAATATAAGGAGCTACATTAAACCATCTAAAGAATCTGTTATAATACATGTACTTTCAGGACAGAAGTTTAATGCTATTGTTCCTCGGTTTTTATTTACTAAAACAAGATCCTCCTTGTTTTCAGGGTTGCTATTGTTTGGTATCTAAGCAGATATCAGAACATTTTCCAAAACTAGAAATCTTGTTTAGGATATTGGTTGTAAGAAACTAGAGAATGCCTCTTCTTACTGCATCTCTTAAATCTGCTGATAAAAAGTTTGGGGACAAATTATCAGCTTGTGCAACTCATGTAATTTAAATATTCATACAATGAGCACATGTGCAATATGTAATTGCAATTTAACTATTTGCATATCTACAGATGGCATAATATGGCTAGCTCTCTGTCTGGCCACATTAAGTAACTACACTTAATTTAGTGCACACTAACAAAGAAATGTAATTCTATGTATCTGACTGGAAAAAGATATTTCAAGAAGGTTAAGACTTAAACTTTGAAAAAAAAACAACTACCAATATAATATGTAGGGGATAGTGTGGTAGTATAAGATAAGCCCAAAAGAAACAAGCCAGATGCTCTTCAAATCATGAAGTCTTACATACACTGAAACCATATGATCAGGAGTTTTTGGTGTGTCAGTCAACTTAGGCAAATTCACAAGTTCAGTGTAATAGTGCTTCAGGAGAAGTAGACTTCTACTTACCTGTTTGGCTATAGCAGAAAATTTCATTACATGTAATGTCTCATTGTGAGTGGAAGCACACTGATTAACATTGACAATCATACAAGCTTTGCCTTTTCCACAGAAGAATGGTTGAAAAAGGCGGGTGAGTTTACTCTCTCGGAATGGAATATAGCTTGGTTTCACTCTTAAAAAGAGAAATTGTAGAATTTCCATGAAGAAAGCTGAGCAAGTTGTAATAGCACATGCATAGCTGACCAATACATTTTCTAAAGTCACGCTCAGGAAACATGTACTTTTCCATAAGAACACCCAAGTTTGAATGCAACGTCCCTGAACATGTTCGCAAATTAGGGATGTTAGATACTGGGTGACAAGAATTCATGCGGTTACTCAACTATTCTATCAATTACTCGACTATTCTATAGTCCCAGGGCGATGGGCAGCAGCCAGTGCACTCTGGCCCCACTCCTGGGGAGCCTCCTGCCACCCCACGCTGCTGCCTCTGATACAGGGGCAGCAGCCCCTGTCCATGGGGGTTCCGAACTGCTCTGGCAGAAGCCCCTGTCCTTGGTGAGCTTGGACCCCCTCGTAGACATGGGCTGCTTTACAGCAGAGATAGTAGCGGGGGGCAGGTGGCACTGCGAGCCGGTGCTGGGGAGTGGGGCGCGCACAGATCTGGCTTTTAAGCCAGCTCCCCCAGCACCAGCTCCTGCTTCCCCATCACCACCCTTGCTGCCTCTAATATAGAGGCAGCAAGGGAGGCATGCGAGTGGTCGACAGGATTAATCAATAAACCTAGACCTACTGGTTAATCGTCTAGTTGACTACTGTTGACATCTCTATCCCAAATAGTGTCCAAAGGAATGTTTATGGCAGATATTTTTAAAACATCAAAAAAAAAAAAGGGGGATATGGACAAGAAATCTGCCTTTTTGGCGAAGTTCATACCATTCAGAAAAAGGAGATACTTGAATCTTATGTCAAGTACAGTCTTGTTTCTAATTTGTCGAGCGACTCTACTTGCACAGATTGAGAAAAATCTACACTTAAAAATAATTGGTTGTTTGCAGTCTGAAAGTCACTGGTTTTGCAGTTTAATGTCTTTTCTACCACATTCCCACATAAAAGATATGTTAAGTGAACCACCGTGCAAGTTTACAGAATCACTTCAGTGCTGTGCACTGCATGGTTAGTCTTTTAGCTGAACTAAAATGCAAGTTACTATTTTAAGTCTTCTCACTTACTTAGGATTCTGATTCAGCTTCAGTGCTGCCATGCATTTCCCAAGAATAAAAAGAGAATTATTAATATTCCCCGCTTCTTTTAGTCTGTCTCCAAAGGCTTGTGTTTTATTGCACCGTTCAGACCCAGCCAAGTCACAAAGAGACATTCTAAATGAAAGAATTAATCAGTAATGCAAATATTGTATAATTTTAACACTGTTTATTTTCGGATAAGTCAGTGTGATAAAAACCACTAAATCTTAACATTTCTGGATATACATTCAAGAGTCACGGTACCGAATACTTTATTTCTAATGTTTGATTGTTCAGTGACTTTTGGCAAACAAAAGGCAAGAACCAGGTTTTTTTATTGAAGGGAAGGCTTTATACAATGTCCAGAGTAGGTCATCAGTTAATCATCAGCTAATATAGCTACAGTTAAATACACTGCAATAGCTTAAATACTGTAATTACTATTTCCATATTCCACAGAGAGTTAGTCAAGTCAACATCATAGCTTTTTTTTTTTTTAAAACATACAATGGAAACAGGTGTATTCAGTACGAAATTTTTTATACCAGTATTCATAGGAACCCAAATCTCAATGTAGGACTGTTCTAACAACAACTTGACCTCAAATGAGTGCTACCAATGCACTTTCTCTTAGAAGAGAAAAACTGTTAAAAGTACTTAGATCATTATTCTAGTCAATTTCAGTGCTGCATAAACTTATTCCTGGGGAAATTCTGCACTGCTGTGCATGCACACAATTCATATCCCCTACAGATTTCTTTGCTTCCCTACAGAAAAATGACTTTGACAGGGAAGCAAAGGTAAGCTGTAAGTGCAGTCATACGCCATTCCCTAGACGTGCAGGTACATCATTTCAAGCATCTGGAGCAGCTGATGGAGGGGTAAATCACTGTAGGGCTCAGGATACCGGGGCCAGTGACATCTACCC
>CM057846.1:58882341-58898736 GCA_030068395.1 Apalone spinifera | reverse complement strand
AAATGTATATCAGGGATGGTCTAGACAGTATTTGGTCCTGCCATGGGGGCAGGGAACTCGACTCGATGACCTCTCAAGGTCCCTTCCAGTCCTAGTATTCTATCTCTTACCTCCAGCCAGTGGCCAGTGCTCCTGATTGCCATGATGGAGACTCTGCATTTGTTTACTGACAAATAAAACTTGCAGAATTTTAAAAATAGTGTACAGAATTTAATTTTTCAGGGCAGAACGCCTTCAGGATAACAGCTGCCTGGAAATACTAGTGCAGAGCATTAGTAAATAAAATGCAGATACTTTTTGGATGCAGAGTAGTTTTTTTCTGCAGCTTCCAACAGATGTGCAAAGGACAGGAGTTCCCCACAGACTGACTTATATAGCCATTTGTCAACACTGGACAAAGGTGGCATTATATACTACCAAAATTTGAATTAGGCTACTGATCTGCCCTCACATGGCCCAGCAGAATGCTAAGAGAAATATTTGTCCCAAGATAAATAACTAAATTAAAAACTGCATTACAAGGACATTATTTAGGTTACAACGTCAAGTACATTTGGGCATGTCAAAACTTTTAAGTAGATTGCCCATGCAATCTATGTCTATGCAGATTTTAGACATTTACATGTATATGGCTAATTGCATGATCATACTATGTTCACAAGTACCTCATTCAATACACAAGAGGAATGGCTGCTCAGGCAATGATGCAGTTGTACGCTAATCAAAGTATGCAGGCAAATACAGAACCAGGAGTGGTGAGCTGTATGGGCCCATGGTGGTTGTGCACCACAAGCATAAGAGCACAGGGGCCTGGCTCCAATGAAGTTCAGAGCTAGGTCACCCGCACTGGCCCCACCTGTCACTGCCGCCCCTACATACCTTCCCCCAACTCTGTCTGCCTCTCAAAGGCCATTTAAAAAGGGCACAGGGGCCCTACTCCCACCACTGGCACCATAGCAGGGCTAAAGTGGCTCCTGACTGCCTACTCCACTTCCAAATCCAGAAGTGGCTCCCCGCATGTCTCCGAGTCCTTTGGGAGGGGCAAAAGTAATATATCTTTGCACACCACCCCTGCTCTGAGAACTCCTACAGCCAATGGGAGATGCAAGTCACTTAACAGGAGCTGCACCAGGTAAGCACTACATCTTTCATTCCCCTGCCCACATTTAAACTCTGTCCCCAATCCCGCACCCCACCACACACACACACACACACACACACACACACACACAAATTCTTTCCCAGAACCTGAGGCAAGTGAAGGGCTAGGAATTGGAAGCATTCAATAAACCTGCAACCCGTAGAACACTTCATGATATTTCCCTAGGGCAGCTCTCACCATAATATTAGAGACTAATAAATGTAATAGGTCATGAGTTTGAGGGTAAAACCCACTTCATCTGATGAGTTGGCACGGAAGTTACAGAATCCAGAGTGTTCATATAAACGGCAGAAGTAGTTACCTGTCAATTATAGCACCAAAGTTAATGAAGCTATTTAAGTCAGTATCATTTATAGCATTTGATGTGAAAATGTGAATATCAAAAGGTGGGGAAATTGCCTTTGTAGTTCTCGTGACCTAATAAATTCATTAGTCTCAAAGATGCCACAGGACTGCTTGTTATATTTGAAGTTACAGACTAACACAGTTACCCCTCTAAGATACAATATCAGAGTGCCTCATAAATGTTAGGGCTCTTATCTCAGTGGAGATGCATTTATTTTCTTAAGTGGGGAAGAAACTGATTCACTGGCAAGTCATCATTCCCCCAGATCAGTCTTACTGCTTGGGTACCCACAGCTTCTATTAATATTAGCTGAAGGTCTGAGAGCTCAGCATTCTTCCTGTCAGGACTCACATGGCTCAGAAGGGGCATCCGGGGACGGGGGAAGAGGGGAGGAAAAAAAAAACCCACAAACACATGAACATGATTAGTGGCACTTCCCAAAAAAATTGTTAAAAGGACTTCCTCAGAAACACGTGAGCTATGGTAGAATCAGAGATATTTGGGCTCTCCTGTTTAGCTATTCACCTGCCTAAAATTACAAGCCCATCCTTTCATCTTCCTGAAAGTCCTCTAATTTGTTCTTTTCACTCCTACCAACTTCTAAGGCAGGGATGGCCAACCCAAGGCTCACGAGCCGCATGCAGCTCTTCCCCCCCCCCCTTAAAATGTGGCTTGCAAAGCCTCCCCTGCAGCTCACGAAGCTGCCCGTGCCCCTAGAAATGGTCCCCAGCTCCCTGTGCTCACCGGGGCAGGGGAGCTCCTCCATGTGGTGTCCAAAAAGGAGGAGATTGTCAGGAGAAGTTTGTCTTGCTCTTCCCATTTCCAGAGAGACCACGGTCATCTGGGGTTCCCTGAGCAGTACATGTTATTGTTGCACTAGGGTTTGTTTTCGCCCACTCAGATTAAAATGTTCACATTCAGTTATTTCAATAGGCTACTAACAGTTTTCTAGAGGAACACAAGCTACAGACAGAAAGTGGCTCAACCATATCTGAATGGAATTTACTTGGACTCAATAAAGGCAGTCTTCGGGCCAGAAATATTTCTCCCCTACCAAGTTTGTAAGGCTTGCTGCTAACACAGCTCTGAAATACTCAGTGAACTTATAATTCAGCAGTTTAAGACATAGGTTTCACTATTAGCTCTCAATTAATTTTATTGTAAAATTGAGACAAAGGCACTTACTCTGAAACTCCAAGAATACGAGGCTCATCTTCAAAGCTTAGTTTTAGTAGTCTGATAGAAAATATGCTGTGACTAGCAGGGAAAAAAAACAGACAAGTGGTCATCAACAATCACACTTCCAATTAGAATAACGTTTGAGTTGAAGAAGTATTTTGTTTTTAAACTAGGTGAGTGGTATTAACATGTATAAGAGAAAATTAAGCATCGGACAAAATACATGTTAAGGAGCATATTTGTACAGCTAATAAAAGTCCATATACTATATGATAAATGCCATTAAAAACAAGGTAAATAGCTAAACAAATAGAGGTACTTAAAGTGTGGGAGTTAGCTACTTCAGAGGGGGAAAAATGGTTTTCGTGAGTCTCACAGTTTGACTTAAGTGGCATACAGAAATCTACCGATCCATGACAGATTAATTTATGGATCCCTGAATACAAGAACTTCAGATAGGAACTAGATCTTCCCCCGCCTTTGGAGTTCCAACTCCTGGAAATACACTGAGTTGATTTGGAAGGGGATGAGAGGAATCTGCTAGTCTATTAAGTCACCCTGGTTTTTAGCATATGCATAAATTAGCTATTGTTCAGTTTACCCAATATACTGTAAGGTTTTCCTCGTATATTAACATTTGTACATCTCAAGAAAACCCTAGATCAGTAGTTCTCAAACTTTTTGGCCCATGGCCCATCTGGCTCAATGCAAACCTTTCTGTGGAACACCAGTTGCTAATAGAAACTCGCCATTAATTACGCCAAAGCCTTTTTTGCTAGTGCTGCAGCTAGGGAGAATGGTTTAATTTAAGCAGTAAGAAAGGAAATATTAAATTATTAAACAGATTAAGCATTTTAACTTCGTCATCTTAGTTTATCAAACTTCATTTTAAATAAAGTAAAATATTAATTTATGTCCAACAGAAAAGGTTTAAATATTTTCTTTATTTATGGTAGGGCTAGGGAACCTTTTTTGGGCCAGGGATCACTAACCCACAGAAAAATCAGCTTGGGACCACACAAGTGAGAAGCAAAAAACACACCTCCAGAAACCCCCAACCTTCACTAATGTGGCCCCCAACTGAGACACTTCTCTAGCACTCCAGCCCTACTGGGCAAGAGAGAGGCATTGGGAGGGCTGAGGTTCAGGGCTTCCCACAGGCCAGATTAACAGATTTTGTGAACAACCCCCTCCCCCGGCTCTGGGGTAGGAACAGAAATGAGGAGTTCAGTGTGTGGGACATGACTGCCAGTGAGTGGGATAGAGTTGGAGGTGCAGGATCTGGGTTGGAGATGAGGGTTGCAAGGGGGGGGGGAGGAGGAGGGGGAAGGAGGACGGAGAGAAGGGTGCAAGGTCTGGGTGGGAGGTGCAGGAGCAGGCTGGGGATTATCTATCTGGCCAGGGAAAGGGTGCAGGAGCAGGGTGGGGCGTAGGGTGTCTGACCAATGGTGAGAGTGCAGGAACAGAGTACGGTATAGGTGTCAGTGGAGGGTGGTGCGTGAGGGGGTGCATTGTCTGGGCATGAGGGGGCACTTGCATGCTTTCGCTCCTCACACGTCTCCCAGGCAGGCTTCCCACTGCTCCCATTGATGGATTCTGGCCAACGGGAGAAGTGAGGAAAGCCTCCAGGCAGTGTGTCCTGACACTGCTGTTCCCCCAGCTGAGAGAGGGGGAGCGGCAGCGTGCAGAGCTGCTTCTGGGTCTGCTTCTTCCCTGTGGGCAAAATCTGGCGAGGAGGTTCAGGACCTTCTCCCTTGCCCCCAGAAAGAAGCTAGTGCTGGTACTCCAACCTCGCAAGGGGAGTGGTGAGGCTGGAGCACCAGTTCAGGCTCCCTGTTGCTGGGGAGGGAGGCTGAGCTCAAGCCACAGACCACCTGGAAGGCAGCTGGTGACTGCTAGTCATCCACAGACCGCAGTTTGAGAAGCACTGCCCTAGATCAATACCCTCAGAAAGAAGCAGTCATTAGTGCTCTGACATTTTATACTCTGGCTGCTAGACTAGATGGAAGTAAAATTTCAGCATTAATATGTTCTGCTTCTAATTCCTCCTGCATAGTCTGAGCACCCTAGTTAATCTCTACTAAAAAGTTTGGCATAAAGGCACTCCCAACTATTGAGTCACAGTTTCTGAAGGTATTAATTTTAGTGTGTACAGGCCATGACTTAGAATCAGAAATGGAGCATCAGTGTAACTGTTCCATGCATGAAGCTCTGCAAAGAAAGGAGACCAGAAGTGAAAGTAAGTGGGTGCACCTTGGTGTGCAGTTCTGGCAAGAGCTGGCTGAGCTGCAGCAAAAGCCAGCAGTGAGCTATTTAAAGAGCTGGTAGGGTCTCGGATTGCAAAAGGACAGTACCTGTAAGATATTAAGGTATTTTCACTGCTGAAGAGGACAGTTATGTTCTGCACTAGCTTAAGAGAATCAAGCATGGCCTTCTATGGGAGGATTCAGGATGCCACTATACAATAGGAGACTGTGAGCTTTCCCATTGAAGACAGACTGAAAAAAGCATCCTTGCTCAACAGATAAACAGACATCACAAAGCAAAGTGTAAAAAGAACCTTCCCATGTTATAAAACTAAGTAACAAATGGGCATATCTTTTCCCCTTACTTGAACCTAACCTATATCATCTTAGTCTTTTCTGAACTGAACTACAGCCAACTAGCTGTATCCGTAGAGACTAAATGGAAAGATGAACTGCAATATCTTAGCCTGGCAAAAGGTACACATATTAGCATCAGAAGAAAAGCTCTACTGCAGGTTAAATGATAGTGGGAAGACAAGGAAATCTTGAGAAACCCCAACTGGAGACCAAGCAGTTGCCCAGTAAAATCCTGTTTAATCAGTTAACTGCTTAAGTGTAACATTTAACCAATTAACCACTTAAACAGGATCTCAAGGGTGGGGAGGGCTGTTGTAACCTGGCCAGGCCGGCTATGGGGCGGCGGGACTGCTCTGGCTGAGCCTAGCAAGCAGGGGGTGCTCTGGCTGGAGAGGGCTGTCAGCTCCAGCCTAGCTGCACTGTCAGTTAACCAGTAAGCATCACATTTACTAGTTAACTGCTGACATGCCTACCCTGTACTACCTTCTGAGGCTGAAGAGAAAATAGACATTCCAATCCTATTCTATTTATCTCTACAAAGATCCAAAGATTTGTCATCTCGACTGTGTGGATCTGATTACTGGTAAATCAACATGGATACATGATTTGATCAATTTTGAGAAACTGATTAAACCTGTGCAATTTTTGTACCATAATGAGGCCTTAGATCAGGGATGAGGAACCTCAGGCGCAGGGGCCAGATGAGGGTTCCCAGAGGCTCTGCACTGGAGAGTCTGCGCTAGTGCTTCAACCCACTGCCACCCACTTGCAGGGCTGGAGCACACAATCTATTAGCTTGCCTTCCCCCAGGCTCTGATGTGCAAAGGGAATGTGGGGAGGGTCTCTCTCCTTCTCAGTCAGGAGTTTCTCAGTTTGTTTCTCACTAGTGTGCAGTCCGACTGATTTTTCTGTCAGTCAGCAGCCCCTGACTCAAACAGGGATCACCATACCTGTCAAGATTGAAGAGGTGAAGAAAATTACTCAAATTACTGTTAAATCAGCTTTGTCAAAACCCCTCTTCCCCAAACAAAGGAATTTAATGGCAGACTACAATGGCAAGAATACAATCAAGCAGCGTCTTCAGCAATCAACTGATAGCAGCTCTGAAAAGAGCTTTCAACGTATTTTAATTTTTTTCAATTTAAAAACAAACAAGGGTAAAGTACATGGACATATATATTGTTACAGGCAAGCAAACCTTCTGCTTGAGTGTTGGTTCATTCTAGTACAAGCCAAGCTTCGATTCTTGTTTCCTGTTTTTAATATTTTGCAAGCCTCTTCGGTGCTCTGAATGTTGATCCACTTTAAATCTGTAGAAAGAGACTTGTTTACAAACACATCAAGTTACTAACATTTATACGAGACAAACACCACCACAACAGTAACATTATTACCTTTTATACAAGAGCTTCCCCCTGGATCCTCACAGATTCTTAGAATTTTGCGTTTTTGATTTTTTGACATTGTGAATACATCCAGAAGGTCAAACACATACTCATTATAAATTTCACAGAAGGAAACCCACACTGAAAACTGCATTCTCTGATACTTAATCCCATCAGCGTCCAGTAAAACAGAGTCCTCCACTGTTAACCATTAAAAAAAAAAAAAAAGTTGTTCAAGCACCTTATTGGCAAGTCTGAAATTGTTAAGAAGCCTCTGAAATTCAAATTACAGAGTCCCTATTACACAATTTTGTGCGCAAAATTTAGATTAATAGCCTCTCAAATTTTTTGCATATACCTAATGAACACTGATGCATGAGCACACTTGACAGATTGGTCTCATATGTTTTAACATTTCCCATCAAATATCTGCAACTCAAAAACACTTGCATAAAAGGAGAATAGGAAAACAGAAATCATTTGCAACCACTAATTTTATATCTCTAACCGCAAGTCCTGATCAAACCTCTTTTTGACTAGCAAACTAAGCCACCATTTAAAGGTGGCAAAGCTTTTAGAGAATTTTAAAAATTTCTTATTTCTCTTCTACATTTTAATCCATTTTCAAAACGTTAATCTTTATCTTAGATTTTAAAGTTTTCCATGAGCTACCAATTATGAAATATTCTGCTTCCATTCCCTCCGTTCTTAAAACAACTCCACCAGACACCAAATTCATTTTTACTAAAAGAACTGAAGTATATTTTACCTAGTGGCTCAGAAGGCAGACTTGAAGTATAGCTGCAAGAAGACTCAGATTCCAAGATGCACAATGAAGCATTCTGAATTGTAGATTTGGACACATCTTCCTTGATAAAATAAAGTTTTTAAAGGCAAGTTAACAACATATATTTGAAAAACTAGTGCAACAGTGACAATGTTACGCGGAGCTGGTCTTCACCTCCAACACTAATTTTTGAAGAAAAAAAAAGTTAATTACAAGCAAAACAAAACAAAATCACAAAGACAAATAATTCTTGCAACTAAGGGGAAAAACTGTCGTCATTAATAAAAACCACACAGAATTATTGAGTTAGGCTTAAAAATCTATATTCAAAGTAGTCATTTCTTGGCCACCTGCTGGCAGCCACTGTTCTCACTAAACGTTTTACATTTGCAAAAGCAGCAACAGTGAACCAGCATCAGATTGCCACAGCCTCTTTTCTTAAATGTTATGCCCATCTCCCATCTGCCCACCCCCATGCCAACAATTTGATCTTTGACATCCTGAATGGAGTTCCAGGCCTCTTCCTCCTCCTCCCAATATTTTGGCCCGGCTTCAGCCATTGTTCTTCAGTGACTATTTTACATAGATGGGAATAGACAGCTTTCTCTACCCGTTCAGGAGCAAGCAACAGAAAAAGAGAGTGTCAGAATCTGATTTCTCATATAGATAGTATAGTTAGATGAAACACCGACTTTCTCAGTTGTGACTAACACAATATAAACAGTGAACTCTTTTGAAAGAAAAATCAGTAAGCAAGATGAAAAATGTACTTGAAAAAAAGGGAAGATGTCCACTTGTTTAAAAATGGTTAGATTATCTAGAGAATCTGAATGGAACTTAACTAGAAGACTGTAAACATAGTGAAGCAATACTCTTATGACAAGTAGCTAGAGATACTGGATGGTACACGGCACTCAGACATGTCAACTACAAGGAATTCAAGCAAGTCAGGAAAAAAAAAAAGCTTCACAGATAACAGATTTATATAATCTAGTGGTCCCTTCTGGCCTTAAACTATACGTACAAGAGTAGTGCCTTGAGAAGTTACCGGAACTTGATCAATATAAAGAAAGTGGTCTGTCACACCCAGATGTCAAAATTACTGCAAATTTTATCTGGCTACATCCAGAATTTGATTTCATAAAACAAAAAGCTGACTCTGGTGTCATTAAAGTCCCATACATTGTTCAAATTTTGCTAAAGTAGTATATCCAAGCATTTCTTTTCCCCTGCCCTCCACATATTTGTTTGCAATATAATATTCTCATTATGAAGCACAATCTTTTTAGATCACACTACTAAAATTCTATAGCAACAGAAAACTAAGCCTTAGCAATTCTTCTGCACTAAAATATAAGACAGACACAAGTAGTCAGTTTAACCAATTATCTGCTATTCAAAAAAAGATCCTCAAGAACTGTAGCAAGTTCATTTATGAGCTCTTGACTATGGAGTTTTGACATTGTAACAATAACTGGTCTTCCTTACTAATTCTTTTGTAAATTTCAGTTTTGCTAAGATCAGCAAATGCCTTACAAGAAGAATTCAGGTTGGAGTAATTTATTGTGGAGTAAGGTATAGTGTAAGACAGCGATGGTCAACCTAGGCTAGTGAACGGGCCGCAAGATTGTTGTAACCAAGATGGTCTCACGGGTTAGGGTAGCTCTGCTAACTGCGTTTGTGTATCTAGAATTTGTGGGGTGTGCAGACTGAACCATAGCAACCTTTTAAATGTGAGAGCAATGTGTTCCCTCTGCATGCAACACTGATTGCATCCAATCAGCATGCACCTCATTTAATTTGCCCTTGCTTTACATTGTTTCACTTTCGCAACATCGGTAGGTAAAAAAAACTACGTGGATGGAAGTCAGCACAATCTGGCAACCCTGGGCAACAGTAAACAAAATGTCCTAAGCGCCACACAGAACCCCACGGGCCAGAGGCTGACCACCACTGTCACAAGATCTTTAGGGAAGGGACTAAGTATAAGACAAGAGACTGCAGATGGATATAGACAAATCGGGAAGCTAGAAGTACTCACTTTCTAATGTGCAGGGAGGAGAGGAAGGGCTTGACTCCCACAAGCCCCACTCCTACTCAACCTCTTCCTCCAAGCCCCCATGCCTGACCCACCTTTTCCCATCCCCAGTACCTCCTTTAAGGCAACTCCACTCTTATTCCTCCTCCTGCCCATGAGGGCCTCCTGCATGCTGCAGAACAGCAGATACAAAGCAAGGAGGGGGAGGTGCTGGGAGGGAGAGAGCTGGCAACTTGTAGTTGCACAGCACCAACCTTTTCTCCCCTCCTCCACATATAGGTACACTATCCCTGGAACACCCACAGAATAAGCGCCTACAGGGACAGCACAAGGAATCAGTAAAACAATGGTTGTCAGACAGGAAGTGATACCAGTGGCCTAACTGCAGTTAATTTTTTACAGGCATCATGGAAAAGAAGATTTAAGGAGGAATTTTTAGGATAATGTAGAGTTGCAGCTGGTTTACGAGGTACTCCTCTTAACCATGAGAGTCAGCATGGAAGAAAGCACAACAGTGCAACTTTGAAAATTTAAACAGGTGGGCAATCTTGTCTGGCATGGGTTAGAAGCAAGAGTCAACATCTTGATAGCAAGTGATAGGCCACCAAGGGTGTTGAAAGTAAAGACAGCAACTTACATTTGATGATATAAAGAGGAAAGAAAGAAAAGCAATGGGCTGGGAGAATGATTTTTGCAGCAGCATTCTGAACAAATATGAGTGAGTTCGAATGAGTTGCTAGAATAATTTTTGTTCTCATTTATTAAGGAGATAGGTGTCTCATAGTAAACTGGACTACTTCAAAAATAGTCATGACTATTGAGGCAATAGAAAGGACAGTTGGGAGGGAAGATAGCCCACTAAACCACCTCATTAATCTCATAACCATCCAGGTATATTTGACATAAGACACATTGTGTATTATGGACAGCTCACTTCTATTTTAAGAATATTAGTGCATATTTTGGTTGTGTCAGACTGATCATATTCATAATATGTATGAGGAAAGGTGCATAGGATTAAAATTTCAAAATGCACTGACTTAGGAGCCTACAGCTCCCAATGAAATTTCATTTCTATTCCTTACACAAAGCCTTAGTCAGTCGTTCTGGAACGGAACTGTTTTGGTTGCCTGATTTCAACTTCACACACATTTTGAGAACAGGGACCAAATCTGTATGCTTCTTTTTAGTCAAGGTATACTATAGTCAGAAACTCAGCTGAGAAGGAGATGATCAAGGTTCTATTGATGTTATCTTGGGAACAATTATATAACTGGACCCTCAACAGCAGAGCATTAGCAGGTTTCAAACATGAAAACACGTTATATTTTTCACGTGTTTCCCATGCCTGCAGCAGACTAAGTTCCCACAAAGTTCACATTAAAAAGTTTAAATCTATGATGCATGAATGGCCTCTTGTTATTTTTTCAAAGACTCCATATCTTAAATCAACACTACAGATCCTGCACAAATCTGACAATGGAATTCACTAGAGCAGCAGAGCCTCATAAGAAAGTATTAAGCAGCAGCTTTTTTTTTTTAATAAAGGGGAAGATTTAGATGTTACCTAAGGTAACAAGTATTTGGTTACTGACCTCTTTCAAAGCAGCAAGAACAGCAGCTTTTATAGTTTCTTCTTGTTTAACCTGTGTCTCATCTAGCTTCTTTACATCATTGCTTAAATATGGTTTAAAGTTCATTTTCAGGTATTGCCTTCCTCTTATGTGGTGAAAGATCATATCAAGAGAACGAGGCAAAATTCCACAATCTTTTGGAGAACCTGTGAAGAAAAAAAAAAAAGTTAGTGTATTATACTAATTAATCTCACAAAAAGTGTTCATTGGATTTTATGAAAGTTGTAATATTTGCTTTGGGTACCTTGAACAGTGAATGTTTTGCCTGAATTAGTAACCCCATAGGTAAATACCAGTCCATTTGCTCCATCAATGTATGATTTTACTATATCTTTCATTGTGCCTTCAAAAAAGTCACTTTGAGTAGTTTCTGGACCAAAGACCTAAACAAAGAAAAAGGACAAGAGTTTTCCAATGTCTGGAGCTGCTGAAAAATGGATTACTACATGGTACAAAGAACTTGTGTATACCATTCACAGTTGGATAATAAGGTAAGTTAATTGTACAAAGAAAATTGAACAAATAGCATCAGCTTCATTTTCTGTATCTCCGATAAACTGATCACAAGTTTCTGTTGTGGCTCCACAGTCAGAGATGTTTAATTCCATCTACCAAGATAAATGCAGACTTGCAACTGGCAAAAACCAAGAATCATCTGAGCTCCTCGTCACGTACCAAGTACCCTGGAAGAAGAATCACCAATGCTTGTATTGCAGGATAGGAGGGAACCATATGGAAATGTGAATCTACAATTAAAAAACTACTCCGTGAAAGATCAAGTTTTAAATATGAAGCTATTTAACATAAAACAATTCTCTCTTGACATTGGGAGAACAGAAGCTCCTGTAGTCTTTACTAGATTTTGTATTCATGTCTCAAGAAAAGAAAATCTAGGCTTCAGATTCTAATGCGATAAGCTATAAGCTTCCATACTTTTGATTGAAAGATATACTTAAAACTGGCTTATAGAAAAGTAACACATTCCCACAATACCTGTACATCTATTTGTAATCTAGAAGGACAGTGAAAGCACAAAATTTTGTTTGGTCACACTACTTCCTTGTGCTATATTGTTCTTTAAAATACTGCCTGCAAGAAGCTTTAGTAAATGTCATTTAATCAAAGAAAGCAACAGGATTACTGCATAAGTGTCCTTCTCTCAACTAACTGACATTTGCATCAATGTGTCTGGAGGGCTGTACTTTAACAGTGAACATGAGTCCTACACACAGTGTTTTATTTCAAATGAAGTTAAGACACCACAAGTAATTCACATCTGAAAAGTCATAGTCAACAAATTATGCAATAGAAACACTCTCACTGTAACTAAAAATGGAAGAGCAAGCTACAACTATGGTTTCCTAAAAGGTAAAATTGCTTTCCTTCTAAAGATAACTGCATGAAGGTTAGCCTACCTTGGTGAAAGTAAATTGGTGTACAGACTGTCCAATCCCCTTTTCACTGTTTTTAATGGTAAAGGATTCTTTGGGTGCCTGTAGAGTTACTGTTTCTGAATTTTCAATAATTACACAGTCCTAAAGCAAAGAAACAGAAGTTCTTTCTTTTAAAATAGTTTTCCAAAATGTTTAACATATTTAATAGGTGCATTGCAACTTTAAAAGGACACCAATTTCAGATTTGGACCAAAATATGGGCTTTGTAAAAGGTAAGCTTTTACAATACCCAAGAGAATTAAAAATGTTGCCAGGATCCCTCCACCCACTCCAAACACCTGTAGAGTTTGCATCCCAAGCTTTGCAGTACCATACTCATGCAAGGAACCGGACAACAAGGATTAAAAAACTGACTAGTTTTCCTCCATATTGTGTTTCTAGACCAACTGTAAACTATGAACAGTAGAATGTAAACTGCATTTGAAGAGTTTCAATTTGAATGCTTATGATGTTATTTGTAACCTAGGAAAGGGAACTTGCCCTAGCTCTTATTTAAGAGGCAGAAGTTAAATCATGTATTAGAACACCATAACAAAATCCATTTGATAACTGGTAGTTAGAGCTGGGTAAGTTACTTATTTTTCAATTCATTGGCAGATTAGTCTCAATCCTAATTTAAACTTTTTTTTGCAAATTTAAAGTTAATAAAAGGTTTAATTCAGACTGAATTAGTCTTTTGTTCCTCCTAACCCAGTTTAAAAGATTAAATGAAGGGCTGGATTCATAGGAGGGAAAAGTAGTGCCTAAATACTCAGTAACCTACTCATTGCATCACATAGCTAGTATGTGGGAATCCCAAATTTAAATCCCTAAACTGGACCAGGGATTTAAAGTCAATCTCTCCATTGAGGGCCCTAAGCAGCAGATTACTGAATGTTCTAGTTTGTCTCATTGCCTCAACAGGAGAGGCTATTCCACTTTGTGTAAAATAATTCAGTATTCATTGGAGCAAGAACTTCAACATGGATATCCCACCCCACAGTTAAGTGTTCTAACCATTGGTACAAAATGGGAAGAAGGCTTACATAGCCATATGAATTTAAAGCAAAACTTTTTGGGGTCTAAAACTATTCCAGTCAACCCCAAGCTGCAACTTGTCAAAAAACAGGTGTACAGAGAATTTCACCCAGCTTAAGAGCACATGACCTTGTGAATGATGTGGCAGAAGTAGTTACCTTTCACAACACATAAGCCATGCAATATTACCTTGTGTACTGTTTTCCTATAACCTAGGTAACTTACTACTCCACTGCAAATATTTATTTTCTTTGTGTTTGGTCTTAAAATTACCTGTCACATGTTACTTTAACTGAAAAAAGAGCTGTTTACTGGACAAAATTTGATACACTGTTCTGATCGTGTTCATTTACTCAAGATGCACTGCAGAAATCAGTGAAAGTAAAGACTGCTAATAAGTAGCACTTTTCTAAAAGACAGAATTGTTTTTGAAGCATTCTTAACTTTAACGGTGCAGTAAAGTATGGTCTACTGTTACAGACTTTAAACTCTAAACTTACAAAAGCTTTTCTATTGAGATGAAAGGCAAGTGTTTTCCATGGAGGGCAAAAACAAGTCATTTATGGACAACCACCAACCTGAGATTCATTGCTTTCAAGCTCTGCCTTAGAGAAGGGTCTGACTCTCAAGTAGACTCTCAAAGGTTGATATATCTGCACATTTAAAAATATATACAGTTAAGTCAACTGGACAAAAAGACTCAGAATTCCAGTTTGTTTCTCTCTGATGTTTTCCTCGCCCCTACCAGTATATCTCATGCCACCCACATTACTGTGACACTTTTACTATCCTTCCACTAATTTTCATGTCTTCTCCAAATTGTCCCTTATGCCTAGAACTAAAACTCCTACTATGCTAAACACTCCACCGCTTTTCAAATTCTTTATTCCACACAGCCAGGCCAACATTAATCTACCAGCATTTTTATATATTTAAATTTTTTTTAAAGCTGCACTGCTTCCACCTTCTGGTCACTCTGTGCACTATATCTAGAGTTGTATTGTTTGCATAAACAGCAGATTTGTACTCTAGTTTAATATTGCAAGGCATGCTAGAGGGGCTCAGTAAACAAAGAACACCTTGACCCCTATTGCCAACTCTCAAACTTGCCCAACCCTTCAGAAACAGTCATGGAGAAAATCTACTTGGCTACTGGGGAATAAGGGATGTTCTCTCCCATTCTAGCTACTAAGAAGAAAACAATCTAACTGGGTCTGCCCACTGTTATCTATTAGACAGAGGGATCCTGCTCATCCTTTCCTTTCCACTCAGCTATGAAAGCGGAAGAGGTATTCTAGAGTCTCCAAACCACTGAGCTGTCCATGTCCATTTAGCACCTTTCATTAGCACTCTTCAGACCAGATTGTGTGCTGACAAAAGATACTGAAGCAGTAGAGGACAGCATGAACAGCAGAAACAACAGGCCAGAATTGCTATAGCTGTATTGCGTAGAGTCAAAAAGCTTGCAGGCCAAGTGCAAGTTTACAACTCTTTGGTGCCCATGGTGAGCTTGAGATAATAAGAAAACTAGTTGAACTGAGAATACACCTGATGGATGATATGCAAGCTCCCATGTGTACTTCTGCACTACCCTTTATTTCCTCCAATGCTTAAGACAGACATTATACCCGCTAAAATGTTAATTCACTGAAGGACATGATCTGTTTCTAAATAAAAGGAAAAGAGCAAACTTTCAGAAAAAGGGAGAGTGTTCACAATATAAAGACAAACTTGATATTTAGTTTTTGCTACTTAAATGCAAAGGCATCATTAGAAGAAACATTACAAATACACCCCACCTCCTGTTGCTGTTCATCAGCATTAGATAAGACTGACATCTCCATAGGTGAAGTTTTACCCATTGAGTGCACATAACAGGTGGATTCCAACACACCACCTATTGCTGAGGACTTATAGCTTCCCTTATCGGCCATCTTCTTATTCTGTTTGCATGGAGAGGAATAAGAAACAAACACATGTAATCTCACATACAAATGGTGGAGAGTATGCAAGAAACAGGTAAGGTTTTAAAGTAACCTCATGAAGGGAAGGGGAAGGAGGAAGATCAAAACACACAACCTCCAAGAAACATTTAGTTATTTACCCTTTGAAAATGCTCTGCAGTTTAAGAGCACATTTCTAAAACTACATTCAGTATGAAAAGCATCTGCAGGCAATCCAAACCTTTCTGTCTACAGTACCACCTCAGAAACAGCGGCAGCGTTTGCTGTAAGCCCTGCACTTGCGCTGTCAGCCAGGAGAAAGTCAAGCCCAGCCCAACTGATTAGCAAAGCACCCACAGCTAGATGTTTTTCCTCTACTGGCGTGCACATTCACACGTGCTTAAAAAATTATTCTGCACATGGACGGAAAAAGATTGGCGGGAACATTGGGCACGGGTACCGCCCTGTTGTAAGGAGGTGCATCTGAAGGGGCCAGCGCTTCTATCGCTCCCTTTCCAGCTGACAAAAGGTGCTGCCGAAATGCTGTGAGTGGCACGCTCACAAGATCAGTGCAGCGTGGACTCAACTCTGCCCGCTGCTACCCCCGAGCAGGGCTCCCAATGACGCAGCCGGAGACGGTGCAAGGGAATCGTTCGGCACCAGGCTCTTGGCGCCCCCTTCTCGCTCCCGCTCACGGAGGAGAAGCCGAGGCAGCCTCAGGGCGCAGCGGCTCCGCGGCCGGGCCAGGGACTGCGCCGGAGCCCCGCTGGCTCGGGCGGAGGGGAAAGCAACGAGGCGCCCGGAGTGCAGGAGAGACAGGAGCGGCCCCATCCCAGCCGCGGGAGAG
>CM057846.1:58827363-58882241 GCA_030068395.1 Apalone spinifera | reverse complement strand
GGGGGGAACCCTAGAGCAGCGGCTCCCAACCTTTTCCAGGACATGACCCATTTTCAGTCGATTACAGTTTTACGCCCTCACCCCCAACAATATGGCTGTGCCCGCCAGTGCACGTCCCTCAGCCCGCACTGCTTATCCAGCGGCGACCCTCAGCCCACTGGGTCATTAACAGGGTGGAAGAACAGCTGGCCTCAACCCAGCTCTGCTTCCCCAGCCTCGGGAAGCAATACAGGCTGGAAGGCTCCGTGCTGACCCCTTACAGTGCTGCCGGGTCCACGGACCGCAAGTTGGGGATCACTCGCCTAGAGCTTCCCAGCCATTGCTTTGAGTCTTAGTAAAACTGCCAGTTTAACCAGAAAAAGATTCAATCCAGACCAGTTGATTAGGAGAGAGTTCAAAATTAGTGGCAGCAATTGGGTGGGTGCAGGAAGGTTAGGGGAAGTAACTTGAAAAAGCAAGATGGTAAGTGGAGATCACCACTGTTGATTCCTGGGTCTGCCACTGACTTGAGGCCTGGTCTACATTACACTAGGGGGCTATGTCTAGACTGGCATGATTTTCCGAAAATGCTTTTAACGGAAAAGTTTTCCCTTAAAAGCATTTTCGGAAAAAGAGCGTCTAGATTGGCACGGACACTTTTCCACAAAAGCACTTTTTGCAGAAAAGCGTCTGTGGCCAATCTAGACGCTTTTTTGCGGAAAAGAAATGTCAGCTGTCTACACTGGCCCTTTTACGCAAAAGTTTTGCGCAAAAGGGACTTTTGCCCGAACGGGAGCAGCATAGTTTTTCCGCAAAAGCACTGACAATCTTACAACAGATCGTCAGTGCTTTTGCGGAAATTCAAGCGGCCAGTGTAGACAGCTGGCCAGTTTTTGCGGAAAAGCAGATGATTTTCCGCAAAACCTGGCCAGTCTAGACGCAGCCAGGATGTAAAAAATTGTTTTAAAATGTAACCATATAACTGCTAAATCCTAGTGGTTATACGGTTATACTTGCTGTGGGCTCTGCTGCGGGCTTCCCACCGGCAGGGCCAGCAGCCTGGAGTCCATGCGCTACAGGCTCTGCAGTATAACTTTTTTTATAAGATTTATATTTAAAATATAAGCTTTATACTGCAGAGTCAACAGTGCAGCCAACTCCCCAGCAGCTCCTGCCCATGTTCCTCCCAGGGAGCCCATATAACCATAATGGAAACTGATAACTGGTAAGTATCAGTTTAACCATTTAAACTGTTACTTTTGCATCTCTATGATGCACTACTGGTCGATGAGATGTAGCCTTGGTTTAACTGTAATCATCTCCACTATAATTTTCTTCACAGCAGTTTAACTCCCTCACTATGCCAACCTAATAATTCCACCTCCAGGAGAGGCATAGGTTGATGTAGTTACATTAACACAGTATCCCTATAGTCACTGCATTGCTTATATTGCCTGTTATTATCTTTGTCACCTGAGCCCTATAGTGGTAGGGTGCCAGCTGTCAGCCTTGGAGAATGGAGTTCAGGCAGTTGGTTCAGGGCAGTGCAATGCTGGCTGTCAGCCCAAGCAGCAGGACTCCAGCTGTCAGTGCCTCATACTGCCCCACTTAAGTTGGTGCACATGCACCTGATGAGGAGGTGTACCACTGACATGAGCATAGTGTGGACACAAAGAGCCAATGTAATTACTGTGGTGGCTCTAGACTGACCTAATGTAATTTGTAGAGATATCTTGACATATGCTGTATGCAGTTATGAAGGAAGCAGACCCTTGGAGCAAGCAGGTAACTTTAATTCCAACACTCAACGTTTTCATCAGTAATCTGGTAGTAAATATATCATGGCTGATAGAATTTGCAAATGACAGGTATTGGTAGAGTGATAATAAATGACAGGGTAGCTACTCGGGTTATTCTAATTGCTTGGAGACCTAGGTCCATTCAAACAAAATGTGTTTTAACACAGCCACCTGCAGTTATATATCACCAAGGCATGCAGGCCACACTTAAAAAATAGGGGATTGTATCCTAAAAGGCAGTGACTCTGAAAAGGATTTAAAAGTCACAATAGACAAGCACTTCAACATGAGCTCCCACTGGGATGCTGTGACACCAAAAGAACTACTGCAGTGCTTGGCTGTATAAACAGGTGGGATGGAGCCCAGAGTTTAGCATACTGCACATAGTTGTAGTGTCCATTTAAAAAAAATGGAAGCTGCATGAAAGGTACAAGAAGTATTTGAGGTCAGTGCCTTCCTGTGCAATTTAAAGAGCTCACACTTTTTGGCTATCAAAAAGCCTGAGAGAGGACTTAAGTACAGCATGTAAATATTTTCAGAGGGAGGAAATACCAGGCACTTAGGGGCCCTGTCAACTAGCAGAGAAAAGTATAAAAAGAAACAATAGTTGGAAGCATAAACCAAATAACTTCAAATTGGAAATTAAGCACAAAATGTTAAAAGTAAAGACAGTATTTGTACAATTACAGGAAGTGATGAATTCTCCATCTCTTGATGGCTTCTTATCAAGCATGGATACCTTTTTGGAAGATATAACTGAACAACAGTTAGTGGGCTCAATACAAGGATAACAGGTGAAATGTAGATAGACTAGTACAACTAAATCATCTAGCAGTCTTTTATGGCCTTAAAATTTCTTAACTTATCTATATTTGTTTTCCTTTGATAAAATTCATTTGTTAATTCTCATATTTCACAGGAGATTCCTGAAGCAATTTTTTTTTGTAAAATGCTTTGAAAACTATTGATAATAAGATTCTATAAAAGCACAAAGATTCATTAAAAAGTCTTTGGCCAGCTGATCTAGAAATGTTTTACAAATATAACAAATTGAATGGTCTAACATCCTGCCACTGGATTTGGGCTTTTATAAAAGTATATGCAACAAGTAGCTGTTTCCACAAACACTTAAGTTTGGGAATAGATAGCTCATGTATTTGCAATCACAGAAACTTGTAAATTAGTGGTTTAGGAGAATCATTGCAGAAGACTGAGCTAGCTGAAAGAAATGAAGTATTTCTGAATATTTACTGATTCACAATAACGGCTCTAGAATTTAGAATGTTTTCTCTTAGGAGACAACATGTAATAAATTAGTTGGTTTGTGGTACTCAAATCATAATCTTGTCCCCCATCTTTCTGTTAAGTTATTTCACTACAGGTTGTACATCCCGTAACCGGTACTCCCTAGTCCAGCAACATGTAAGACCACAGATGTTCCTGGACCACAGCCCAGGAAGATGAAGGTGTGACAGTAGGGCAGAAGCTCTATAAGGGGCACCGACGACTCAGCCAGGAGCCTAGAGTGTGTGGGGGGGAAGGAGGAGAGCGTAGGACGAATGGCATGGCGGAGAGTTCTGGCCCCATCCCTCTGCCCCAGCTGCAGAGTTCTGGCTGTGGTGCTCCAGCCCCAGCAGCAGTGCAGCAAGGGAGAGCCCCAGAGGGGTTGAGGCAGTAGAAGGGGCAGGCTTGAGCCCTAGCTCAGTGGCAGCATGGCCACAAGCAGAGGGACCTTCCTTGGTCCAGCAAATCCCCTTGTTCAGGACCATTCAGGCCCCGAGACTGCCAGTCCAGTGAGGTCTAACCTGTACTGAGTTTCTTGACTACTATATTCATTGTTAATTTATAGTCAGATATAAGCAGAGAGAAAAATAGATGAATGTTAGAAAACATTTCTAAATCTGAGGTATATATTTTATACATAGTATTTTGGTCTAGCAGAAAGGAATTGATATTTGAAGACTGTAAGACACTAAATTGAAGCACTGTGTTTTCCAAGCATCCTGCAAGAACAGGCATTTTAAAATTTGAGTTTAGAACCGCCAGCCCGTAAGAGTGGTGATGTGAACATATTTGTGATGTGAATAGTCCGGCACTTCTTTCAATTGCTTTAGTTAACTGAATCAAATACTAGATTTGCAAAGCTTGACTTTGGTTTACTGCAGGATCTTTGAAGGCCCTTACAGATGATACACAAACCAAAAATTGGACCTCTGCCCTTTCATTGCTGTGTGTGTGCGCGTGTGCCCGCGCATGCACCCATGTGCGGGGGAAGGGATTCTTAATCACACAAAATTCAGAATCTATCTACATTGGAAGACTTGGTGAGGTCTGTGGTAGACTTGTATCAGTGTACATAGGCTGCTCAGAGGTGACAAATCCATAAACCTTGAGTAGCCTTACACACTAACCTACCTCCCCTCACAGTGCTGGGGGGGGGGGGGGGGGGGGGGGGGGGGGGGGAGAGGGAGGAGGTGGTGGAGGGAGCTTCTCCCATCAACAGAGCTACTACCTCTTGGGGAGATGGATTAACCATGTGCTAGTGCATTGTAGAAATTTTTGTACTGAAAAGAACATGTCCAAGTCTCCCCCCTTGGCTATGGGAGTTTGCAGGCTCTGTTAGGAAGTCTGGGTGCATAAGGGGTGAGGGGATCAAATTCTGGAAATAAGTTTTGGTGCAGGAAGGGTTGTGGGGTGCAGGCTCTGGGTTGGAGGGTGCAGCACTTACCTGAGGCACCTTGCTTGAAGCAACATCTAGGTGGAGAGCCAGAGGTGAGGATCAGCATGCTGCTTCCACCCCAAGTACTCCTGCAGTGGGAGCACAGGGCAGGGGCCATGCATGGAGATCCCCCTCCCCTCCAGAAGGGAAGTGCTGCATGCAGAACTAGAGCAGGCAGGAAGCTGCTCTAGCCCTGCTGTGCTGCCAATGGGTATAGCAACAGAGGCCCCTTTTAAATCATCCTGAGGTAGCAGTGGGGGTTCTGGGGAGGTACATTGAGGTGGTAGGCAGAGACCCAGTCCTGAACTTAGCTGCAGCTAGGCCCCTGGACCAGGAATATTCCTGGAGCCCAGGCACCATGAAAACAAGTCCCTCAGGACTGAAGTATCACAAGAGCAAGTTAAGCAGTAGGGAAGGGAAGGGTGAGGGGGGAGTTGAGAGTCAGAATTTAAACTTTTAAAAGATTTAACTAAATGCTGAATTCATATTTGAAATTAGAGGTTAAGAGATTCACTATGCTCACTGCTTCAAGTGAAGTTCACAATAAGTATCCTTAGCAGTCTTGCAGATACTCTAGCATAGTGGTCTTCAACCATTTTAAGCATGAGACCACTTTTTGAATTTAAGAGCAATCCAAGATCTACCTCAAACCCAAATACCCTTGCTCTGCCTTTGTGTCCCCTTCTCCGATGCCCCATCCCTGCTTACTCCATCCTCTCCCCCTCCCTCCCTCATTTTCACTAGGCTGGAGAGGAGGATTGGTGTGCAGGATCTGGGCTTGGATTAAGGGATTTAGAGTGGGGGGGGGGTGCTGATCTTAGGGCAAACTGTTGGGGTAGGGGTAGTGGAAGGGGTTCTAGATGCAGGCTCGAGGGGGAGGTCTAAACTGCTGTTTGAGGAAAAACTTCACTTACATCGACACTGTAATCACATTCTTTCAAAAAATAAAATCGAAAGAACAGAGGTTTTTTTCCTGAGATTGGTAAACCCTCTTTTGGAAAAAGGCTTTTTCCAAAAGAGCTCTTTCAGAAAAAGGTGTGTGGACGGGGAAGAGGAAGTTTGTTCGAAAGAAGAGGAAAGAGGAAAAAGCACAGGTGCAGTGGTGGCCATTCTGTCCATAGTAATCTCAGCTTAATTGCGAGATTGCTTTTTCAATGCACTTTTGCTGTGCAGATGGCTCTCTTCTGGAAATTTTTGCTGAAGATTTCTTCCAGAAAAGCTTCTTCCGAAAGAAGCCTGCAGTCTAGACATAGCCGAGGTGCTGAGGAATAGGGCAGGGACTTGGGCTGTAGGAGGGGGTTCACAACTGGGGTAGAGTTTCAGGATATGGGCTCCAGCTGGGCACTGCTTATCTCAAGTGGCTCCTAGGCAGTGGGCCTAAAGCAGGCTCACCCCTATCCTGGCCCTGCACCACTCCCAAAAGCAGCCCACAAACTCCCTCCAGCTCAAGCCCTGTTGTCTCCCCTTCTCTGCTCTATGGAGATGAGGGGGAGGGGACACCCTGATGTCAGCAGCCCAGCCCAGCAAGCAGGGGACTCCTGAGGGGGAACAGCCCCAAGGCAAAGGGCAGGAGATGCACAGCAGTCAGAAGAGTTGCAGCTGAAGTGCTGGCACTTGATAGCCTCCTGGCCAAACCAGTCAGGATCACCTGTCAAAGGCTTCAAGATCTACTGATTGGTGACCACTGCTCTAGCAAAACCACAGAACACCCAAAGCAAGCATGATTACTTTTTTTTTTTTATGATGTATAAAAGCTATCTAAAGGGTTTGAACCTTTTCAGTTCACTTTATCGGAGAACAGTGACCAAGTACATAGCCTATAAGACATTTCAAATAAAATTCACTGAAATCTCCCCCCCCCCCCCGTTAATGTTTGTCGAGTTTAATAACTATTTAAACATACTTCTCTCCCATTTTCAAAATACATAAAAGCAGTTATATATCAAACACAATAAAATAACTTTTCCACCTCAAAACTTATCCAACTGTTCCCCTCAAAATGCCTAAAATTCTTGATTGTTGTTAAGGCCACTTTGTTCCAGTTCTTTGTTTAAAGTTTCACAATTCTAGTCAAGATTGTATTTCACGGACTACAAAGCAACAATAAAAAGTTACAAATCAACTTTTATTAAAGCAGATGCCAGGTGTTTAGGCATCAGCAATAGTAACTTCAACTTCTACACCTGGTTCAATGCTGATAGAAGTGATCTGCTTAACAATCTCAGAGGGGCTGTGTAAGTCAATGAGACGCTTGTGGATACGCATCTGGAAACGATCCCAGGTCTTAGAACCTTCACCACATGGTGTTTTCCTAGTAGTGATTCGCAGAGTCTGTAACAGAAAGTGGAACAGTAACCAATAGAGGTCAGATGTATGCAGAGGTTTATGCTAGAATCAAAACCTTATAGGCCTGATGTAATTAAAAAAAATACTGTAAGCAATATTTTAAACAAAATTAACTCTACTTATTATGATGGCCATCCTTTTCATACCTGCCAAAACAGCATTAAGTTTACAAAAATGCAGGTAGAAAGCTGATCAAAATCCCCTTTTGCATGTCTCTTCAGCATGTTGTGTTTGTATTAAGCAATTTAGTCACGTGTTTATGTGAGCTACTAACCATTAACTGTCTAGAATTCAAAGACTCAATCCCAGTGTAATCAGACTGCATTCCCTCTCAAATTTACTATTTGTAATTTACATAGTTTTCCTGCTCCTAACTCATAAGTACCTTAGTAGGCATGCGAACAGGTCCCTTCACTTTTAGATTCTTTTCCTTGGCACCTCTGATCAAATCAGCACAGACTGTAAGAGAATACACAACTGTTTTAATAGAGAAAGTTTTTTTTTTTTAGTCAAACTAGATTTTCCACTTCAGACAAACTGTTGGCTCAGAATAGCGTAAATAGCAATCATAGTACTTCAAATTGACAATTTATCCTCATAGCCAACTACATATGAAAAACCTCATCCCAGAATTAACAGTCACTTGTAATTTTACTTTTTAGGGCTATCCAAAGTTGCATTTAAAGAATGTTAAATTGTAGTTAAAGACTTAAGAGTTTAGACTAACATGGTTTAAACTTATTTTCTTTTGAGAGCATGGACCAGGCCTATTTTTGAAGACTATTTACAACACATAGCTAAAATATTGTTCAAGAGAGTTCAGACAATTTAACAGGGATAAAGAAAGCATTTCAAACAGGTTAACAAGTTTATTCCTAGTTTACTTTAAGTCATTGGAAGAGTAAGTCAATGGCTGAGATAAAGAACACAACTGACAACTCATAGGCAAATAACCTAAGTTGTCAACTTTTCCAATTAACAAGTTGTATTGCAACATTTGAAACTTCAAATCATAAGCAACCCTAAAAAAAGTGCTACTTACCCTTCTCCAGTGACTTTACATTGCGACTTGTCAAGGTAATTCTAATTCGGTGAATTGCTACTTCCTGTTCCACAGGTGCTTTGCCACTATCTTTAAATGCCTGAAACATTTACATTATGAAAATTAGAAACTATAGCCAAACTGGTAAGTATTGCATGTATGCTTTTTAAAGTACCTTCACTAAAATCCAGAACATATATTTAGTTTATAATTTTTATTAGAGACCATATCAAAAGATGTAGCCGTGATGCTTCTGAATGAGGGGAAAAGAAAGAACAGGAAAGGGCAAGAATCCAGTTTTAGAGATGTTATTTCACACTACTATTGTAAAACAATCAATCATTCACCTTGAAAAACAGCAGAAGCATCCCATACTGACAAGTAACTATATGAATAGGCGTATCTAGCCACTAAGCCATCTCCAAAATAAAGCAACTGCCTCAACTTGGTTACACCAACTTAAGGGCTATGCCTCACACAAAGGGTACAGAGTGTCACAATTAAATACAAAAATCAAATACATAGCTCTTAGTATCTTTCCCAGACCTTAAGAGCTGTCTAGAATGGGAACTCTCTGACCAACAGCTGATAGGAATATAGTCCTATCACTCACCTTGTCTCTAACCAGGTAGCAACATACAAATCTGTAATGCAAGTTAACCAGTTTTTGTTTCATAGCAAGAAGTCAAAAAGAGAAAAATGCCAATGTCTCAAGTTCAGTCCAGTCAGGTGATAAAGAACAGAGGAGTGTCTGGACAGGCAATTATAGATATGTATCATGAGACTGAATCTTAAATTCATTTTGGAAGATGGCAGGTACACTAGTACGTTTGTTCTGATTTCTGATGGGAAAAGTGAAACATTAAGGAAGAACAATCTTATTTTATCACTGGTAAAATATGCAACTTCTCAGAGGAATCAAAAAGGGAAAGCAATCCATGTAAAGGCTGAACCTCTCTTGCCCTAACCTCTGGCTAGCAATTAGAGTCTTTGCTTGACCAGGGAGGTCCAACCTGTATTAACAGATTTAGGTCAACAGTATTTACGCGTTGTTGCCATTATATATTATATGTAATTGGGACCCTTTCTTTTGATGGTAATATTGGCTAGGACTCTTAAAAAGATTCGTATTTATTTTACAAATGGCACAGGATTGCAATCATCCAACTGACGATAGAAAGTTTAACTGGCGAAAGGTTTCTAGAGGCAGCAGAGCTACACGTACAGGACCCCTCCCTCAGTTTAATTTGTACGGCCTATTTAGATACGACTTATTGAGGGGAACGAGATGCAACCACAATCGCCGTGGGTCAAGATGCCGCCCCGTCGTAGCAGCACACGCATCCGGAGCTGGCAGCGTGTAGCCGCAAGGGCCAGAGCTGGCGAAGCTGAGGGCAGCTCAGTCACAGCCCGTTGGCCGAGGCAGGCCATTCCCTCGGGCAGCAAACCCGCCGCACCTCTGGGGTGTCCACCAGCCAAAGCAGAGCCTCTGAGGGTCGCGGCCCACAAACGCCCCTGGAGGCGCCAGCTGCAAACTGCCTAGGCCCCGCGCTCTCGCTGCGGGCAATGCCGCCCCCGATTCACCGTCAGCGCAGCCCCGAGGGGGCAGCCACAGCGAGGCCGGGCGCGCGACATGGAGAGGCCTGGCCAAGCAGCCGCGCGCCCCCTCTGCCCTCCCCGCTCACCATGGCCGCACAGAGTCCTCCTGACCGACTTATTCCCGGGCGGGGCGGGCAGCGCGGCCCAGCGAACAGCGGTGAGTCAGGAGCGGCGCGCGAGGCAGCAGAGAGAGGACGGCACGCGCGCGGCGCTTATATAGCCGCGTTCCATCCGGGCCATCACGCGACCTCTGACGCCGGAAAGGAAAGGAAAGGGAAGGGGCGGTGCCGCTCCTGCTGGGCGCTGGGGTCCGGCGGGCTCCACGCGAGCGGCGCTGCCAGGCAGGGGACAAGGGGCGCAGGAGCCGCCTCGCGGAGTAGCGGGGCGCAGAGGTGGGGTCCTCCGCGCGGCCAGGCCGCAGCTAGCGGGCGGCTGTCCTGAGCGACTCTCCGGTTGCAGCCGCTGCCCGCGGGTTGAGAGCGGTGGCCGGCGCAAGACGTCGCAGGCAGGGCCGAGGCCGTGGGGAAGCCCCGTAAACGTTGGGGTTAGTGAGGCCCGGCCGTTTGTTTTTAAAAGGAATAGCCCCCTAATCGAACTGAACGCTTGAATTTCGGGGGGACGCGCTGACCGGCTGGCCTTGGAGTATCAGCGCCTCAGGCAATTGATTGCACAGAAAGATAAAAAAGACTGAAAAACACCCAGCCCGTCACACTGAGTTTGTTTACACACACAAAGTGAGGGAGGAGCCACTGTCAAACTGACAGCTTCTAAATACAAGTGGATGGCTTTTTCTAATTTAAAAAAGGTGACGACCTGCCCCATTTGGCCAGCCTCAGTAGTTGTGTTTTATGCTGTGGTGGGTGTCCCTTAGGCAGGAGGAGATGCACAGTACACAAGCATCCCACTCTCAGCCTTTGTACCAATCCTTGCAGGGTAGATACAGCACCTTAGCGGCTCCTTTAGCTTTAAATGTGTACACTGCTGAAGGATCGCAGTCTTGAATTGTTAAGAGCTGGACTTTAAAAGTAGTAAGGATGCCAACACCTATTCTCCATAATCATAGAGTACTAGGACTGGAAGGGACCTCGAGAGGTCATCGAGTCCAGTCCCCTATAATAATGTAAAGTAACGTTCTTTAAGTGAACACTAAGCAAATGTTTGTCTGTCTGATAACAGTGGCTAATGCCCCAGTGATTGATTGAGGCACTTGTGCTAAATTCTGTTCTACCCCAGAGAGATTCCAGTCATTTTACATTCTTGATTAATAAAGCTGGCTGTTGCAGGACCATAAATGCCTTGATATCTGTGTTCCCTGTAAGCTGAGTTCAGGTAACTGAATTAAATCCCTGCTATGGATCCTGCTCCATTTACACTGGGCTTTATCCACTTATTTTTATCAAAATCCACTAAGTGTTTCTGTTTTAGTATCCTTTTGTTTCTGGTATTGTAAGAATATCTCTACTAAAATGAAAGTTCTGTGGTAAGATTGGAAGGTGGATAGGTTGAAACTCATACTCATGTACAAATACTTGAGTACAGTCCCGCTTCTGAAAGCCTCACTGTGGGCTTTGGTGGCTTAATCTTCCTTACTAAGTATAATCATTGCACTTCATGGATTTTTAAGGCCTGAGGGGACCATTGTGATCATCTAGTCCCATCTGTATAACACAGACCATTGGACTTCATAAGAATACAACTGAATTAAGTCCTACTTCAAACTCAGTGGCTGTGGTTGAACTAGAGCAGGGCTGCCTAACCTCCAGCCTGTGTAGGGCTCACCAGAGGATTTCATAAAAGTCCACAAATTGTTTCAAACACAGTGAACTAGTCCTTACTGCACGTTACAGTTTATTAGGGCTCTGTTACATTGACATCATTTTAGCTTACACAAGTGTGTACAAAGATAGGCTGTTTTTGTACAGCATTATCAATAGCAGGGTCTTTAAAATAATATTTAAGTACAGTAATTCCTCATTTAACACATTTTCACCATGGCACAATTTTTTTTAGGGATCTTTTTTGAATTACGACCGTCCCTGGAATAACACGATTTCCCCAGCTGGCCCGTTGCTGGTGGGGCTTCCCCCACCTCCTTACAAAGCGACCCTCCCCCCCGCCGGATGTAGTGCGGGTCCTGACAGACCCAGCACAGGGGCATACTCCCAACCCAGTCCCCATCCCCTTCACTTCCCCAGAGCCAAACACCTCCCCTCCCTGCTGTAACCCAGTCCCCTTTTTCCCCCCAGCCTTATATCCCAGTCCCAACAGATGCCACCACTTGAAACGCAACCCCCACCTTTTCCATTATTTTCAATGGAAAAATTGACCCCGCATAACACGTTTTCACTTAACACGATCATTTTCTGAAACATCTATAGTGTTAAATGAGGAATTACTGTATGCAGAATCTGTATGGCCTACACAAGGTTATGCTTAGGTTTATGTGGCCCTCCTATGTAATAAGGCGGGCAGCATTGAACTATGATAGAACACATATTTTAAAGAGACAGCCCATCTTGATTTTAAAGTTTCCAGTGAAGGAGTATCCACAACATTTTCGAATTTATTCCAATATTTAATTACCCTTTCTTTAAAAATTGTGCTTTATTTTGGTATGTATTTATTTAGCTTCAAATAAGTTGGATCTTTTTATACCTTTGTATGCTTGATTGCAGGTCTCTCTATTGTCAAGTTCTCGGTCCCTGTGTTGGTATTATAGAATGATCAGATCACCTCTTTACCTTCTCTTCAATAAACTAAATAGATTGAGCTTCTTAAGTCACTCTTTAGTCCTACTTTCCCATCCTTAATCATTCTCCTGTGGTTTCTCTGATCCCTCTCTGGGTTATCATAAGCCCCTTGAATTAACACCAGAACTGAACACAGTATTCCATTAGCAGTCACAATATTATCAAACTCAGAGGGAATATAGCCTTCCTATTTGATATTCTATACATCTTAGGCTTGCATTGGGTGCCTTAGCCAATAGGTTTTGCCTTACACTTAATCTTATCATAGTAATTCATAAATACATATTTAATAAAAGCATATTTTCTACATTCTCATGCACACAGTATGGCTACGTCTAGACTGGCATGATTTTGCGGAAATACTTTTAACGGAAAAACTTTTCCGTTAAAAGTATTTCCGCAAAAGAGCGTCTAGATTGGCACGGACGCTTTTGCGCAAAAGCACTTTTTGCGGAAAAGCATCCGTGCCAGTCTAGATGCGCTTTTGCGCAAAAAAGCCCTGATCGCCGTTTTAGCCATCAGGGCTTTTTTGCGCAAAACAAATGTCAGCTGTCTACACTGGCCCTTTTGCGCAAAAGTTTTGCGCAAAAGGGACTTTTGCCCGAACGGGAAGGGCAAAGTATTTCCGCAAGAAGCACTGATTTCATACATTAGGAAGTCAGTGCTTTTGCGGAAATTCATGCGGCCAGTGTAGACAGCTGGCAAGTTTTTGCGGAAAAACAGATGATTTTCCGCAAAAACTGGCCAGTCTAGACGCAGCCTATACGTATAGTTCAGTTTCTATAACATGAGAACACATGGATTATTTAGCATCCCTGGACGGACGCACTTCCCCTTTTATTTTACCATTTAAACTATCATTTTAGCTGTCCTATAAACAAAAACTTAGAAGACACTTCTGGTTTCCAATTCCCCACATGCCTGCCTCCACCTTACACATTTAAACTGACAACAACAGGCATTCCATCCATAAAATGGGCTGAAGTGTTTGTTGGCACATTTAATATGGAAAGAGAAGTCATCTTGTCTTAAGGGTGTACAAGATTTTGTTCAACTGTTTATAGAAATAAGTCTTGAGAAATGTGTAGAAAGCAATTAGGGGTATGGTAAATTACTTTCATATAAAAAGTGTTGCTAACTCTTTTCAGGCCTCGTTATATTTATCTATCTTGAACACGCTCTTGGAATCGTGACTATATACTTTTATTTAAAAAAAGCTTTAATTTTAAAACATTTCTAGCACTTACTGTTGCAGAGAAAAGCTTTGAATCGGACTCAAAAACCAGCAAGAAAATAACTGAAAAGTATTAGTAGCATGATCTTTTAATGATTGGTGTTGGCAATAGTGCATTAATGGGCTGTGAGCCAGGACAGTCAGTTTCCATGTGCAAGGTGTGGGATGAGGAAACTGCAAATGCGAGTATGAAATTTACAATCTCAAGCTGTAGCAATGCAGATTCTAGGGCCAGTTCCTGCAAAGACTTGCACACACATTTAACTTTACATACTACTAGTAGTCCCAATGGACCAGAGCCTATTCCTAGTGCATAAAGGTAAGTACGTATATGTCTGTGTGAACCTTTCAGTTTCACTGTCAAGGGAAGGAGGATGGGTCCATACATTCTCCCCATCCCAGCCCAACCTCTCCTGCCCCTGAAGTCAGGAGGTACCGGACTCCCAGCTGTGCTCCCTCAACACCATCACTGGCTGAGGTTCAGGAGAGAGAAGAGCTAAGCTTTACTTAAGTCTTCTTATATTTCTGAAGTTTTAGAAGATTAGCTTTTCAGAAATCAAAACTTCTATTTCCAGAAAAATAAAACAAGTGAAAATGCCGGACCCCTCCTTGTGACACCACAGGGCCTTGCAGGTTCATTGTTCTCAGCTCCCTTTTGGTTCTTATAAAAAAAATGCTAAAATGCTCAGGTCAAAATGCTAAGATTCTCTTCACCTAAACATACACACTCCCAGTATGGGGTCAGTCTATTAAGTTTATTTATTATGGTATTTCAAGGTAGCCCTTAGTGTCACAAGTCTAAACTTTGTTCCCTTTGAATCAGGGTTCTCATGGCCCTCAGTCTAGGCCTTAGTGATTCTTTGGGTAGGTTTCCCCTATTTGACTCAGGAGTATAGTGGGGTACATAATGGATTTTTTTTCCATTCAGTGGCAGGTTTCTTGGGGGGAGGGGGAGTTTTGTTTTGGATCAAACTAATTTTTGGCAAATTAAGTCACTTTTTTCAATAAAAAGTTTTTATTTTGGGCATTTTAACAAAAGCAAAGAGACCTAGATTTACCACCAACAGCAGGAAGAGGGGTGCCATTATTGTAACTTTGAACCCAGATCTCTCCTGTAGATGCCCTAGCTCTTGGGGAGTTTGAGGGTTACTGGTTTATTGACTAGGGAAATAGTAGTCAACGTGATATCTCGATTTTAGTGAGGGTTTTGGCACAAACCCACATGATATTTTCATAAGTAGACTGGGAACATGAGATTTAGATTAGTTTACTATATGGTAGATGCACAATTAGTTATTAGTTGAAATATCACACTCAAAGAATGATTATCAATGGTTCACTGTCAAACTAGGAGAACATAGTTAGTAGGGGCCCACAGGGTTCATTGTTGGGTCTGATATTTAATATCTTCATTAACTTGGATAACAGAATAGACAGTATGTTTATAAATTGGCAAATGATTCCATGGTGGGAGGGTTTGCAAGCACTTTAAAGGGCAAGATTATAATTCAAAAGAACCTTGCAAATGGAAGAATTATTCTGAAATTAACATGATGAAATTTAGTACAATAAAGAAAAATAAATCAAACGTGTAATTATAAAATGGCTAAATGATAGTACTGCTGAAAAGAATCTAGGTGGATCACACTGAATATGAATCAGCAATAAAATGCAGTTGCAAAAACAGCTAATAGTCCAGTGTGAATATACAAGAGTGTTTGACACATAAAAGAAGAACTTTGTAACTCTTAAAGTTCTACTCATCTCAAAAGGGTGAGCTTTGTATCAAGTGGCTTAGTATGCTTATGTGCCTGAAACAACAAAACTAGAGACTTCTCACAGTCAGAATCTTTTAATAGGGACATATTTAAAGCAGTTCTTCACATGAGTATACAAGATATTCCTCTTTTGAGCAGGACATATGCTCAGTGGAAGTTTTCAAAAAAGAGGTCTAAGAAAGAATGAAGTATTCTGGGTGGTCTCTGAGAAGTCTTAGACCACTCACAACTAGTGAAAGGTTATTGTGGAACATGAGTATTCTTTACTTTCAAAAAAAAACAAAACAAAAACAAAACATGAGTTTAGGGAAAAAAGGGACAGACTGCTAAAGGATTTTTGCTAGGGGTTTTTTTTTTTTGGGGGGGGGGGGGTAAGATTAGACTTATTTTTCTTACCTGTTTGTCTGGACAGAGGGGAGACTCATGTTTTAATGAGTCAGAATAGAGAAGACCCCAGAAAAAAAATCCTATTGAAAAGCTTTAGGACACCATAAAATGTCTCTCTTAAAATTACTTGATCATAAAATATATTGATCTATTTATTAGGGTTATGAAAATAAAAAATGATAAATCCTCTAATTTGAATCAGCAATATGGAGATGAGAGAACCATCCAGACTGAAAAAATGCAATACCCAGGTATTGCTAGTCTATTTATCTTACATACACTTAAGCCTTGTTTTTAAAATATTGCTTACTTACATTCCCATCTACTCAGTGAAAGTGTCAAAAAAAATTACTGGAGAACTGCAAACTGACCTGGGTTGTTTTACTTGTACACTGTTGAATAGAAACATAAGTAACTAAGAATTGGTATTCTAAAGAATTATGTCTTTTGTCTTATTAGACCAGCAGCAGGTTTCTACTTACTCAAAAGTTAAGCTTACCTAAAGTTTTTCTGCTGCTGACATAGGAGTATGGCTTCTTTTTCCTAATGTAAGAGGTCATGGGCTCAAATCCTGAGCTTTTGATCATAAGATTCATTAGTACAGAAAAGCATTCATAGCAGTGACTGGGGAAAGGAAAAGAAAATATATGCAGCATTAGATGTCTTAGGGCACATCTATACTACAGAGAAAATTGAAGCTACCACAGTTGATCTTCTGGGGTTCAATTAGCAGGTCTAGTGAAGACATGCTAATTTGAATTGAGAGGGCGCTTCTGCCAATGCCAGTAGTCCTGCTTCTACAAGGGGATTTAAAGGGAGAGTGTGCACCTTTCAACTCCTGCAGCATGGACAGCCCGAAAAATTGAGTTAGTTACATAGCTGAAGTCCAAGTACCTAACGTAACTGAACTTGTGTATCTTACCTTAGGTATTCATTATACAATACAGAGCCTGACACCATTTTGCCCAGATTAGTAGTGATTAAAATCTATTACTATCGGATTGCAGTTAGGTGACCTGTCTGAAGAAAGCCTGTGATCTCAGTCCAATCCCCAGAAGAAAGGAATCCAAGAAACCTGGCTTGATGTTTGAATAAGGATCTGATTCTTCCCAATGGAAATGTACCTGCACATTACAGAAATTCTAACCTTGAAGTTGTGCTTAAGAACTAATCTGAACATATACTTTCAGTAAGAGTATTGCTGGCTGGTGCCACCTGAGAGACCTGGACAATTAAAAAAAATGTTGCTTGTAACTGCAGCTGTAAGATATTTTTCTTTCAAACATCAGTACAAGTATTGCATTATTCAAACCTCAAGGGTATTTTTTCCAGTTAAAGTCTCTTAAAGTTGTCCTTCTAAAGTCTTGATTCTCATTAATAGGAGTGTTTTTATTAGGTAAAATAAGAAATCTTTTATTTCTTCCCTTCAGGTCACTTTATTTGCAGAAGTGACATAACTGCATGATTTCTGGTGAGGTCCTTTAGGGACTGGTTCTTGAACCCATACTATTTAACATTTTTACCAATGACTTGGAAGGCAATAACATAACTGAAAGTGTATAGATGGTGCAAAAATTAAGTGGGTTAAATAATGAAGACAAGCCACTGATACAGACTGATTTGGATCACTTGGTGTGCTGGACACAAATAATATACATTTCAATATGGTTAAATGTAAATACATACATCTAGCAACAAAGAGGATAATCCATCTTTACAGGAAGCAGACACTCTGAAAAGGATTAGGGGGTTGAAATTGGATAATCAGCTGAACATGTGTTTCCAGTGCAATGCTGAGGCCAAAAGGGCTAACACAATATTTGGATCCAATAGCAGGGGAATCTCAAGTAACAGAAGAGCAATTATTTTACCTTTGTATTTGGCACTGCCGTGACTGCTACTAGAAGCCCGTGTCCAGATCTGGTGACCACGATTCTCAAGAAAGATGTTGATAAATTGGAAAAGGTTCAGAGAAGAGACACAAGAATTACTAAGAGATTAGAAAACATGCTTTATAATGAGACTCCAGGAACTCAATCTATTTAGCTTAACAAAGAGAAGGTTTGGGGTTTATGAAGTATAGGTACCCACCGGGGAATAAAGATTTCATAGTGGGCTCTTCAGTGTAGCAGAGAAAGATTTTAATAATCCAATGGCTAGAAATTGAAGCTAGACAAATTTAGAATGGAAAAAGGATACATTTAACACTGGGGGTATTTAACCATTGGAAAAATGTACCTAGCTTTGTGGTATATTTTCCCTCACTGGCCATTTTTTAAATCAAAATTTGATTAAAGAGAGATATGCTCTAGGACCCATTTTGTCAAGTCAAGTTCTGTAGCCTGGCTTTATACAACAGATCAGACTACTAGATGGTCACAGTGGTCCTTTCTTGCTTTGAAATCTATTAGTTTTATTACCTTGGTGGTGGGTTACGTATTTTAGTGATATGGCTAGCAGCTGAATCTTTCTGGATACATTCAACCCCATGAGCTAGGTCATTGTTTGTTTTAAGATTAATTTTCACCATGGTTTAAACTGACCCACTGGAGGCAACATACAAAGACAATAAATTAAATAAGAATATCCAAATATCCCTATTTGATTACCTGTTTAGCTACCAAAAACAGCAGCTGTAAAGAAACCTATTCACTTACCCCCCAAGTTCCATCTTACTTAAAAACCACTTGCTTATAAACATACATAAAATACAAGCGTCACAGCCCTCTTACTGAAAATTTGCTGACTTTCTTGTTTTTACTGTATAATTGTAAAATAAATCAAATCAAAATATAAATATTGTACTTACAGATCAGTGTATAGAATGAACTATACATGAGCAGTATAAACAAGTCAGTATCTGTATGAAATTTACTTTGCACGGATTTTGCTAGTTCTTTTTATGTAGCCTGTTGTAAAAACTAGGCAAATTTATAGACCAATTGATGTACCCCTGGAAGACCACTGGATACCCCCAGGATACACGTACTCCTGGTTGAGAACCACTGCACAAACAAGTGCAACTGCTTACTCCTTAGCAGACTATTTGGACCATTGAACTCTGTCAGGTTGGGCTGCTTAACAACTCTATGTTCTGAGAAATTTAGGATCCGATCTTGCTTTTCCTATCAAAATATTTCATGTTTTAGATAGAGCATTGCACTAAGAGCTAGTAGACTTTTGCCCATTTCTTGCCTGACCTGACAAACCAACCAACCCCTATTTTATGGTGAGGATAACAGAAGTGCAGAGACATAACAAGGATGATATTGGATATTTATGGCAGAACAGATGAAATAATTTGCCTTTGAACATTTTATAAATAAAATATTCATTGTTTCCCCAACTTAACCCTATTACATTTCCAGTTATATATGGGAGAGTTGATGGGTAACCTATGACCATAATCCTGCATACATTTCTGTACAAGCTTCAGTTGGACTACTCATATGTCTAAAATTAATTCACAAGTGAGCGTAGAACTTCACGCAAAAAATCTCTGCCCTCAAAAAGATGCCTACATTTTGTTTACAAACAAAGCTTCACACCAATAGCTACAGAAGACCAATTCAAAATAACACAAAGTGACAAAAATCATTGTATTCAGTGTGGTTGTAGCCGTGTTAGCCCCATGGTATTTGAGAAATAAAGTGGGTGAGGTTATATCTTTTACTGGACCAATTTCTGGTGATGAAAGACAAGTTCTCCTTTATAGTGGAGATGGTACCAAGCTCTCTCACCTCAAGAAGTGCCTTCAGATGGCAACAGCTTCTCTCTCTCTAATAAGTTGGTCCAATTAAAAAAAAAAAAAACACAAAAAAAAAACAAAAAAAACCCAGTGTCACATCACCTTTCCTCTCCAAAATTCAGGCACTCCATTTCCAATTTAATCTCTTCTTCCATCCATTCTCATTTCGCTTATATATTTATTTTTGCAGTTCAAGGTAACTCAGACAGCAGCAATCTTTTCCTTTTTTTCTGCTGATCACTTGGTGGATCAAGTTAACACCTGAAATCTGGAGTATTTCCCAGCTCTAAAGGGCTGGTTCAAAGAGGGAAAATTAAAACAAAAACTCTAAGACTGAGAAGAGTTTTCATTTTGATCCAAAACATGCCCAGAGTTCTCCTGACTGGTGTGTTGACACTTGATTACACATCATGACACTTTCCACATATCATGTTTGTTGAAATTTCAACTTGACAGCATTAGAATTAAATAAAATCTGTTTGAGTTGCATCTTGACTTTTTCTAAAAAGTTTCAGAAAGAAAATTTTCTGTCATCCCAGTGTTCTGCTTAGGCTTCTTTATGCTAGAGCAGATCTGCTTTGCAGACCTTGCCCTCTAATTACACTAAATTGTTAGGGATACTTGAGCAGAATATTCTACCAAGCACACTCATATTAACCATATTCTCCACATATGGGAATATTCATCCATATTACAGATGCATTATTTATAGATGTGTGTGTGTCAAATTAAGGACAACATTGGAAACAAATTCCTGAGAATGTCTATGAAGTCATATTAAGGTTTTGGCCCTTGTGGATTCCAAGGTTACCAAACAACTATATGACATTGATAGTAATTAACACAACTGATTACATTTAATTGCAGTTAGCCTAAAAAAATTAAGTGAAGAACTATTTTATAGCCCTAATTCATCAATACATAATTGATCATAATTTTGAGGCATAGGTCTGATAATCTGCTTCCCGAACTAAGAGTGTTTTAAATGACTTGCTATTCACTTGTATGGATATGGTAAGCTGGGAACAAAGGAGAACAGAGGCAGACAAAAGGTATTCCTGTGTAAATCTTTAACACACCACTGAAACATATATCCTGTCAGAGGATGCCAGAGACAAAATTGTCATTGCATCACTTTGTGGTGAGGGTACAGTTGTTCACATCAACATAGATATGACAATAGAGGGGAAATCCCAATGAATTATACAAATAACTGCTATAAGCCACCCCCAAAGTTTCTACAAAAGCTAGTGAAGCCCTTTTAAAAGGGACCAGTGGCAACCTTCTCAGGAAGTGAGAGGTTGGATTAAGTCACCCAATAGCCTCACCTCTTTGGCAATTTGAGAATACCAATTTGAAAATAACCTGGTGACCAAGCCCATAATTGCAGCAGCATCTCAGAATCCTTTCCCCAGGCAGCCATAGGAATGAAGTGGCAAGATTCATTCATAGTAAGATTTCTTATATCCATCAGATCCCTCTTTCTGTTCAGGAAGCTCAAATGTTTGTCCAGCCCCCATCATAGCTCTAGCTTCTGATTTCTTCCCTCCCCCACACACACACTGGCTAGGAATATTTTGGGGGGGAAGGCTGCTTAAGTTCTAAATAGTTTCTGTTTTTCCAGCATGATACTTATACACTCTGGACACTTCGCTTTTTAAGACTTGTCTAAACAGACAACATTTGTCCAGTGCTTAGTGACAGGGAACCCAGTCTGATACCAGAAATTACTGTTGAAGCTGAGATCCATTAGTCTTATGGTGTTTCACATTCAGAACACTAGGGGTCACTAACTTAAAACGTTATGTCTGCAGACCATTAGTTACAAGTGTGGCTAGCTTGGTGAAGATTAGCTGTTCTAAGTTAGGTTTTATATTAAATGCACTCTGGTCACCAAGTTCCAAGACAGCCATCTGAATCAATAGGATAACGATATGTTAAAATTCATAAGACTCTCCATTTAAGTTGTACAGTATTATAGGGCAAGTGATCATGGTACATGGTGAAATTGCCACACAATGACCTCCATAAAGCAGGTTTTGAAGGAAACAAGAAACATGGAAGACCAAGTCTAATATTTGCCTTTACAGTTTTCTACATGCCAGTATGCTTCTCAAAGCCCTCAATAAATAAATATTATGTAGAAGATGTAGGAGTACCTTTTAAATATGCAAAATTCTGTGATCAACAAGCCATGGACATTTTCATATTGAAGATTAGCATTTCCACCTCCAAGTCACAAGAACCTATTTCCAATACTTCATAAGTAATGAACAAATCAGTAATTTTCTGACTTGTAATACATTAATTATTTAAGGAATGGAAATGAGTGAGAAATAACAAAATTGCACTGAACCAAAGCTTTCCATTTTCCCAAAATGAGCTATGAAGAGAAGAGCTGAAAGAGTACAGACTATAGCTGTCTTCATAGTTCCAAGTAAGTCTTACAATACTAATTGTCCAGAATGCATCAGTTATTGTGACCCCAATCCAGTATCAAGACTCCATTATTCTAGGCACTCTGCAAACACTCGTAAAGTCAGCCTTTGCTCCCAGAAAGCTTTCAGCCCAGGTTATGCCAAGATGCAACAGGTGGATAAGACACAGGGGAGGCATGATAATCTAGCAGTTACTAGTTTCCCCAATTAGAATATCACTAAAATGTTTATGTTGTTAGGGCAGCTTCCTTCCTAGCAGTTCTAAAATGTCTTCCTTAGTGCCAACCCTCAGTACTTAAAAGTTGTGAATCAGGCCCCCCAAAATCAAGTTTGGCTTTAAAGTATTTGGTTCTTTATTTCTTTTCAGATTTTTTTTTTTAGCAGTTTGTGAAAACTGTGATTCTCCATAGACTTCAGAGGGCAGTGTTTTAAGTAAACCATCACAGATTCACCTTAACAGCTGGCAACACCGCAGCCTTTTCTTAATCCAATACACCTGCTAATACAGCATTTGTAGAGTCAGTTTATCTTTAAGAACTTAGATTGATGAAAAAACCATCTTACTTTGTTGCCAGGGTGCTAAACAAGCACACAAGTGACCCAACATCCTTATTACTAACTCATCACACATAAAATGAGATGACATTTGGGGAAGTGGAGGAAGAAAGGTTTTGGTTATCTTCAATGTTTGACTGTTCTCGGTACATCTATTTATAGGATGTATGATCAATATCTGTTAGGGGAATTGGGAATGAGAAGGAAGGTTATTAGTAGACAAATACATAAAGGGTTTTTATGAGGCAGTTTAAAATGCTGCCTCAATCTCACATTTTGCAAATAGTTAGATTGTTACAAGATTCCCATCACTCTGGTCTGAGGCATTTATAAAAATGCTTTTTTGGGGGGGCTTAACAATCAAACTTTACCCTTCAAATACCAGAGTTCAAAACCAAAATTTTTTCTCTGGTTTCTCCTGGGCAAGGCAGATGATATAGTAGACACATTTTGGACAGTCCTACCTCTATTTATTTCTTCAACACTGACCAAGCTAATTTTAATCACTTTATTTATAGAAATCTCAATCAACAGGTACTTTTTTTTAAACCCCTGTGGAAGAAATAGAGGTCAGATCCACAACATGCTAAAGCAGCCACACACAAAGAAAAGAAAAGGAGCAAGAGAAAAGCTAGCAATAAAAGGGAAGAATGAATAAGAAAAAAAAAAGACATCACAGAACCTGCTATTGTCTATCTTGCAGTGAACGGAGGCTTTGAAGCAGCAGTTCTGCACTGGGACGTTCTTCTGCATCAGATCTCCAGCAACTGCTGATAATGGTCTCAAGTCTTCGGCCTGAGGCTGTCTCAGAGAAGATTGCAGCAGCCAGAGAGGGACGCAAGTTATAGGCTACCACAGCATATAGCACATATTGGCGCTCACCCGAGTAAGGCTGCTCACGGGTAACCATTTGCCAGAAGGTGATAGCAAAAGAATAAATGTCTGCTTTGGGGGTGACCCTCTCCCCTTTGAGAAGCTCAGGGGCACGGTGAGTATATGTGCCCCCCTGCTGGCAAAGCTGCGGACCTGGGGACACACTATTCTCCAGCTTTTGGGAGCACCCAAAGTCTCCAATCTTGCACACACCCTGCTCGCTGATGAACACATTAGCAGGCTTCAGGTCCAGGTGCACAATGCACTGTGAGTGGAGGAAGGCTAAACCAGTCACAATGTCAGAGCAATAAGCCAGGGAGTCAGCTATGCTTAGGGGTTCTCTGCCACACCCATCCCAATCATCCTCTCCCTTTCCTGACAGGCAGCCCATACCATAGATGACATGGTGGAGGGTGGTGCGGCCAGTGTATTCCATGATTATGGTGCCCAGACTGTCTTGGCTGGCAGGAGCACAGGTGCTGGCAGCTACAACACGTACCACATTGTCATGGAGGAGGCGGGCCACATTCAGCTCAGCCCAGAAACTTTGTCGTGATGCCAGCCGGTTTTTGCTGCATTTCTTCACCTGCTTCACAGCCACCATCTCCCCACGGTAGGTGGCCTTGTAGACAGCCCCAAAGCCCCCAGAGCCCAAGGGGTGTAGTAGGCACAATTGATCCCAGTCTATAGAGCACCATGCCAGGCGGGGAGGCAGCCGACGAGCCCTCGGCGAAGGAGTTCCCCCCAAGAAGAGTTTTCCACCTCTACCAGGGAGTATTAGGGGACTACTGCAGGGCCTCAGGTCCAGAGAAGGGGAAAATTCCAGGGACAGAAAACTATTAAGAGGACTAGGAGATGGCATAGTGAGATGGGAATAAGAACAGGAGCTGTATTTAAGAAAGAAAGAATGGCTGAGAGCCTCCTGCAAAAGAGGAACAAAGTAGTTGATTTCCAGAGCCTCTTTTATTCCACCTCCTCCTTTCCAAATGAGCTGCATCTGTCACCAAGTACCTGAACCCCAATCAGTTTCAGCTGCAAACATTTTTCTCCAACTCCAAAAGCAAATTCCACTCAAATCAAGGCTTTTAAAGAAAGCTCCTTGATACAAATGGGATTTATGCTAAAATATGTGAACTCACATTATGAGATACTTGCCTTTTGTATTCATTTCTCTTCCCAGGAGAAAATGTTACTTCAAGTACCCCCAACTGACTGTCATTAGAAAATATCCCATGAGTGAATGGACTACTGTGACCAAGTAAAATGTTTCACTGTTGGCAAGAATGATAGTCACCAGGTGCATTAAACACCTCTCAGTTATTACTGGAGGAAGCAGTTGAAACTGAGAAAGCCAATACTGAGAAGTTTGTTAAGAAAATGATTGGTTGCCACCTAAATATAATGGCAAAGATGGCTTTCCCTATATGTGAAATTACCTTTCCCTCCTCATATCCTACTTGGTTAGTAAAGCCACTTTTGAGCTCATTATACAAGATAAGAGGCTTGTGCCCTCTGACCTCAGTGGGGATATTTTCATTCAAAATATCCTAATGCTATGTCTTTGGGGCATGCTGCAAAGCCTGTCACTTTTTCCTGCTTTTGGTAAGGGACAATTATGATGATGGTGAAAGGGTGCAATGTGAGGAAGGAATGAAAATCTAGGTTTTGTTGGGGAATTATAGATGTCTCTATAATTGGCCTCTGTTTGTCAGAGGCTGGAGAGGGATGGCAGGAGACAAATCGCTTGATCATTGTCTTCAGTCCACCCCCTGTGGGGCACCTGGTGCTGGCCACTGTCGGCAGACAGGATACTGGGCTAGATGGGCCTTTGGTCTGACCCAGTACAGCCGTTCTTATGTTCTTATGTCAATAATAGTGCATTTAAAATCTTGGCATCCTAGAATAGGGATCCCCAAACTGTCAGCTTCCAGGGCCATACCACTCAGTCTTGCTCTAAGGGCAGAGCATGTCAATTATAGAAAATGTCATTTTTTAATATAAATCTAAAGGGGGTAAGAGACTTATTCCTACCCTAAAGAGCTTATAGATAACATAGACAAGACAGTAGAGGGTGAGAGAAAGTTGTGGGTATGATGAGGTAGAAGTGTGCATGATGAGGTAGATAGGAGCTTAGGGGAAAAGCAAGAGGGGAGGGCAGTGGAAAAGTAGGGAGAAGATGAAGTGGGAAGCAGCATGTGGCCAGGAGAAAGAGAATGGAGAAGAGTCTCTCTTACAGACTTAGTTTTGTCTTTGCTGCATCAAGTCCTGGAGTGTGCTTTATCTGTAGATGTGTATATGTGCTTGTTGTGATTATGTTCCTTGGGAGAACATAATGTTCTACCACTGCAGTTCTATAGGCCAGTGAAAACAGTGTTTGGATCAAGAGCAATACATCCTGAAAGACAAGTGGACCAGCGGTTAAAACAAGGATGGGGAACCTTTTTTGGGTTGGGGGCTGCTGACCCATAGAAAAGTCAGTCAGGGGCTTCACACAAGTGAGAAGCAGGAAAAAAAACCCTCTCATTGAGGCGGTCCCCAATGAGGAAGGGTTCTCCATATTTCCCTTGCACACCAGAGCCAGGGGAGACGACAGTCTAGTAGATTTTGTGTGCTCCAGCCCTTTTGAATGCTGCATGAGAGGTTTGGAGGATTATATAAAGGAATATTTAAATTAAGAACTGATGCTGTCAAGTGATTAAAATATTAAACATGATTCATTATGCTGTATGAACTGAAAAATATTTCTTTATAATTTTTACAATGCAAATGTTTGTAATAAAATAATATAAAGTGAGCACTGTTCTGTATTGTAACTGAAATCAATATATCAAAAATATTTAATAAATATCAATTGGTATTCTATTGTTTAAGTGTGATTTTCTCTCTGTTATCCTTTTCAAAGTGATTTTATAAGGGATTTTCTGCTCTGATGTTGATGATTCAGGTCTTTCCTCCTCCACTAACTTCTCCAATTTGCAGTTGTCATCAGTGTCACTTGCTTGTAGCGATGTTAGAGAACTATGTTTTCCACATTTTTTTATGTCCCTTCATCTCTAAACATGAACACACAGAGAAAGCAACTTGCATGTCTTTATAAGTGTTTGTTGTATTGGATTTTGGTAATAAAAGCATATAAGGTTAAACTCTTTAGGTCCTAAAATGTGTCTTCTATTAAGGAAACTAATTCCTGTGCTTGACAGCAGTTGCAGGGGAAGGAAGGGGGAAATGAAGCAGAATACCCAAACTCTTTCAGTCTGCATTTAATTAAAGCAGAATTTTTTAAAAAGGGAAACATTTTTAATAGCTTTGATTTTCGTATAACGCAATTAATACTGCACAATACATTACACAACACATTACTGAAGTGTGTCTTTTTATATTTAATGCACCAAGCCCCTCATTGTTGGGGGTCTTCAGTTACCCAAGTTCAGAAGAGCGAAAGAGATGCACTAACAGGAATGTGCGTTCAACCATTTTCTGTATCTGGTGTTATGATCCTTATTGACCAGGAGGGGGTGCACTCTCCTTTATTTAATAAAATTCCCAGTACAGCAGTTCTACTGTATCCCATGCAATTCCACCAAAGGAGCCTTTCATAGCAACCTATGCATACGAAAAGGAAATACAACCAGACCACCAACAAATGGCTTCTTTTTCTAGTCATACAAAACAGAGAGGAAGCTGCATCAACTGAAAAGCATCAATGAAACGTCAGCTTTAAACTCTTGAAATTTCATTAGGAACAGATACATAACAAGGGATTTTAAAGTCAGGGTTTTATAGTTCCCCTTTAAAATGACAATATTGTAAAGTGTGTCCTATTTCATGAGAGTTGCAGTATAACACAGGTGAAATAACTACAGCAAGATTTTTTACATCTGCAAGGTCAATCCTTAAGTGCAATGTTTCTAAAAAGCAACAAATGATACTGCATTTGATGCTCACACGAACCTCCTTTATGAATGAGCAAGAGTTCCAAGTGCAAAGGGAATGCAGGCTCTGCCCCAATGAACACTGGAGTTTATCCTGTCATATCTAATGTTTATACATTTATATTATTACAATTACATTCTTACAATGTTCTTGTTGCCGTACAAGACAAACAGCAATTAAATAGTCCCTGTCCAGAAGGGCTTACAGTCTAAACAACAGACCCAGATAAAACATGACACACTAGTGATTCCATAGTTATCAACAAATATATTTTTTAAATGATCAAATGTCCTCACTCTAGGTAGAGATGGAATTTTATTAATATGCACTAGTGTTGGTGGGTGTAGAGAACTGCTTAAGATGAATTTGAAATATTTTAAGCCTCAAACAAGAACTGAGTACAAAATTGACATTTAGAATTCAGAGAATTCAATTGTGTATGGTTTGTTGTATTTTCCCCCCAAGAATTCTCTCCATTTCTAATACACCCAGCACCACATAGCATCAAGTTGCTATATAACTTCCAAGAAGAGATTTATAAAGCTTTTCCACTGAAAAGCTTTAAAATCATGCAAAATGGTTCAATTTTATCTCCTTAGATTTGACATACCATTCTACTCTAAAAAATATTGTGAAAATGGCTGTAAGGTTCTACATTTATGATTCGATTATTTCTGTATCAAATTTGCTCCGTTTACAATTAAAAAATACTATTTTCCAGTCATCCCTTCACCCTGTTCTGCATTTGAAAGTCAAGCGGAGTTCTTTGATTTATGTATCATCACCATTAATAAAAAATTTTGTCAGTTACATCTGTTCAAGTGCATGGCCCTCACATTGTATGCTCATTTATATTCATGAAATCTTTTTGTCGTCAGCTGGATTGCAAAAGTGTAACTGATGGCATAATTTGAGGGAAATGGAGATACACTGGTTGTCTTGCAATTGGACAATTACAATTGCTCTCAAATTCTGCTGATGAACATGAGGCAGGTGCTTCTGCAGGACAAATGGGATGAAGCAAATAATGTTTCAAGTAGTTGCATGTGACTCTGAATGCACACAATGAGCACATCTGCTACAGTTGTACCACTAGTTTATTTTTAACTACCTACTTATTTTTTTAAAACCCAGTCTTGTTCATACAGAAATTAATACTGGGATGTCCTATGGCCTGTGTTGTACCTGAGATCAGATTAGATGATCGCAACTGGGTTTACAATTCGTGAATCATATATGCTGAGCCTGACTTCAAGCCAATGTGTTGCCTAATAGATTTTTCTTTGGCTTTCTCTCTCTTTGGGACACTAAATGAACACTGTGCTCACAGGAGGCTGATCCAACCCAGGTTACTCTTTGGAGCTGATCCCTCTTCTTAGCCTGAAAATGGAAGAACATAAGAACGCTATTACACATGTTCAAATGACAGGTCTGCTGATGGAAGGCAGGGGGGAGAATAACAGAGATAGTTGCCTCAGGGCCTGGCAATTCAAAGGAGCCTGAGATTCTGGCTCCCACAGCTGTAACAGTAACACGGCCTGTAGCCGGAACTCTGGGCCCCTTTGAATTGCTGCCAGAGAACTGCACCACGCAGCTCTGAGGACTATAGGGATATCCAGCACTGTGGGTTGGGCAGCGCTGAGGACTGGCTGCCTCCAAACCCACCCCTTCCACCAGGGCCCCTGCTGTCAAAAGATGACTACAACATAGAATTTTTTGCAGGCCATTGCAACAAAATATTACTAGCTCTTCTGTGTTGTAACTATCTCATAGGTAACCTTGGCATACCTATGAGATACATTAAACCTTGGCATACATTTAGCTAGGTCTTTGCTTTCCTACATTTCTAAATATTTTTTTGTGGGTTACCTTGCTATGAAGTGTACACTAATCAAATTCTATGGAGACAAGTCACAATAGTATCAAAGCCTGTTAACAGTATAAAGATGGATAATGTGAACTAAGGGCATTGTATGACAGGCAAATTCAGCTGACTGTGCTAGAAGTTTTAACTCTTGGCCCAATGCAAATATTTGATATTAGATTCCTCTGTCTAGCAGACCAAAGTATAGTAAGATCTACTGGTTGGAAGTCAAAGCTCGACAAATTCAGACCAGAAATAACATGTACATTTTTAGCAGTAAAAGTAATTAACCTTTGGGACAATTTACTAAGGCATATGGTGGATTCAACATCATTAAGATTAAAAAATAGCAATTGGATGTTTTACTAAAAGGTCTGCTCTAGTTCAGACAGGAGTTATTTCTGGGCAGTTCTCAGTTCTGTGATTTACAAGTCAGACTTTTCCCAGATCTTACATGCTACTGGGGCACCTACCTCCCACTGAAATCAGTATGAGAGAGACACATGCATACCTTTGGTGGATTTGGACCCATGAACTTTGGAAAGCTAATTAATATCCTATAGCCCCCCTAGTTTTCCAATAGTGTAGCTGAGGGATAAAGAGTAATGCTAGATTTTGAAGGTTGTAGTTTACGGGTAGAATTGTGGTTTTCCACAGAGCTGAGTAAACATGACACACAATGAGCTCGGAATCATGTCAGTGAGCTTTCATCACTTACTGACTGCCCCTTGTCTTGGTATAACACTAATAATTGTGGTGGTTGGGTTCTGAATATTGTATTGTGAGAAGATGTTAGGTAGAAAGAAACTAAGTGTCCCCCCCCGGGCCTACCTTCTTCCACAGTCCAAAGAACCTGCTTTAGTTCTAGCATGGTATTTGTCACATCAACATAGTGACCATGATGGCACCTATTAATAAATGGTGCAATTTTGGGATGTCCTCTTGCAAAGAGATGGGAGGAGGAACATTGGCTAATTCCATAATATTTACTGTCATGACAATCATTCCACTTAACTGTAAAAAAAAGGAGAGCGCTTTCAGGCATCTGTCAGAGGTAGAGTATCAGAGGGGTAGCCGTGTTAGTCTGGATCTGCAAAAGTGACAAGGCGTCCTGTAGCCCCTTATAGACTAACCGATGTATTGGTGCATAAGCTTTCATGGGCAAAGACCCACTTCGTCAGATGCATGTCTTGCAAGACGAAAGCTTATGCTCCAATACATGTTAGTCTATAAGGTGCCACAGGACTCTGTCGCTTTTGGCAGTGGGTAAATCTGCCCACTGTAGGACTTCAGTGAGTTTGGGGTTTTATTCCCCTGCTAGTTGTCACTAATGTCTGCTACATTAATGTTTAATGGAGGTACAGTCCTCTGTCCTGGCATGTTTTGCTAGACTGTTTCCACTTAAAAAACACTGATTTTGTGAAAAAAAGTGATGATCTTATCCATAACAATATACATGTAGTGTCCCTGACCCTTATATTTAATTTAGTTATAAAAGCAGTAAGTCAGAATGTGGATATCATTTCAAAGGCAGTGCCAGGAGAATTTTGATGCTGAAATTGTATCCAGCAAACAGCGTAAGGGTCTGACAGTACGTTCCTGTTAGGACTCAGTATGTTTTACAAGTAGTTGCCATCTCTCTTAGACAAGTCAAATATTTGTGGGAAACTCTGCAGCTTGCTTGGAAACTATATGTAGCATCTTAACCCCTAGGAACTTTTCACTGTCTGACCCAGCTTGGACTTGTATAAAAGAAACACACAACCATCTATTTCTTTAATTAAAAAAAAAAAACAAACAAAAAACCCAACCACCTGGTTGTGATAAATTACCGTTCCAGGGTTGGTCTGTACTTATGGTAATTTTCTTTCAACTTCGAGCAAATAGTTCTAAGTTAATATAAAGTCTATGACGACGGGTGTGTAAAAATCTTATAACGTCCTGGACTCTGTGTATTGCAGAGTCCACAAAATGATGTATATGAAAAGAACACATTAATACCATTTTTACACAACATACTACAGATTAAGTATAAATTTGGAGCAACGAGATGCAGCCTGAGGTTCATGAGCTGGCTGTGCAATGTCTGCTGCAGCTCTTTGCAGCACAATATTGAAACACTGTGGCTGTGGCTAGACTGGCAAGCTTTTGCGCAAAAACTTGCCAGCTGTCTGCACTGGCCACCTGAATTTGCGCAAGAGCACTGACTTTGTAATGTACAAAATCAGTGCTTCTTGCGCAAATACAATGACGCTCTCGCTCGGGCAAAAGCCCTCTTGCGCAAATGCTTTTGCGCAAGAGGGCCAGTGTAGACAACCCAGAACGTTTTGCGCAAAAAAGCTCCGATGGCTAAAATGGCGATCGGGGCTTTCTTGCACAAAATCGCGTCTAGAGTGGCACGGATGCTTTTGCGCAAAAGCGCTTTTTGTGCAAAAGCATCCATACCAATCTAGACGTGGTTTTTCCGCAAATGCTTTTAACGGAAAAACTTTTCCGTTAAAAGCATTTGCAGAAAATCTAGTCTAGACGTAGCCTGTGTGATTTAATTATTAACCAATCTAAGTTGTTAATCCATCAGGATTCTTTTACTATGTAATCAGCTGTAGTTGATAAAATTATATTTGGTCAATTTTTCATGAGAATTATTTTTATTTTATACAAACACGTATGTGAATTCATTGTTTCATTTACTGTAAATGAAACAATGAATTCACACTACTATGGCTCTTTTGGGGAATATCACTTGTTTATTTGGCTCATTAACCACTGAAGTCTGAGTAACACCGCTTTAAAGTAACAGTGATAGTTAATGGCATATATAGCCGACTCAGGGTAATGCAACAATGTGGTGTGATCTTGTTTCAATTTTTTTAACCACAGAATCCACCAAGATTATTAGATAAATACTTTCACAATTAACAGTCTTATGAGATGCATCTTATGAGTTATGGGCTGAAAAGAAAGTGTACTGTACAATAACTGGCTGATTACATTTTAAAATTATGCATCACAGAATTCATCTTCCCAATTTCAATCTTTGAAGTCATAGTGAACCATTTTGCCAATGAATTAATACTGTATAATTATAGACACAAAACCTTTAGAAGATGCTACACATCTGTACCTAACGTTGTAGGGAACATCTGATATTGACTGCACTGGGGCTCAGAGCACAAAGACTGAACTGTAAGGCACTTGCACTTTTTATTTCCTGACTAATCTATAATTGCACAGCCTGAATATTTTCTGATTTATTACAGAACATGCATACCAGGTAGAAGTATTTTATTTTGGAATTAAAATATTAAATATTTAAAAATAAAGTTACAAGGTGTCTTTTGCTTTTATCATTTTCCTTTTACTGTCCTTCACACTTTTTTCCTTTCTTCTGTTTAAAACAAACAAAAGGAAGTTTTTCTTCACTCAGTGTAGTGTCATCCTGTGGAACTCCTTGCCAGAGGATGCGGTGAAGGCTAGAACTTTAACAGGGTTCAAAAAAAGAGCTAGATAGATTCCTAGAGGTTAGGTCAATGGCTATTAGCCAGGATGGGTAGGAAGGGTGTCCCAAGCTTCTGCTTCTCTGGAAGGGGGAGGCAGGGGAGTGAGGCTAATGCCCTCCCTCTATTCTTGGTGAAAGAAAAAGATGACTACTCACATCATATTTATGCCTCAGTAAGTAAAATGGATTTTCTCGGTTGCTGTGTGTGCCTACAGGGGCTAGCTTGGAGTAGGTAGATGGGAAAGAGGAGGAAGGCTGTGATCCTTACTGTTCCAGGGAGTGCTCGACTGCTGTTGGTATTCCATTTTCAGACTGCATAGATGTGATCTAAGGATACTGTCATGTAGCAACGCAGCATGTGCCTTTTAAATTACCACAGTTTTATTAGCACCTTATTAAAAACAAACCTAGGTCTGTCTGATATTTCAAGAACACAAGGGGGGAGGGCATGCAAGCAGCATCTCTGCTGCCCACTAGAGACCTAATGAACTATAGAGATCACCACGATACTGTCCTATTCTACTCCAGACATTCCTTCTCACACACACCCAGGCTAATATGTATAAATGCACAAGAAATATATTAGCTGATGAAAGTCAAAAGCTAGGAAAAAAGCTGACACTGCACAAACCTTATGAAGGACAAATGCACTCACGTCTTTCACAAGTTCTGGCTTGAGTGAGGAACACATGGGACAAAGATAAGCTGCCACATTTACTTTGGATCTATGAAGAAAACTTCACTGTCTTCTCTGGGAGCCCTGATACTTATGCTCTCTAGGACTTAGGCATTTGTCAAGCTTGAGCTAACTTCTGAGTGACAATGATCAAAACTGAGATATGAAGAGACTGCCAGAAAGGAGTGGATAGAACTTCTACCTCTTTCTTACATGCTTATAGCCTCAACATCTCTACCCCCAAAACAATTATTACTCTGGGGTTGAGGCATCACTAGTCCTTTACCTAAAAGCCCTGCTCAATCACCAAAAGACAAAGAGTTAAATCATCTAAGCAGGCCTTCTCAACATTTTACATCATATGGACTGCATATTTTAAGCCTCCTGCCCATTTATGAGAACATACCATTCCTCTGGCAATTACAACTGGCAAAATGGAAAATTAAAAGTACATTTACACCTAACAACGAGGACACCAAGACCGTGTGCCAGTCCCCACACTCTCATCTGCAGATCATGCACAAGTTCTAAGTCTCTCCCCCAACCAACCAATTTTCTCCATACTAGGCATCCACATAGAGGAAAAAGGAGAATCCAAGTGGGCTTTCCCCACTAGTTTACAAAGTAGAGTAGAACTAGATCTATTGCTAAGAAATATATTGAACCTTCATCTCTCCAATTTACCATAGACACTGCCTCCTAAATAGGGAGATCCATACATTTTCTTTTAGTTTAATAGAGCTGAAGTGATGACATCTCTAAACACTCCACAGGGGTCACACAGTAATCCCTTCTCTGCATGTGGGGAAGAAAGAAGACAGAGAAGAGGGACTTAAGTAAAATTTACCCTAGATTACAGAAGCGGGCCATGCTAATGCTCTGCAGTATCTGAGATGGTGGCTGAACATAGGGACCATGTGGTACAACATAGCAAGTTAGTATTTACTCCTCCCCCCCCCAGCTAAAAATAATGAGGACATGCTGAAAGACAGGTGACAAAAAATACCCTCCCCAGCTGAAAGGCCTTTAGCTCAGGGTCAGGCTCACAGGAGGTACTGTCAGGGACTACTGCTGATGAGAGTACAACCCATGGAATCTTTAGAAAAATATTTTACTGTCCATTTTACAGTATCAGCCACGTGGCTTTGTCTCACCCGTCTGACCATTGATACAACTCACTCTATTTCTCTGTCATTGTCAGGTTGGAAAGGAAGACACCTTTGGCCAGCAAAGGTGGAGAATACTGTGTTGAGGCACCTGGACAAAGATTTTTTTTTAATAGGAAAAGGGAGGGTCGGGGGAAAATGTAAAACCAAAATGTAACTAATGAGACATTGTGTGTCTGTACTACCCGTTTAGTTAATTTAGGCTGTAACTTTTCAGAGTAGGGAACAATCTTCCCATGTATATAGACCCAGGCCTAAATTCTCATGAATGTCTTGGCGCTACTGCAATATAAACAATCCTCCTGAGCAAATGAGGAACCTGTGGTACAGAAGAGATTTTTTTTTATTGGCACCAGTCAGTGCAGAGGAGCGGGATACGTTTGACAAAAGTTTTAAAAAAAACCCCACACCTTTCAAAATAGGTGATCGAGGTCCATATTCTCAGGAGCAGAAGAATCCTTTCCAATTCATTTCTGCCTTTTCTTCCCCCCCCTTAATGGGGGAAGAGAAAGCAACAGCACAAAATGTAATTAATAGTGAGGGTTAAGCTATATACTCCCAGAGGTATAAACCCAAATACACTGATGAGAATGGATAGAATACAAATTTAAACCTACAGTCAGGCAGCTGTTAGCCTTTTAGCTTCCTAGCCGATATATTCATGTCAGTGGAAGTAACTGCTTGGAATAGGACCAAGGGGAAACAAACTGCCTAGCTGAGCATAGTAATAGGATTTTTACTGATTCATAGTACTACTATCTGCATGCACTAGAAGCTGAGTCACTGTTTTTAGTGAGGCCTTAACTTTAGTGACACATGCATATGTAGTATTTCAGCTCAAACTTCCCAGGATAGTTTTTCATGGAAATGACCCAACAGTCTGGTTTAAAACAATTTAAAATAATTACAAATAGCAAGTGTAAAGTCAACATGAATTGCCCACATTTCTGTCTGAAGTGATCATGTAACACATTACAATCTTCTGTGCGCTCGTAAGTCTCAAAACTCACCTGCCAATTTCTCACAGCAGGCTTCAAGATGTCATGAGGCAGCTTCCTCAATCCTTATTTTCAAAGTAAAGATGCCAATACTATATTTCAGCGAAAGCGGGATCCTCAAATTAGGCCCTTAGGCAAATCATGTACTGAAGATGCCTATGTTTTGTTTTACAAGACTGAGTAACTGCCATCTTACCAGTTTTAAAATCAGGTAAGTTGTTAAATCCTCACCGAAATAAAATAGCGTTTGAATCGGTTGTAATTTATGATCATTTTCTGAAACCCCACACATGCAATAATGTTTATCTATTAAAATGCCAGCCATACATTATACATTAACTAAAACCATTCTGTAACTTTATTGATATATTTTGTGGAGTTCACATATTTTTGTACAGCAAACATAACACTGTAGCTGCAGCACTATTGTTTAATAGCAGCAAGGTATATTTTATAATCTGGGTATGTGGACAATAAATAGTCTGTTTCTTTGGATGTGAATGTTTAAAATGAAGTTCTGCTGCAGCTTCATAATGTGATTGCTATTTTACAGAGCTTATACACAAAAATATATATGCAATCTTTTTGTCTATATTTTATACAAATACAACAGTAGTTTGTGAATACATTTTAAAGTACATATACATGATAAGCAACTTGATTTTCCATATCACAGGATAGCAATTTTAAATGCAAGAAACGTATACAAATTCAATCTGGAATGCAGGGATGTTTTTTTTTTCCTTTCTATTTTTTACTCAATCTTTATCATTTAAACATTTTAGTATACAAGTCCAAACATTTTTTTCCGCTAGCTAAAATATAATTTCAGCAATCCATGACAGGTTCAGGTGCGTCATCCATTCCCCAATCTAGTTTTCCCAGTTTTTGTCTAAATTCAAAGGGCTCTTAGCAACATACAGTATGTTCTTCACTCCACACTACAGAAAAAGCCCACACTGCATTTTAACTAACAGTCATCCTCAAGTTTTGTGAGCAAAAGTTGGGCTTGTTTGGGTATACATTTGCATGTCCAAGATTTTCCTTTTGCAAGTGCATATGAATACATTGTGGTGGTGTACAAAGTTCATTAATGACAAATTAAGTCACAGTATAAAAATATATTGTATACCTATAGGTCTAGTATAGTCCTTTTTCTCGGGGTAAAAATACATCTGAATGAGACAGAAAGGTTTGTAGCACCATGAAAGAAGTTGTATCCCAAGTTACATTAGCAGCATGATCCAATATAACAATATTGCAGGAGTGTTTCTGAGAAGATAAACATTCATTCTGGTTCAACTGTACCACTGAAGCTTATACTGAAAAGTGTTTACATATGATTAGCAATAGTTCTGTGTCACTTCCAGGGCTAGATAACTGTTATCAAAAGACACTGCCTTCCAACAAAATAAGATACCCTTATTGTATAAGGGCTTTGGGGACTTTCCAAACACTCTTTTGAACTATACTTTATTTTGACTTTCAACGTAATGTTAAAAGATGATGGTTTTAATTGTACACTGGAGGTTGCAGGATGGGTAGCTGAGTGTCTACACAGTTAATAGCAAAGTACATTTCATAGGCCTTCTATAGACTGAAAAGGATGTAGGATGATCTACTAAACCAGTGTATGAGACAAACAGACATAACTAAGGGTGCAGATCTGCTTCCCTTTAATTTAATGGTGTAAGATCAGGCCCTATGTTTACTTCAGACAGCAGCATAACTAAAATAGGATATTACAACAGTCTAGGACAGTTTACCATCCAAAACTCCAGAGTGTACAGTTTATAACTGATGAACACTTTTTTTATTGGCATTAAAATGGCAATAGAAGACAGTGTAGTTTGAAACATGTAAACCTAGTAAAAAACCATTGTAAAACCCTTAAGAAAGACACGCTGGTTTTGTGCAATATAGCAAATTGATAAGAAAACACTGTAAAAAAATGTACCTGTTTAAAATTATGTCTACCATTTTGTACACAAAGCATTATACCAAAGTCCTACATATATGTAATCTAATGGCACTTGAAACAAGTTATAATAAAAGGTTTTATAATAAAAAGCATAACCTGTAAGAAATTTTCTTAAAAGGTTTAGGGTTTCTTTTTGAAAGTGCTATATCTTGTAATGTGTGTAACATAGAGGTTGACCAAGCTTTATTTTAAAAAATATTGGCCTATAATACATGTATAGCTCACTAGGCAAATGATCCTGAAAATATGTACTCTTAACATTCATTATTAGCTTAATAAGCAATCAGCTCTGGCTCATGTTTCAGTCAGTATATGGTTTTTAAAAACCGCTACTGTGAAATTAATAAATCACTCTATTCCACAATTTACTACTAAATAAAGCACAAGCAACAAGTACACAAAAATATATATATATTTAAAAACATACTAGAAATTTAAAAGTTGCACAAAGAGTGGTGCATGATCAGCCAGCCTCCCTCCCCCCCTCCCCTGAAAAAATAAAATCAACTCGGTAACAAGAAAGTAGGGTTTAAAAACTGACATTTTAATAGTGGCCAATAGTAACTCTGCCTAAATATACTCTAAAGCACTAATGTGTTAATATTGCTTACAGTGTCAATCTGCTTCCACATATTCATACATCTTAGTTCAGTAGCAACAATACATCATGTAGCCACCAACTGAAGCCCTGACTGAATGAGGTTCAATATCTTGTCTGAGGTCCCTATTTCTGAAGTGACATGTAAATCCCTTTTAAAAAAAGCGAAGGCACTACCGTTAGCATATTACCAGAATCTTTACTATTAAGAAAATGGATGCTGGCAATTTTTTTTTAAATCAAGTCTAATCACAACTAAAACGGATAAACAAATGGCACTGTCTTTTTCTAAATGCTACACACCACTTCCATCCCTTAAGCAATGGGATAGGTCTATCAGAATGCTCTGTGTTGGCATTTAAGATTAAGCTAATTTGCAACACTAACAAGTGGCCTTCCCTGCTGCCAGACTGACAATTCACTGTGGTTCTGAAATTGGCGATATGCATATTCATTTTCCAACAGCTGCGTATATTGACAAACACAGCCTAATGGTATTGTTGTCTCCAATTGCCTTTTCTGGGTGATAAATGTAGCTAATGAAGAGAATGATTCTGTGAGATTGTGTGCACCCAAAACTTTCATTTACTTCAACGAAAGTTGAAGATGTTCAGTTCCACATAAAATACAGCCAATTAGGGGAACAGAATCCATTTATCTTCAGCTCAAACTGGTTAAACCAGATCCAGAATAAAATAACTTCTTTCCACTTGCTTTTTATCTTATGCTTGCTGGTTTAAACTAGCAGTAAAGTGTTTCTGTTCTGTTTATTTTGTGCTCTCTTTGCACAAGGTTTTTCTTTCCTTCACATGTTTGGGGTGGGGCAAAGAGGAAGCAATATTGAACACATCATTCAACTAAAGATGTAGGTAAGCAATCTGTTTCATAGAAACTAAAGGAAGCAGTCATGAAGCAGAGCTAAAGTCCACTTTGAGATAATATTCTCCTAAACCCAACATCTAGGAGTAGTTTGCAGAATTTGAAAGGTATTATCCTTATTAATACATCCTTATTTTAATGCCTTTGGAACACAAACATTTATAAAACATTATCTTTCAGTAATAAAATTTAAATACATATAAGTATAAAATAGTAAAACTACACCTGCATATTGCTCCTAGAGAAAAAAAGTAGGAGCTAATGATAAAATATTGGGAGCAAAAACTCCTTCAATGGGAGCAACTTTTGTTTCCGTGAAGTATATTTATTTTAACCACTTAAAACCTTGTATGCATCCTTACTATTGACAGAGAGATACTAATGTATTTCATTTTTATTTTTTAATTCCTTATCCAAAAATGACAAGGAAAATGATTATTAGTATTGAGTTAAAGCAAATCTAGCTTGCTTTGACACATCACAGTTATTTCTCTTTTGGTTATTAGGGATAGGGGACATGAGTATATTGGATTAGGTAAAAGTGGTGTAAGCAATATGCTTTTACTTCACTCCTAAGAGTCCTGTCTTTAAACCTTGGCAATGGACAAAAAGTCCCTAGCCAAGAAACCAGGTGTAAAAAGTGTGATTAACATTTAACTTGTCGCTTAGGAGGACATAACACACCACGTCACACAACTGAAAAGATCCACTCTACTTATACTGATATCTGCAATTTACATTCATTCTCTGACTGCAGACTCACATTGATCTGACACTAAGTAAAACTTCTGGCTGGACTTGATCCACACTTTGGCTGTGGCAGCTGGAAAAGACTGATACCTACAGATGTGAATATAAAAATCTGAAAATTCCTATGCAGTACACTTTCTATACTAGGAAAGAAAAACAGCAAGTTAAGAATTAAATCAAAAATTGTGACAAAATATTCTGCACTACTAAATTACAACTTTTATATTTCAGGGTCAGCCATTAATTTTGCCCCTTCTCCCTTCACCAGAATCACAAAAGCACAAAACAGTTCCAATTTTAACTGGACACATTTTCCAATTAAGCAAGAATAAAGATTTTAAAAAAATTTTTGTTGTGCCATGAGTTGAGTAAGTTAAATTGCCTTGTATCCAATCTTGATATAGGCAGCAACAATTTAAGACAGAAAACAGCAAGTTCTTAACCATTCATAATGACTAAGTCAAAATGTAAAATATGTACAAACTTCCTTGTTGGAAGTGTGAATTCTATACTAATTTAAAAAAAATTAATTTCAGATTATGGACCGGATCAGATACCACCATTTAGTTCACTTGAAGATCTTCAGGAAGCTATGTGTAAAATTAAAAAATAGAAATCTATTACAAAATGCACAAAATGAAAAATGGTAGAGCTACCATTTACAGAACAAAACAGAATGACTGATACGTTTGAAACAAGGGGTGTATGTCAAAGTTTAGTAGGAATTGCTTTCTATTGATTTCTTGTCAGCATGTCAACTGGCAGTGAAAATTAAACAATACATTTTTTTAAAAAACAAAAGTAAACACAGTTGAGAATAAAACACTTTCAAAACATTTAAAAGTTAATTTAAATTTCTTACTGGCTTCATGAGATTGGTACTGTACAAAAGCAGAGGATTTATAATGTCTTATAGTAGGCACTAAGTTAAAAATGATTACCTAAGGCATTTCTACAAATAGACTGTAATAAGCCAGCTTTGTACATCCTATTGGAAAGCTTGATGAAAACGTGGTAGGGTTGTGGTTGTGCTTAGACTGCTTGCAAAAGCTGCTGACAATGAGTGCAGGGACCCAAGACCTATACTATTGGTAGGATCTTGAGGATCCTGTGTTTGTGGTGGAAGTTGAGCCATTGAAGAATGTGCCTCCTCCTGTGTATAACTCATTCCAAGATTTCCCACTGAAACAGAAGGGTTATAGGGAGGGCCATTTACTGGTATAAAGTTGAACAACTGAGAAAAGTCCAATGATGGGGTATTTAGAGGTTCACTAATGGAAACAGAGCTTTTGGAAAGGGAAACCTCCCCAGATCCATCATCTAGTGGCCCTACTTGAGGATCCAACCCTAATTTAGATGAAGATGCTTGAGAATCCTGGGATGAAGAAGGTATACCACTTTGCAACTCCATTAAGTAACTTTCAATTTCCCCTTTCAATGGCTGTTCTTTTTCAGGCATAGAAATTGCATATGAGGTAGAACTGAGTGGATATTTCAAAGATAGCTGGTGAGATGGGTGGACAGACTCCATATCTATTGGACAAGGCATTCCCAAGGGTAAAGATGTGGTGACCATTTGGTGTGCAGATGCAGAACTCTGCATGGACTGAATTTGAGTGTTGTAGAGATTCAGTTGCAAAGTGTTTGTAAATGGCTTTGATGTCAGCTCACTGGAAGGTAAAGACATCACTGGAAGCAGCTCATCCTTTATAGGCACAGAAACATTGCAAGTAAAGGGATCTAGAAGGTCCATTGGCTCTGTTTTGACCTTCAAAAGTTCTTGGTTGTGACTTTTCTTCATATGGCGTGTTAGGTGATCTTTCCGCCCAAATCTCTGTGCACAATACTGACAGAGGAAGTCCTTTCTTCCAGTGTGCACTACCATGTGTCTACGGACATCCTTTCGGGTGTAAAACCGACGATCACAGTGTTCACACTGGTGTTTTTTTTCCTTTACTCCACCCGATGACTTGCCTGCATGAGTTTTTAGGTGCTCCAGCAGCACTCCCGTGCTTTCAAATGTCTGCAAACATACCTTACAGGTGAGGTCACCACTTGTTGCAGCATGCAAAGCCAGGTGACGCTTAAACCCAAGCTTGGTATTGTAGTTCTTTCCACATTCTTCACACTTAAAGGCCTCTTTGTTGGGATTGTGTGTATGTAGGTGATTCTTTAGGTGATCTTTTCGGTGAAACATTTTCTCACAATAATTACACTTGTGGGTTTTCTCAGGAGAATGAGTAGCCATATGCCTTTAAACACAGATATATTCTGTAAGTAATTATTTTGATCAAAAAGTACAAGTGTTCAATTTTTAATGGTAGCTAATTACTACACTAACGTTTCTTCACAACAGAATCTTTTAAAGCTGACAGCATGACACTACAAAGTTTGACAAATTTAAATATAGCAAAACATGAGTCATTACATTTAAATTGACACTTTAGTTTTTGGTGGTTTTTAGCTACTGGAACAGGGATATGGGCAAGTAAGCAAGTACTTGTGTAAACGTCCATAGCCAAAATTTCTCAGTCCATACACTTTTCTTGTGGCAACTCCTTATACAAATGAAAATTCTATTCTCATTTATATAAACAAACCCAAAATACATTAGCTGGAAAACTTACATACTGTAATTTAGAATGCTAGAAACAAACCAATGTCTACTTTAATTAACATTTCCTCTCTGCAAATCAGCTGAAGAACGTGTACATACATATATACTTTTACAAGGCTTAAAATGGCCAACATAAAATAGATAATATAATCTGAAAGATAAATAGAGTTTAATACCTTAGTAATTTGTACTTAGAAACAAAGGCCTTGGTGCAGTCTTGTTGTGTGCACTTGTAGGGCCTCTCTCCTGTGTGAGAGTATGAATGAACTTTTAATTTCTCAACACTGTTAAAGGCCTTGTCACACAGTTGGCAAGGAAAGTTTTTTCTTGGTTTGGTTTCACCACGCTTACGTTTCCCTGAAGGGACTTTCTGGGTATCTCTTACTTCTGACAAATCACCAGGAATGACAGTGGCCATCGCAGCCTAAACCAGGCCTTCTTGTTGGACACTTGGGAATTGCCCAACTCCACTAAATGATTTAGCTTTAGATGGCTTCTCAAGTTTCATGTGGTCGTAAAAGAAAGCAAAAGGGGACTGGAAAAAAAAATAAGAAACAACTAGTTTGTAACTAAACTTAATTTTGAAGTTTACTTGCTATGTGATGCTTCTGTATAAAACTTAATAAAATTAGGTCCAGCTGGTCTAATGTAATACTTGTAGGCTTCTTTATACTATGTGTCACAATTCTTAAAATGCATTGCTCAGGATGAACAGATCCACATGTGCCACTACACCGTGTCACTTTTCCTTAGGGCACAAACAGAGAATGGCCCTGTTTCAGAAAGATTACAGAAGGCATAAAAAATAACTTTACTCAAAACTATATAAAGCTGACTTTAGGCAGCTGCAGATTTTGCAAGGGATTAAACTGTACTTGTGTACACATAAATGAAGTATACAAAATGTTCAGTTAATGCCTAGTGAAATTTTCCTGTAACTATACACTGTATTAAGTCAAAACTGATATGGACAAAGATATCTATAAATTAGGATTTTTTTTTCAGCTCAACATTGGAAATACTCATCCTTCCATACAATTCCTATATCATAAAAGAGAGAAAATGTTAAAGAGTTAGATTAGATCAAGATGGAAACATTCATTCCTTGTAGAAGGTTCATAATTGGTATTAAGATCTGAGAAATACATGAGAAATCCACTCAGGAGGAAGTCTATCCCAATGATATTGTCTGCTGGAAAGAGTAGCTTTGAATTCTTAATCTGATAATACATGGTGGCAACTGCTCTTCAGTGATCTCACAGTACTTTACAAACATTTGTTGCCAAAAGTACTACAGCACTATTTTAAACATCAAAACTCAAATGTAATTTGAAATACCAAAGGATCCAGTGTGACAGATCAGAAGCTAGATCTACAACAGCATGTTAAAAGACTGTATGAGGGAAACAGAATAAATGACAGAGTTCAATATAAAAGGCAGGCAGGATTTGAAGGAAGTGAATTTGGCATTTCTATCACAAGTGAGTAATTTTTTGAAAATCCCATGCGCAATTACCATCAGATTAGGAAGTCCATCTGAGCAACTGTTCTACATGCAGTTTTGCCACAGACACCAGAGGTCAAAGTCAGCAGCCTGAGGCGGCTGGTATTAAAATGCAACTATCTGTAGACATGGGAGGGCACTATTCCCAAGCTTGCTGCCTCCTTCAGTATCTCAGCTCCCTGCTGTGTGCTTCTGCATGCTTGCAGCTTAAAAGCAGCAGCTGTTGGGACAGGTGGGGAAGAACAGTCAGGAATCAGGCAAAAAGCACAAGGCAACAGCTGTTCTAAGCTAATGCTAACCTCTCCTAGTGAACAAGATGAACTGTCCCTAACTGCCAGCGAAGGGAGAACAGTTAACTTTCTAGGCAGCTTGTCCCCTAGGTCAGCTGTCCTCTCCTCCCCACTGATACTGGGCTTTAGTTTAAGTTACAATGAGTTAGCGAACACTGCTTGGAAAAGGGATTTAAGAACAAAGTCCAAGTGAGATGGGGTTTCAGCTTGAAGAGAAAAGTAGAAGGACCTTGCAAAAGTGTCCAGGACATACTATTGAGGAGAGCTGGAGAGAGTGTCTCTCCTCTTAGTCAGGAGGAAAAGAGAAGAGTTCTTCTGAAAACAGGTGTACATTTCAGACTGAAACATTAAACAGAAAATGCGTGGACTGTGTCTGCATGTGCCTCATTTAAAGAATAAAAACTTGAATTGACAGACCAAAAAGGTATTATCGTTTTTTTTTAAATCTCATGATATTTTTACTATCTTTTTTTATTGTGATGAATTAGCAACACTGCAGCTTTAAACTCAAAGTTTATAATAAAGCTGTATCAATGGTCTACTAAAGCATTTGGTTTAAGTTAACCGGTGATGAAAGAGAGGTTTCTTCAACCACAGTGATTCTTTCAGAGTTGCCTCCATACAGTCTCACTCATGGGATGGGAGCATTGGGAACCAATTCCTAAGTGGGAATGTATATAGGCCATCAAACAAACAACTTAGTTTTAACCCTCCTCCCCTATCAAGTGATGAAATGAATCAGTCAATTGGCAACTTGAGGTAAAATTCTTATTCACTTACAGAAAGGTAAAGGCCAGACCTATTTTTCAATGACTTAACTAAGTTACCTCTGATTTATAATATTGATATGAGGAGGAGGATCTGGCAGAGCAACTTTAAAGTTAAGTTAAATTTGTGGACAAAAAGATTTACTAAAGTCCCTTTTAATCATACTTTGAGAAATAAAATTAAACTAACTTAAACTGCAAATTGAAGTCACTGGTGCTCAATATGTACTTTATCCCCTCCAACCCAAGCCTTCAGTTCTCTGATCTCTGTATCAAAAATAAATCACAGAATGCTGAAAAGAATCAAGCATATAAAGCAGAGTTAATAATGTTTCATTTCACTATGATCCAAATATATTAAGAAGATTTTTGAATTCACTGTGCTGAAAAAATTACCCAAATGTACATCATTAAAGCTTAAGAGTGGATTTTACCATCTAATTAGGATAGTGATTCATTCAAAAATGTTGTTCTGACTGCTATCCGTAGGGTATTTTCAATAATTAAAGAACTTCAGAATTATCTTTCAAGATAAAAAAAATCACTTTTCATCTGTGGATGTACAAACTGAGCAATGAAGACAAAGCTTACAAACACTGATGCTCAAATATTACATTTTCCAAAGATCAGCTGAACGAATTTTATATGAGTAAAAACGGCTGTTTGTGACTCAACATATCACTTAAAATTCTCACTCTCATTGGTGCTTTCACAACTGTAGGATGAATGATGATATACACTATAAAATCTACTGCATTACATACAACTATATTTTATACCATTTTAAAAGAAGTGCATACTTAAAAAAAAACAAATTATGGTAGCCTTTGTATTAATGCACACCTGATGGTAGCCCAGTAAAGTCCTCAGATTTTGGTCTTAACCAGTTCCGCTGACTCTTCTTGGAGGAAACCAGAATCCAGTACTTCCCATTTTTGCTGGTCTGAAAGACAAAAAAGAAAGAATGAACTAGACTGTAGTGAAACCAATATATTTCAAAAGGGGGGGAGGGTAGAGGGATGAGCAGGGAAGAGAGACAAAAGTGGAGCAGGCAGTGCAGGAAGGGAAAATTAAAGGGGTAGAATATGATCTAATGCTGATTAAAACTGCATGGATTTATTGCAATAGTAGTATCAATTAATGACTAAAACTTACGTAGGTCCACTTATACAACTTCAGTTATTTCTGCATTTGGTAGTAACACATAAAAAGACAAGATTACATATCAGCAAAGGATTTCCTAAAAAGTAAAAAAAATCTATGAATGATTTGGAAATTAAATAAACTCTTCAAATATTGGGCCCAACCGTAAAGTCTTCACACAGTACTGAAACAAACAATAAATAATCACTATCCAGGAGAGGACTTCTGGATGGGCCCAACATTGCAAGAACTTAAATCTTTCATCCTGCTTAATTATATTGGAAGTTTCATCCCCTTAGAAATTGACCTGTAATGGGGAAAAAAAAATAAACTTATTCTCTTCTTTGCCTCTTTAGGCAGTATATAAATAAGCCATGGATTTTTTTCCTTATAAACATCAAATCTCTCTTCCCGTTTCTTACTGGAAGGTTTCCTGAATGACAATGATGTATTGCAAGCTTACTTAGTCCCTAACTGTAAGTACAAGGTAATGAATCTCTCCATCTGTTTTAGTTTAGCAGGTATATAAAGCAACATGTTTTTTGTGGCACATAGGTCCTGAGAAGTCTGTGACAGGACCCCAGAATTATGTAGCACTGCCTCATACCAACTCCTCTCCGTTATTACTTGTCCACTCCAGTTGAGTACCCTTTATTTTGGTATCCAATTCTAACTTCACATAACTTCAACTTTCACTGTACTGGATTTTTGTATGCAAAATATGTAATTACATTAAAGTTATGGGCGGGGGGAAAGGGGAGACTGAAGGTTACTGACACCTGGAAAGGAGTATTTGGAAATTTTCATCTCCAGGAGGGTGGGAGAAGCAATTCTGGTACTGAAAATGGCAGCTGAAACTTTTAGTACTAGGGAGGGAATGCAGCTCTTCTTCCCCGCTCTTTCAGGCAGAGGCAGCTTCAAACATGAGATTTAAATTCCTCATTCCTAATTCCTGTAGACCTTTACAACTGAACTCGCTACTCTAACTTTATCCAACCAGAATATATTCTATGGCTATTTCTACTGAAGTAAGTAGTTTCCTCACTGAAGCAAGTGAGGCTCTGCTATCAGGGCTATTTTTCAAGTTGTCTGTAGACTAAAGCAGACACTGCTGCATAAAAGTTACAGAGAATCTACAATGCTCTTATGAAAGTTGATGATATACCTTAAATATTGTGCTCAATTCTAGTTATCCATCTAAAAAGTCCCAGCAAAAACCAAGTTCAGAGATGAGCAGAGCCATACAAACATTATCAAAGGCATTGGAAGGGCTACCACATCAGGAGAGAGTGAGAGGACAATGACTGATTAATAAATGAGAACATGACAGATGTATTTAAAATAGTGAATGGTATATAGAGAAGGAAATCAGGTGTGCTTATTTACGCGCTCACTAAAAAACAAGGCAATGTTCCTCTAACAAGATGAATATTTTGAAACATTAACCTGTGGAACTTGCCACCACATAGTTAAGATCAAGAACCTAGCAGGATTCATAAAAAGAATTAGATCTTTACATGGATAATGAGAACATGTTACATTGGATAAGATAAAAATAGAGAATATAAATCATCTTGCTTCACTGCAATTAAGCCACCTGCTACTTCTCAGAGAGTAGGACAAAATTATTCTCCATGGGCAGGTTGTTACAAAATTGTCCTTTACAAGGATTTTCAACAATTATCTTTGAAGCATCTGGTACTCAGCACCGTGAGGCAGGCTACTGCGCTAGACAGACTACTTCTCTTTCACCCCGTATAGCAATTTCAGTATAGCAATTGCAGAATGCAGATTTTAAAAATATCCATAAGGTCTAGTAACAATTTTTAAAGAAAAGTAAAGCTTAGATTCTAGATCACAATTACAGGACAAATTCATAGAATAGAATCATAGAATACTAGAACTGGAAGGGACCTTGACAGGTCATTGAGTCCAGTTCCCTGCCCTCATGGCAGGACCAGGCACTGTCTAGATCATCCCTGATTCATTTTCACGGAGAAGAACAATTCATGGAGAAGAACAATTCTGCTACAATATGCATAGCTGCATAGATACATTTAAGTAAGGGCTCTGTCAAGGTGCTAAACAAAAATCCTGATAATAAAATTACCTTTTTCCAAATTTATCAGATTTTACTTTTTGGCACTGCATTGCTATAATTCTACTAGTTCTTTAATTATCCAACACATGTCCCAGACAGGCAAGACTTGAATTTCTAATACATTTTTTGAAAACGGTACAAATCCCTGTTTTCCCTTTGCAGTTAGTTTTCAAATTATTAACAGTTAATTGCATTTTAAAAATCATTTACAAATATGACTTGAACTCCAAAAAGTATAGCCCAAGACAGCTGAATTATTTGGTTAAAAAAAGAAAGTCAAGATTCCTCAATCAGGCTTGCAGCCCAAATTAATTACTTCCATAGAATTTCAATTGTGTCACAACAAATAATTTCACCACTTTCTCTAAAAATATTTATTTTAAAATAATTAGTGAGAGCTAGGTCTTCTGAATGTATTAATGAATCTAGAGGAGATTAAAGAAACTACCAGTTTGTAAACCAGACTTCTGTAGGGGAAAGATCCAAGAAACGTTAATGAGGGTCAGATTAAAGATGTAATTGATGACACAAATAATGAAATTATAGGCATGCTATGTTTGAGATATTTTTAATGGTGTAAGGAACAAAAGGAACCGCCAATTAAAGCGGTGGACGTATTTTACTTGAACAACATGATTCCTACATATGCTATAAACTACAATACAGAAGAACCCTAATTCTGTGGATTAAATAGTGTTTTTTTTTTTTTTTACAGAGAGATATGTGAAACATACATAGGGGTTGGGGAAAAGAAAAAACAAAAAGCACACAGGGAAGTGAGAGGTTTATAAAATTCATTGCAGAGAAATGAAACGATCTGAATGAAGCACGAAAGTATATTCAATTAGCCTAAGAAACAAAACCAGGATAATGACCTGTAGATGGTGAGAGACCAAACTTATTATGTCTCAGGCAAACTACTTAATAGATAAACCCATTCCTCTTCCAATTAGGAAATACATAAACATAGGTATCAAAAGTTAAACGCAGAAAATCATTCTGGAATTGTATAAGGAAGTAATAAGAGCATGTTAGCAAAGTACACTACTTTATGCTTGTGCTATTGTTAGTATAGTATCAAGTAAGAGAAAGTATAAAAAATGAATTTTAGGATTTCATTCATTCAAAATTATAAAGTGTAAGCCTTTATTACTTGACAAAAATAGAGATCCACAGTAGAAACAAGCAGACTGAAATGCACAAAATTTAGACACAATAGGAGCTATGTCTCTTTCAAGCTAATGTGAGCTTCTTTGACACCAAAATCCTAATTTTTTTCTATTCTAGCCAAAAATGTCTTGGCAAAATTTTCAAAAAGATATTAAGCTTGTTAACCTACAGAGCACCATCTTTTTTATATTGGAAAATAACTCAATTTTACCATGCTACAGCAGCATAACAATGAAAACCAGCCCAATGGTATACATCACCTTACTGAAAACAAAGAACAATTTTTGTCTTATTTAGTTTGTAGACATATAAAATATGAACTTACCAAACTTTATCATGACCCAACATGTTATTTAAAAAGACAAAATACTGAAATCTCTTTGTGTGTGTGTTCAATGTTTCACATTGTGTAAATCCATTCTAAATCTTCAGAGCTCAGCTTGGGTTACTAGATAGTCCAAATTATATACTGAATGAAAGGAAAAGTGTTGTTTAAGGTTAACCAATCTGATCCCCACAGGATATTGTGTGGTTTGTTTGTTTGTTTCTAGAATTTCTCTGGCACCACATGAATGCTTTTCTGAGAACTTTGTAGAGACTATGGTGCAAACAATTTTGGAGTTGTAAACTGAACTACTGTCAGTGTGCTAAAGCGTGTATACGGGTAGGTTTTTATATTTCAAGATCAAAATAAAAATAATTTGCACAAATTCATATACAATACAGTGGAACTTTAATTCTCTAACAAGACTACTGCAATAGCAAAATGTCATTTGCATGTATTAAAATATCACTTTACATATAGAACAAATTATAGGCAATGGTGAATTCTGTATAGCATACATTAGCATAACCACAGAGTACACAGTAATATCAGAATCAAATTCATTTATGAAATTTATATAATCATTTTCCATTTATCTTTCACAAAGGGTAATAAAATCTTCCCAAAATCTCTCCAGATTCCAACAGCCATAAATTATTAATGTCAAAGGAAGTTTTATATACCTAGGTCTTTGAATGTTGCTGTTTAACAACTGTATTTAGATTGTGCAGCAAGGTAAAGTGGTAGAATAGGTTAGCAATAACTTTTCAGTTCTTGTGAAGGTAATTCTATTGCTATCATGGCTCTGAAGGCTTTCAGAAACCTATGAAGTCAATTGACATTTTGGTTGTCACTGTACAGTAGAAAGTGAAAATGAAACTGATGCATGCATAACCACCTTATATTCAATGCCCTGTACAGTATACGGCAATAGTGTTGCTTTTTAAAATAATTTAGCACAACTGACATGTCAGTTCTAGAGGAACCCAGAGCAGGAGTAGTATGGAAAAATACTGCTACCAGTCATATCACTTCTCTGTATTCTGAGCTGCATTTATACTATGTGCTGAAAGTAGAACATACCGAGTTTAGCAATTTCACTTAGAAAGTCTGCTATGCAGGCAGCACAAAGGAACAAGCTGTGCTGGAAAAGCTAGCAGGATGCCAAAAGACTGGGCCAATTTTTAAGTAGCATGGTCTGAAGAATTAAACATGGGACTAGAAATCATAAAGTCTTGAATTCTAATTACAACTCTGCCAATGATTCACCATGTGGGCAAGTCACTTCATCTTTCTGTCTCAATTTCTCTTACTGTAAAATGGGGATAACATTTACTTTCCTCCTTAACAGGGACAGGGTGAAAACAAACAAACAAACAAACTCCACACGCCTGAGCACTTCAGCCATGGCAATCTTGAGCACTGCAGCTGTGCCAACAACCCTTCTGCTCCCCCATGCACACCTAGCTAGGCTGATGGAAGAACGGTTCTGCTGATCTAGCTACTGGCCCTTTGGGAAGTGGAGTTCCTACAGCAACAGGAAAAAGCCTTCCATCGCTGTAGTCTGCATCTGCCATACCAGGCTATAGAAGCATAGCTATGGTGCAGAAGCTATGCCCCCACAGTACAGACATGGCCTATGACTGCATAGGGTACAAACTGGAGCAGGATTTGAAGAACAGCTTTTTATTTTAGTATGTTTTCTCAATGAAGCTACTTTCATTAGAACACTGGGGGGTGGGGGAGAGAGAGTGTGTATGTGGTTTTTTTCTAAGCTTTTCAGTTGCCATGCAGCAGAAAATGTCCTAAAAACACTCCAGCCTACAAGAGCCTACTTTTCTACTTTAATATAAATCACAACTTTTCTGTCAAGTTATTTTATTTTAAGAAAAAATTCACTTCAAGATGGCCATTGCTACTACTGCTGGAGCTCTGAGGCTGGCTGAGTATGTCAAGTGACCCTATGAGCTAACATGCAGAAGCCAAGAGATAACTGAAGATGCAGCACACTCGGGACAAAACCACCTCCCCCACAACTGAAAGAGTTCTCGTGGCTTTTATTGTTTAAAATATCAAATAAATCAGTTAATAGTTTAATTATTTTTCTATTAAAAGTTTGTGGTTTGGATGGGGATAAAAAGGTAGGGTTTTGAAGGACGATCAGGTTTCTGTAACATGCTAAATTTCCTTTCAAAGGGAGAACAAACCTCAAAGCAGTGGTATCAGCAAATCTGTTTGGAGTTGAACTACCCAGAAGACAGTAAAGTTTTGGTTAACTTCAGTCAAACATGTAAGTAAACCCATCACCACTATTGTCAAGCAACTACCACCCTCCTTAGCTGCTAGTTACATCACCTGTACACCTACTTTGAAGTTTCTCAAAAAACTAAAACAACCTGCCTGTTGCTCTCGGTGAGAGTCTAGTGCATCTGAAGTCTAGTGCACGAGGAAAGCTAAGCTACTGCACTGCTGTACTCAGAAAAGAAAACAAGTTTGAGTTGAAATAAAAAGACAAATGAAGGATACTTTTCCTGCAGTATTTTTTCCTTTGAGACAAGCCTTCAGGCCAGCACACCATCTGAGGAAATGAATGGGGCTATGGAAAAGCTCTAAAGGAGGTGAGGGAAGTAGTGGAATCATTCCCACTCCCAGACTTTTGGGTTCACTTCATCACTACTGTTACAGATTCAGTTCCCCTCTGCATCTCTTCTGTCCCACTAAGTCAGGAAGAGGGCTGATGGAGAGATCCACATATATTAACCCAATGGTGCTTGTCACAGCCCCATCTCTTTAATCCCTCCTGTACCAAGAACGACAGGCTCCTAATGTGACACTGCTATTTCAGCTATTATAAAAAACTCACTGTTCACCAGTAACCATGGCACTAGTACCCTCTTCAAAGTTTCCCACCACCTTTTATCCCTCAATCTTGAATTGCAAAGGTCTATTTCCAATGCTAGAATCCTCTTGTACATCCAGTACATTCTCTTTTGTTTTGGCTTATTTCGCTATTAACTTTTTGTACCTGGTCTATAAAATTATAACTTAAAAGATGGTTAATATGGAGCAACAGAACTGAACAGTGCCCTCCCCCCAATTAAATTGTACAAGCTCTATTTAAAACCTCCTTAAATACACATCAGTACTAACAAAACAGGTTTTCTGACAACCAGCTCAAAAGACAAGGTGAGTGAGGTAACATCTTTTACTGGACCAAATTCTGTTGATGAAAGAGAAGTTTTCATGCTTATTGAGCTCTCCTCCAGGTCTGAGAAACAAGCTCAGCATCTCTGCTAAATACAAGGTGGAACAGATTCCGGAGCATAACACATATTTTAAGGGACTACTGAAAGTGAAGTGGCCCGTTAACATCCCCCCAGATACAGGGAGGAAAGGAAGAAAGGAGGGGGAGGAAGTGAGGGTTGGGGGTGTTGTAAGTAGGTCACAGATTATTGTAATAAACCATAAATCCAATGCCTTTTATACAGTACAGGGACTTTCTAGCAAAGTTATGAATTTAAGCTTCCTCGCTCATATTTTGAAAGTGCCATGCAGACTTCCTTGGAGGGCGACTGAAAAGTCAGGTAGAGGGTGAATGCTTTGGGAAAAGTTTTCACCCACGGATGTGTTTGTCTGGTTTCATTCACACAGTTGCTATTGAAATATTTAGTGCATTAGATAAGGGACACCATATGCGATAAGAATGCGTGGGACTCATGGATCTTAAAAGGCACATTGTGAGAGATACTGATTGTAGTCGCAGGGGAGATATGGCTGCATCATATGCTTCCTCTCCCCCAATATCCTGGAATTAGCACTGAATACCCCTATAATCACTAGTGATTCACCAGAAGTGCAATTAAAAAGTGTTTCAAATGTTAATCTCAAAATGATGGAAGGGATGAAATACTCAGTGGCTAATTTGATATTTAAATTATCTTAACTAAATTTCAGTTACATATCAAGTGCCATGCATGTGACAAACACCTAATGAATGCCAAATATGTCATTTCAGTGACATGTTTCAACTAATATATTTTCTAAATAATCAAAACAATTGATCGTTGATCTTGACTAGGATGAATGGACTGCAAAGCTCAGCATTTTCATATAAAGCTGTGAGATGGGTCATCTGTGGTAGAAAAATGTAGTGTGCTAACCAGTATATAGGCAGGTGACGCTCATCTCATATCCTCAAACAAATACTCCCAACTATTAACAGAGATTATAGCTACTGTTTGGATTACGTTTGTACTTTTAGGACTTGGGTGTTCTTCATTGGTGCACTGCTAATGTGGACAAAAAAAAAAAATCACTGGTATAATTGCCCTTAAGGGACTAGCAGTTCTCTCACTATTGCCCATAGCACACCAATCAGTGCTTAGATGTCTTGGCTCATCTACTTTATTTGCACCTAAATGCACCAACGTCAAGTCAGCTTATAGCCACTGAGCCTTAGTCTTGACAAAGCCTACGTCTACACTGTGCTGCCCCTTACAATAGTATGGCTGTGCTGTTGCACATTGTCTGGTGCATGGGGTAGCTATGTTTTGTCACCAGGAGAGAGATTTTTAGAAGGGCTGTAAACGCTCATGCTTCAGGGCCTAAACCGAATAAATGCAGCTAGGGAGGAAACTTTCCCTAACAGCCTTTTGCAGGGTTTTTGCATGTTCCTCTGAAGCATGTGGGAACGGCCACTATCAAGGCAGGATTCTGGACTAGATGAAACTCAAGTCTGAATTCCTGTGCCATACAATATCTACAAGCCAAATCGATAGAGTAATATTGTGTTCATGTATGCATGGACCATCAAGTAGCAGCTTCGTATCTCTGTGGAGTCTCTTTTGAGACATGCAGTTGAACCTGCCTTGGATATAGCTGAACATGTTTAAAGACCTCAGGCACTGGGATACCTGCCAGATGACGACAAATAAGTATATATAATCTCATCTATTTAATCTTTTAGTGGAAACTCTCTGCCCTCTAGATGTATCCCTGTAGGCTATGAACACTGCACGTTTTACAGAAGACTTACTCCTGTCCAAGTAATAACTGAAAACTCTTCTAACATCTGAACAATGCAAACTAGCTTCTCCCAAAACTGCATGAAGACTGGTGAAAATATAAATTACTTACTACAAACACCTGAAGAGTTGCACAGAACCATCTTATCCTTATGGAACATTCTGGGGATGGATGGAGCATATGGGAGCATGGATCATGCACACGCTTAATACTTGTGATAATAATTAAGAATGCAGCCTTCTAAAAATAACTGTAATGAAATGAGTACAGAAAATGGCAAAGTTAATCAAACTAGAAGTCCATCTAGACCAGAGGTGGGGAACCTCAGGCCCAGGGGCCGGAAGT
>CM057846.1:58815650-58827353 GCA_030068395.1 Apalone spinifera | reverse complement strand
CCGGTTTGCTTGGATCCGGCCCCCGAGGTTCAAGGACCACCTCCCCCCCAGCATTGGGGAGCCCATGCTGGTGCTCCAGCCCTCTTTCCCCTCTCCCTCCACACCCCCGCTGCTCCACCACGAGGCTGGAGAACACAAAATCTACTAGGCCCCTCTAGGCTCTGGTGTGTGAGGGGAATGTGGGGAGTGTCTTTCTTCTTCTCAGTCGGGGGGCCACGTCAGTGAGAGGTTTTTTGTTTGTTTGTTTCTCTTGTGTGTAGCCCCTGACTGATTTTTCTGTGGATCAGTGGCCCCTGACCCAAGAAAGGTTCCCCACTCCCTGATCTAGACCCACAGCCTAGCCTCACCCTAGTCAGGGGAGGAAAGCATAACAAATTCTCGAATGGACATTTGTGGGATAATCCATAATGAGGCAGTAATATTTTTGCAGATAATAAAATTAAGAGGGAGAATACAGTTAACAAATGCAGAGGGGACTTAAATTAACTAGGTAGCGAAATTGCAGATGAAACTTAATGTAGATAGAATACAAGGAAAGAAATAATCTGAACTATTCACATACCCATTTCTGAGTTCTATACTAACTTTAATCAGACAGAGGAAAAAAACTCCAGGATGCCATTGTGGACAGCTCAGTTAACACGTCTGCTCAATATTGGCAGTCAGAAGAATAATCAGTGTTAAAATGTATGAAGATTGTGAACAAAACAGGTCAATAAAGAAATCTATAATGCAGCCTTGCTTGTAATACTATTCAGTTATGATTACTCCATCTCCAAAAAAAAAAAAAAAAAAAACACCCCAAAAAACAAAAAAAAACCCACACCCCAACCACACCCTCCCCACACAAACCACTTCAGAAATAGAAGGGGTCCAGAAACAAGCAAAAGAATTAGAAAAATGAACAGATTTATGGATAAAATAGTCATTAGCATTGCATTTCTGCCCCACACAGGCCCACCTAGCTATTACCACCACCTACAAAATTAATACATAACATCTCTGTTCTGAAGCAATGAACATTTAAGCCTAAAAGTACATAACGCTCGTCTCCCTCACCATAAGTATATGTTACTATTACAACTATTATACACATTACAGACGACACACTGCAAACTTAATTCTGTCCCCTACAGATGCCAATCTTTAATTCAGTTTAGTTCCTTTCACCAATTAAGACAACAAACATCCACAACTATCTTATAATGAGGATCCAAGTAAAAAAAGAGGCACAAATCTTATAAAGGGATGCATGCAAAAGAGAGGTACAAGTAATCAGAAGGAAAGGCGGGGGAGGGGGAGTTCAGTGTTTGCAGAAGGAAAAGAAAGGTTGCCTTTATGACTAGTTTGTTATCTTGTTGTACTTATGGGCTCTCAAATGGCAGGTCCTTCAGAAAAGCCTACTTCTTAAATGAGACCCAGGACCCATCAATCACAAATATAGTCTCATAATTATAGTGGTGTCACTAAAAAAGTCTATGAACTGCATCCAAAGCATTGTGAAGCCCTTACAGTTCATATTTTGTGACTTATCAGCCATCAACAACTTTAGTCACTGTTTCTCTCGCGGCCTCTGCAGAATGGTGCTCTAGCAATGACAGCAGTTTATCTCAAGGTAAGAAGTAGTACTCAACCTGTGTAGTAATGGAGATTTTTCGAGATACATGTCTCTGTGGGAGCTCCACTTTTGGTGTTGTTGCACCCCTATGTTCATAACTGGAGATTTATGGTAGCAGCGCCCATTTGGATTGCACCTGCGTGGCTGATGCGATGGCCCCCAGAAACATAACCTTCACATAGAGGTATAGTAACAAGGTTGTAGCCATGTGCTCAAAAGGAGGCTCAGTGATGATATGGAGAATTAGGTTGCGGTCCCATGGTGAAGTGGATTCTCCCCATTCCAGATAGGAATTGAGAGAATCTTTAGGAAGCATTTAGTGATAAGATGTGTGAAAATATAGAATCCATTCTTTTGGTGAAAGGCTGTGATGGCTGACAGGTATATGCAAATGGATTTAATGCAAAGGCTTCTTTAAGTTCCAGTAGATAGTCTGACGTAAGAAGTAAAGAGGATGACACAGGTACGCCATATTTCAAATAGTTTCCACTTATGTACATGTGTGTCAGGTAGTTGCCCTACAGCTGCTTAATAAAAGGTTTTGAACTTCCATTGAATATGTCATTTTATATCTCAAGAGACATGCAATAACCAGGCTATGAGATGATGTATTTGGGGGATCGGGCCAAAAGTAATCTGATGAAGTTCAACACTGAGAAGTACACAGTTCCCTGCACTTAGGATGGAAGAATCCCATGTACTGCTATTGCTAAGGTCTATGGCTAAATGGCAGTTCTACAAAAAAGGACCTGGGGATTACAGCAGATGAGAAACTGGACAGGAGTCAACAGTGTGCTCTTGTTGCCAAGAAGGTGAATGGTATATTGGGTGCAATAGTAGGAGCATTCCCAGCAGATTAAGGCAAGTGATTATCCCCTCTATTTGGCAATGGTGAGGATACAACTGGAGTATTGTGTCCAGTCTGGAGAGAGGTCAACAGAGGGCAACAAAAATTATTAGTGTGCTGGGGCACACAACTTAAGAGAGGAGGCTAAGGGAACTGGGCTTATTTGGCATGTGGAAGAGAAGAATGAGGGTGATTTGATAGCAGCCTTCAACTGCCTGACCAGTGGGTGGGGAGAGGTTTCAAAGGGGATGGAGAGAAGCTATTCTCAGTGGCGACAGATGACAGAACAAGAAGCAATCATCTCAAGTTGCAGTGTGTGAGGTCAAAGCTAGATATTAGGAAAGACTATTTCACTATATGGTCCTGCTTGGAACAGGACCATATTAAAATCAGTTATACACACTACCAGCTCTGTAGTATAACTTTTAACTGTGGGAGCCACATAGTGAAGAAACACAGCAAAGCCTTTTATACTGCAAAGCCCACAGCAAAGTCAGGAGTCAGTGTGTAACTGTAAAGGAAACAGATAAGCTAATGCTTATCGGTTAACTGTTAAACTGTTATGCTTTTACATCCCTACTTGGAGCAAGTGGTTGGACTAGATGACCTCCTGAGGTCTCTTCAATGATTGTAAATGACCACTCTCTCGTAAGGTTCCTGAAACTGCTCGAAATGGTCTGCAGTGTGAGTGAGGAAGATAACAACTGACTGTCATGTGGTTTATCTGGATTCAAGAATGGTTCTTTAAGCCCTTGGGTGGAGATGGCAGCAGGTGCCCTTGACAGCAAAAAGGGTGGTTGAGGTGCCCCAGGTATAGGCAGAGCGGTGGGTACTCCTTTTTGTTGCTGTTGTGGATATGAAGCCCATGGCAGCCAGAATGGCCACTGCAGCTGGAAGGGTATTTTGGACATCCAAGGTTGGCCATACCAGGCTTGAGTGTAAAGTTTTTAGGGAACCCCATACTCGGTGAGGCCAGTGTAGTAGGAATAGCCAAAGGAGATGAAAGCTGTGGTGAGTTTCCAATATTCTCTTCATCATCACGATCCCCACTACAGAACTGTGTTGAAAACTGTAGAGGGCTTAGTTGGCTAGTACTGCGTGTGCTGTGGTACCATCAGTGCTAAGGAGAGAAGAGTGTGGTACTAATGAGACAACTTGTTGGCTCTGGTGGAATGGAGGAGCTCAGTACAATGTGCAAGTATGAGTTTATGAGAGCAGGTGTGTGGCTAAAGTGCCAAGAACCAGCAGTAGGTGGCAGCATTAGAGCAGGGATGTTCGGTAGCAATGGTTTGCTTGATGTAGGTGATGCCAGGGATTGGGATTCACTTTCTTTTTAATGCTGGTAACAGAGCTCGACTGTTCAGGAACTCTGGGTTTCTTGTCACAGTCCGTATCAGAGGTACCTGGTGCGTCAGCTGTTGGTATGGCCAGCGCAATTGGTTAGGGAGTGTTTTGCTGCTATTGGGAGTGCCTTTTCTTGGTTATCTCTGGAGTTGGGGACACAGAGCTCCGTTTCTTCACTGCCTTCTTGGGATGTTGGCCAAGCTCTTTACCTCTGAAAGAGGAGCCATTATCTGATGCAGGAGCTGTCCAGGATGGGTTCTCACCTCTGGTTCAGATGCTGGGCCAAGATATTGCTCCAGGGAGAAGCTTTAGTTGTAAATCCCTGGTTTTTCTAGTGTGGACTTTCAAGTTGTAGTAGAGCAAGCATTGTTAGGATATCTCTGGGAGGAAGATCAGAAGGAAATATTAATGCAAAAGAAGCCAATGCTGAAGGCTGACACTTATTCTTCAAGGGTGGCTGAGGCTAAGGAGACTAATACTGTAACACCTCCCACACTAACGAACTGGTTTTGTTTTTTTCATATTGTGGAGTAATACTGCACTGGCAGAGATGGCACAGATGTTCACCAGATCCTCTGCTCTCAGAATGGCAACAAAGCCAAAGAGGTTGAGTGTAGTGTTCCCTGTAAGATGAATGCTTAGGCAGCCACCCAGGAGAGATACAAATGCTGCCTAGCTGATTAGCAGAGTTCCCACAGCCAGCAGCATTGTTTCTACTTGTGGCGCACATCTGCACGTTTCAGTGCACATAAAAAATTTATTCCTCATGTGCATGGAAAAAATTAGAAGGAACATTGGTTGAGTTGAGTCCACATCTGTTATCTTGCAAAGAGAGCTATAAGTCTATGTGGAGGCAGCTTCACTACAGAATTGGACTTCCGCACGAAGCTGCTCATCACCAATTCACCACACTACCTCAACAAATGCTACTTAGAAATCAAGAATTCCTTTAGCACTTACTACTGCTAGCTAACTAGGACTTAGGTCACATCTACACTGCAAATGTGCATCAGTATAACTATGTCGCTCAGGAGTGCGAAAATCCTAGTGTAGACAGCACTAAGTTGACGGGTAAGTGCTTCTCTCTTCGACATAGCTATTACCTCTGAGGAAGGTAGATTAAAGTATGTTGCTGGGAGAAGCTCTCCTGTTGGCAGAACAACGTCTTCAGTGAAGTACTGAAACTATACTGCTGAAGTGATTTAACACAGATTTGCCCATAGACCCTCAGAGTCCCTTTTATGTTGATCACCTCAAGGGCTTAGCATTGGACTTGAATAAAGGAATCTTTAAAATTGCCTTGACCAAGAGCTCATTGAGGCACCTCTATTTGGGGTTATATCCCTTACCACACAGGTCATGCATTGCATTTACCTATCTGTCACCAACATCATAGCATCATCTGAGGCACTGATCTTAGCAGTGGACGTGCCAGTTGCTGAGCGCAAAGAGGACGAAACTAAGTCCACATAATTAGAAGCAAAGTGTATGTTGTCTAAAATAAAAACAAAATAAAAATGATAAACCACCTACAAACGCTAACAGGGATGCCTATGACAAAGTAATGGATAGTCTTCCGTTCCAGCTTGCTGCTCTTAAGACTGTAAGAAAGGACCAAAACCTTCCATGTTTCTCCACCAAAAACCAGGCAACTACAAAGCAGAGTGCTCAATGCAGTCGTTTCTCAAAGGCATTACCCTTTCATTAAAAATAAATAAATAAAAAAAAGTAAAAATAAAAAAAAAAATCAGTTGAAAACCCTCAAATTAGGGATGTTAAATTGCATTTAATCAGCTAATTGATGGAAATTCCATTGACTACTCAACTGCAGCCGATCCCCAAGTTACGAAAGGTTACGGACCAAACACGGCCGTAACTCAAAATGTTCGTAAGTTGGACCCCACCGAGTTACATTGCGACTGCGCTGTTCGTAAGTGTGGGTCACGTTCGTAACTTGGAGACCACCTTTATGACCGCTTAATTGGAGGTTTGGTTATAAATGCAAATGGTCGTAACTTGGGGACCAGCTGTACTCAATTAGTTGATGGGGGGGGAACTGCAGAGCCACAGCAGAGGGGGAGGGGAACCGGGTGCGAGCCAGCACAACTGACTCCCAGCTCACGCCCAGTGCCCCTGGTCTCTGCCTCCCCTGCCCCCATAGCATTAGCTCCTGCTCCCTGCTTGCTGCCTTTCTCTGCTAGATTCAGTAAAAGCCCTGGGGGCGAGCAGTGATTAGCTGAGTCACTCTTCGACTACCCAATAAGCATATGTTTATCAGGTAATCGACTAGTTGCTAACATCCTTACCTGAAACATGAATCAAATGTAAAAAGATGCAATAGTGTCTTTTCCAGTTTGCAAACAAATGAAGTCAGTGCCTTTACTGCTGCTCAGAGTCTAAACAAGCAGCAGCAATGGTATGAAATTAAACTGGCCAGAGTTGTTAACAGCTGTCACAAGAAAACCTAGATGTTAGTGAGACTGTCAATCACTTGAATTTCATGTTGCTTCTGCAAACTACAGATGATGTGCTAGTTATTCATAGGGGAAGACGACCCAAAAACGAGAGACAGAATTCCCTGTAGCAGCTAAATATGTATGGCAAGCGGAGAAAACAAGAGAAAGCTCCTTGTTCCTTCCGGGAGCCAGGATGGGCAATGTTTGAAGGTGATCAGATATCTAGTAACCTGAATGATTCGAAAGAGACCCCAGGCAAGAACCAGGAACAGCACACTGAAAAAGCCATTCACAAAAAAAAAGGGGGCAAAGATAGGGATGTAAGCGACTAGTTGACTAGAGTCAAGAAGCGACTTAACTAGTTGCTTCTCCTCCCTTGCTGCCTCTATCAGAGAGAGATAGCAAGGGAGTGGGAACAGACGTCGGTGCTAGGGGGAACTATCTCCGTGAGGGGCAGGGGAGGCAGAGGCACAGCAGGGAAATGGCATGAGCAGGGACTGTTGCAGTCCCTTCTCGTGCTGGTTCCCACTGTGGGCACTTCTGCTTTTGAAATGTATAAGAGCCCTCCGGGGCTCTTGTACATTTCAAAAGCACAAGTGCCACAGGGAGCATAGGGTGAACAGAGATTCAAGCAGTCCTTGCTCACCCCGTGCTCTCTGCAGCACACACACACCCCCTTACTGCCTCTATGAAAAGCAGCAAAAGGGGGGAGGGTGGAGACAGGAGCCGGTGCTGGGGGAGCCAGCTTAAAAGCCGGTTCCCCCCAACACTGTCTCCAGAGTGCTTCTGCGCCTCCACTGCCTCCATCAGAGACACAGTGGGGGATAGGTAATGTTGCTGTAAAGCAGCCCCTGTCCACAGGGGTCCCAATGGGGAGCTGAGTCCTACCTGCGGACAAGGGCTGTTGCCACCAAGCAGACCCTGTTCACGGCCAGCCTTGGCTGTTGTGAACAGGGACTGTTGGACTCAGCGTGAGCTGGGACTGAGCAGTCCTGGCTCGCGCTGATCACTGCATCTCTGTATTTTAAACGTAGTAAAAGCGCAACAGCTCTTACTACATTTAAAATGCAGAGCCACAGTGCAGGTGGGTCTGGAGCCGGGATGAGCCAGGACTGCTCAGTCCCAGCTTGCATTAGCTCCTGGAGTTACCCCGCTGCGGTTCTGCAGCGCGGTGCTTATCAACTAATCGTATAGTCAATACAAATTGTATTGACTATATGATTAGCCAGATAATAGCATTTTAACACCCTGAGACAGAGAAAGGAGTCAGGGAGTTCACCAGTTATCACTGCTGGACTTCACTGCTCCTAGAAACCATCATCCAATGCTTCCCATCTTTCCTATCAACTTAAGCTAGAAGTTTGGAAAATATTTTTCTTTTATCATACTCATAGTTATGACATTAATAAAGTAAAATTATATTCCATATCAACAACTGATTAGGACACTAACTACAAAAGTTAAAATTTCTCAAAAATGAACACCTTGAGGCAAAAAATGACTAAAATTTCAACCTGATTATGCTTGCTAACCAGAAAGCATCCTTCTCAAGATCAAATCTCACTGAAATAAATACAAAAACAATTCAGAAATACATTTAGAACTGCTTATTTATAACATTCAAACATCCAACACGAGAAAATGCATAATTCATAATGAACAATTCAAAATAATAGTTTCCGTTTAAAAACCCAAGTTAACAAAAAAAGTCACTAATCACAGAAATCTTGCAAAGATCCAATTTTTTCTACAACACAGACTTTATCCATAATTAAAAACCTATGTTTATTGCCTCTGATTCAAGACAAACATTTCTGCATGATAGGGTTTTTTTAAGTACTATTATTTTTAGTCTAAAGCTGGAAATAAAACGGAAGCTTTACAGCCAAATGACACAAATGCCTCGCTTAAGCAGTGAAAGATTTTTACGCTGAAAATGTGTAATTTAGTAATGTCTCAAAAATATTTAAGTCCTATTTGTGTCTCTAGGTTGGAGAGACTGTTTCTGAAGAACCATCATTAACAATATGGGAACACAACTGAAAACTTATCTGAGTATTCCTTTGAGAAACAATATATTAACATTATGCTTTTAAAATGAAAGGGACACTGTCAACTGCAGCATGCAGAATTGTTCTTTTAACACCATGATTTCACTGGACATTCTACTGCCAAATGGAAGCAATCCACTAACTGCATCTTCATGTAATCTGATGTGACATATTGGGAAGATATCTTCTTGTAACCTTCTCATAAGCTTTGAGATGGTGAAAAAATGAGGTACTATGGAGGGGTGGGGATAACTGTAGCTGAAAGCCCTTCCCATGCAGGTGGGTGTGATGAGAAGAATGCATCCCACTGATAGTCTCTACAGAAATATTGGGCTGCAGAAGATGGGCAAGAGTAGATGGCAGTCTCCCCCAAGTTAAGTGGACTAACAGTAACCATCCTGAGGTGCATGAAATAGGTGGCAAAGGGATTCAATATGTGGCCATTGAGACAACAATGTTATCAAACCATATTAGGTCCCAAAATTCTAAGGAAACAGTTTTTGGTTTTTGTATTATTTCCTATTATAGGTCTTTAACTAAGCCAATAAAGAACAGTAGTGTGAAATGCTCTGTGCTTCATCTTGGCTCCAAAGTGGACTGATTAGGCCTGACAAAATGGCTTGCCTTAATTAAAAGCGGGACAATAATTCTTATACTGTCTTATGCAGGATTTCACACTGAGTAATATGCATTCCATTTCCCACAGACTCAGAAAATTAATAAAGCCTATAATATTTAGTTGAATGTTGTCTGACATTTCTCATTATAAGACCCTTGTAGTGGGGCAACTTTTCCACTGTGGCAAGGGAGAGGTTAAAGCCAGGCTAGACAGCGCCTGCTCAAATCCCTCCAGGGAGACTTAAAGGAAGCCAATCAATCAAAGGGAAGCTTGCTGAGGCAACCCTGTTTATAAGGGGCTGCTCAGAAGAGCAGAGGATAGTTGGGTCCTGATCAGCAGCGCTAGAGAGCAACGTGGGTCGAGAAGCAGAGGGTAAAGACAGAAGGGAACAGAGCAACGAAGGGCAAAACACCAGCCAGAAAGCAGTGCACTTCAATGGATTGAACTAATTCCTGATGTGACTGGCCAACCCCACTAGACCCTATTTTCAACTTTATAGTTATGAAACTATATGTTTGAAATCTTCCCCCCCAAAAATGAAGCCTGAAGCATGTACCGGACATGGATAATTTTAGTAGGGATGTTAGATATTGAGTAATTTAATAATCATGTAACCGTATCAAAGTGTAGCAGTTACATGATTATTCCACAGTCCCCGGGAGTGGGACTGGCAGCCAGTGAACTCCTGGCCTCCTTCTGGGGAGCCTCCTGCCACTCAGTGCTGCTGCCTCTGTATCAGAGACAATATTGAAATGAAGTGCACCATCAGTAAATCAAAAATTTCAGCAGGTAAGCATTTTATAGCAGGAGATGCAATAGCAGCTCTGTGTCCATAATAGGAATGTTAGAAATGGTTTATTTTAGTAATTGTGTAGCTGCAACAATTCTTAGTGGTTACAGTGTTACTAAAATACTCCTCCCCCGGGGGCGGTGCCAGCAGCCAGTGAGCTACAAGCCCCATTCCCAGGGAGCCCCCTGCTACCCTGTGCTGCTGCCTCTGATATAGAGGCAGCAGTCCATGTCCACAGGAGCCCCAAGTTCCCTGTGGACAGAGGCTGTTCCAGCATCCCATGGGGCAGTTTCTCTCTGCAGCGAGCTGCATGGACCGGCAGCAGTACATCAGAGATAGCAGTGCACAGTAGGACTGAGCCAGCCTACCAGTCCAAGTTTTAAATGCAGAGCATAGAGGAGTGGTACTGGAGTTAACTGGGACCATTAACCAATAAGCAATTGCATATAGGTTAAACTGCTAGCTGATAAACTGCTAACATCCCTAGTCCATAATCCATTAATAGTAACAATTACTTGTCACTTACAACATATATTTAATAACCTAATTTTAAAGGGGAAGTTAAAATTACAGAAGATTCAAAGATGAAGGTCCACCAATTTAAGACAGACATATTTTCATCTGCACACTACCTCCATCTTAACAATTGTCAGCTACAAAATAACATACTTGCAGCTACTCAAGAATTCTCTAGAACACTCCTTAAATCCTAATGACTTTAGGGTAAGTTGGGATATATTCAGACACTTTTCAAATCAAGCCCTTAGCACTGTATTCTTAAGCACAAGACATTTTCAGTCAGAAACCTGAAAGAATGAAACCAAGGAAGATCTATATATGAGAGAACATGTGCACCTCCCCGTGTGTCTATCCAGCCATCTGTGAGTCTGTTTGTTCAAGAACTCCCCAAATGATAAGAGCTAGGACCACAACATTTGGTATGCAGCTTCTTCTTATCATAACTTAAAGCAAGATAAGGATTTGGTTGTGCCAGGATAATGGGATGTACATGGAATTGTTTCTCATCAAATGTAAAGGGAGGTCTGATAGTAGGAACAGTTATACTCTAGAATGACCAGAAAGGGGCAGCAAGCACAAGGGACAGTTATGATCACAGGGGGGGCCAGCAAGTGCCCCAGCCCCAGAGAGCAGTCACTGTCCAGGCAGCGTGGTCCCTGTTGCCTCGGGCCAGCCCTGGGGATACAGCCAGTTGCCACCCAGACCCCTGCATTGAGCCCGCAGGCCCCTCCCCATCTCCCAACCCCATGCCCTGAGCGCCTTATCCCTGTTTCATAGAATCTTCCATACTCTAAGAATATGAATATTTCAGTAGGGATATATTACAGAGCATCTGACTAGGGTGATGGTAGTGATGATATGTTAAGGGAGATTATAGTGGCAATAAAAATACAAAACTCAAAAAAGAAGGATTTCAACTATCCTAAAACTGAGTGGGTACATGCCACCTCAGGACAGGATGCAGAGATAAAGTGTCTCGATACCTTATAGGACTGCTTCTTGGAGCAGCTGATTCTGGAACCCATAAGAGGAGAGAGTGTTCTTGATTTAGTCCTAAATGGACCACAGGATCTGGTTGAAGAGGTGAATATAGCTGGATTGCTTGGAAATAGTGATCATAATATAATTAAATTTAACATCCCTGTGATGGGAAAAACACCACAGAAGTCCATCACTATGGCATTTGATTCCAGAAAAGAGAACTATACAAAAATAAGGAGGTTAAACAGAAATTAAAAGGTACAGTGCCAATAGTAAAATCCCTGAAAGATGCATGGAAACTTTTCAGAGACTCCATAATAGAGGCAGAACTTCAACGTATACCCCTAAATTAAAAGATACAGTAAGAAAAGCCAGAGTGGCACTTTTGGAGTTAACAACCAAGTAAAAAAAGCCATGCAAGATAAAAAAGGCATCATTTAAAAAGTGGAAATTAAATCCTAGTGAGGAAAATAGAAAG